>QJPP01002422.1:0-428700 GCA_003996215.1 Jaltomata sinuosa | reverse complement strand
CCTAGGACTCTTGAACCTGAGGCTCTGATACCAAGTTTGCCACGCCCCGAGGTTACCCCCTAGACATAAAACGGGACTTGGGACCACAAGTGCCCCAAGCTAACCCTTGGTCATAGCATTCTCAAGCATAATAAATGATAAGCGGAAGCATAATACAGAAATCCAATAAGGAAACATCAATAAGGGTCTAAGAGCCACATAACATACAATATCCAAAAAAGGAACTCGAATGTAAACTATGTCTGAAAGCCTCTAGTCATAACATAAGAGTTGCTAGGACAAGACCCTAGCTAACTCGGAGTATAGAAGTAAAGCTAACATAAGAAAAATCATAACTAGTCCTCGAACCATGAGGACTCACCACAGCTGACTAAGGAAGTGGCCTGAGACTCTAGCCACGAAGCTGAGAAGAGGTACCTGAGTCTGCATCATAAAAAGATGCAGCGCAATCTGCGTTAGTGCTATGGAATGTACTAAGTATGTGAGCGATGCATAAGTAAGAAAAAACATGCTTTAAAAGGGTACTTAAACATAATTCATACATAGTAGAGTATCATGAAAAGATATCAACATGAAAAGCTAAATCATAAGGCAAAAGTCAACTTCAAGATGATGTTTCATAAGAAGGTTCATAAAGCTTAGAAAACTTGAAAACTTGAAAACATAACATACAAGAGTTTCTTATAATCGACATGAGACCATGTGAGCTACATGGAATCTAACTGGATAACCCCAGTTAGCAAAGCTGACTTTGAACTCTGCCAAGGAACAAGTAACCATACCCAACTATATAACCCTAGTTGGCAAAGTTGTCCTATGCCCCGCTAAGGCAAGGACACCATACATAAAGACGTGGATCCACTCTCATAAGCCTTTAAGGCACATATCATATCATATCATGACCTACGCTGGCAACGTAGTTTATGGGACTAAGGGTAATCTCACACCGTCCTCTCAATGCTAAATACTACTCCCAAAACATGCATACATATAGCTCATAATCATGAAGGCATACTCTCATGCCAAATCTTGTTCGTAGGGGCATACTCTCATGCCAAATCTTATTCATAAGGGCATACTCTCGTGCCAAATCTTATTCATAAGGGTATGAAAACACATCGGATATCATGCAACTTTCATATCATAGTTCATAAGCTTAGAATATCCATAATTCAAAAACATGCTTTTCTTTCTAAATTCATACTTGAAGAATTAGGCATGCAATTTCATAAATACATAAAGGCCATGATATCTAATCATGCCAAGTTTCTCTTGAAAATATGTAATTTCATAATTTCATGCTATAAATCAACTTTCATGCTTGGGCTTTTAAAACCAATAAGAGAATCATAATCAAATCATGAGTAATCAAGAAGAAACCATGAATTTAAACATAGAAAGTGATTTCATAAACTTACCTCGATTTTTGGATCAAAACCCTAATTTCATATCTTCATAATTCAAAATAAGAATTGGGGAATTTGGGCATAAGGGTGAAAGGAACCCTTTGTTAAAAACCCACATACCTTGGTGGAAGATTACCCACTTGAATGAAAAAGAATAAGGAGACTTGACTTGGAGCTTGGAGACTTGAACTTGAGAGAACCTTTCCTTTTTGAGTGAAGAATGATGAACTTAAGAGGGTCTTAGGATAATATGGGTGAAAACTCTTCTAAAAGTAGTCAAACTGACTTCACTTAATACATAATAGGGTGGAAAATGACCAAAATTCCCCTGACTTAATTTAAGAAAAGCTGGAAAAATTATCAAAGTCAGTGACCACGGGTTGGACGATGGTCCATCGTCCAGAAGGACGGACCATCTACGGAACCGTGGTTTGACTGAAAGAGTCTGGGGCTACTGGACCTCAGGGATTACGATTGGAATGACGACCCGTCATCCAGAAGGACGGGTCGTCCTTCGACTCATCATTTCTGGCACTTGGAAGATAGGTTTCTGAACTTATGACGACGAGTACCAGGAAAGCTCCAGAAGGACAGACCGTTCTTAGACTCGTCATTTCTGGAACACTCTGAGGGGTCTTCTGGAGATGGGACGATGGGAGCACAGGATGCGCCCGTGCTTCCAAATGACGGATCATCGTCTGAGCCATCGTCTCTGGAAACTTGAAATTTTCTGAGATTTTTAACTTAGATAGCTGGATACGTGTACAGGGTGTTACACATAGGAATATGTAGAACCTAGATCAAATAGTACCAAAGCCATTTTATCACAGACAAGAATGGTACCTGTGATCACCGTATTTGATGCCTCCACTTCGGTCCTCCCTGGAAATGCATAGCAGTGATCCCGATCATCAATCCAGGCAACCTTCCTGGCCGGCTGCGCTGCACCCCTGCCCGCGCCACCATTCCATCTATCTCCCCGACTGCCCTGAAAGTTACCTCGCCCACCTTATGGACGACCCCTATCATGAACACCTCTTCCTGCCGAGACCACAGCCTTAGGCTGCTGCTGAACCTGATTACCGGTCTACCTATGAGGGCACTCCCTCTTAAAGTGGCCCAGCTCACCGCAATGAAAATAACCACGATCAAGTGCAGGCCTGATAGCAGATGCTTAAGACGCTCCCTGGCCCTTAGGAGCTGAAGACTACTGCTTAGCTCCCAGACGACCACCTGTAGCAGCTGGCAGAGCTGACTGAATAGGTCGGGCTGAGTATACCTGCAGATTCAGACCCCCTGGAGTACAAACCACTGTAGTTTCCCTCATTTCGGTACTTCTTGGCTAATACCTTAGCCTGTCCCGCTTGCTTAACTCCCTCCAGTTTCTTTACATAATCTACCATTTCATTGAAGCCCCTCCCTGAAGACGTCATATGCACAGATAATACTTGTAGCTCAGTATTCAAACCCTTCACAAACAATCGAACTCGTTCCTCATCAGAACCCAGTAACTGTGTAGCAAAGCAAGATAAGGCGTGGAACTTAGCCTCGTAAGCAAAGGCTGACATGCTACCCTACTTCAAGTTCAAGAACTCATCCTTCTTCCGATCCTTCAAAGTACAAGGTACGTACTTCTCTAAAAATATAGTGTGGAACTGTTCCCAAGTCAGTGGGGGTAAAATAGATGATCGACATTCCACATGAGACCTATACCACTATTAGCATCACCCTGCAGTTGAAATGTGACGAACTCAACCCCATACTGTCGCAGCTTGTGCAGCCTCTCATAGCAATCCAGTATGAACTCATAAGCATCTTCTCTATTAGTACCCTGAAACGTAGGAGGTTTAAGCTTGAGAAACTTGGTCAGCATCTCGTGTTCATTTCATGTCATCACTGGGCCTGGCATTGGCCTGAAGAAATCATTTGCGCCTGAAGTGGCATCCATGTTAGGCGCCATAGTAACTGATGGCTGAGTGTCCAAAGCCTGATTTGCAATGCCCGCGGGTATGGCTCCAGCACCAACCAACCAACTCAAGATGTTCCAAGCCTGCTGAAAGGCTTATGGTGTCATAGAAGAAAGGCTTGCACCCCCAGCCGGTGTCGCCTCTGCCTCCATCTATTCCCCATCATCCTCTACCACAACTTCCATATCCTCGACAACCTGATCCTGAGGTGGGGGAGGAGTTGCCTCACGCGCTTCAGCAGCAGCTTGAGCCCCACCCCTGGCGGGTGTGGCTCTTTCTCGTCCTCTGCCCCTTCCCCTACCTCTACCACGAACTGTCGGGCCCGCTTCTAGGACCGCTGGTCTCGCTCCATTATTCCTTGTATTAACCATCTGCGGACAGAAGAGTGAACGAAGTTAAATACCAATTTGTATCACCATATACCAATTGGAATCAAGTTATAACACAAAGGAAGAAATAAGAGATAGTTTTTCCTAAAGTCCCATAGCCTCTCGAAGAAAAGTACGGACGTCTCCGCACCTTTCCGCAAGACTCTACTAGACTTGTTTTGGTATAATGAGATCAACGAACCTAGGGCTCTGATACCATCTTTGTCACTACCCAGACCATTATGAATGGCACTCACCCAACCCCCGGATGAGCGAATCAGTAGAGTTCAACCTTTAGCCTAGACTAACAGCCTAAAACAAGCAAACATGAAATAAACTAGCAATTCAAATAAGCAAAAGTAATTTCATTGAAATAAAACTGCAGAAATCCCCCCTAGAATCAGAAATTCATCGTACCAAAATGCTACCAAATCTAGAGTGCAGGGATGCAACCCCAAAAACAATAGTGAAATAGTTTAAGCCCGAAACAAGTGGGCTACAACTAAGAAGATAGACACCAAGGCAGCTTGGTCGAACAACTCACCCTTGATATCTTGAACAGTTAGACCTACAAGTGAGGTCGTGCGTCAACTGCTAGAAGATTTCATGTACTCACAAAAAAATAAGCAAGTGCAATATCAGTATACAACCACCGTGTACTGGTAGGATCATCAGCCAGTTTCCAGATAAACATTGTATGAATAGTACAACAAATTAAGTAAAGGTACATAAAGACACATAATCCAGTCCACAGATAATCCTAGACTATAAGTCTCCCCTTAACTTGACCCTACAGGTCATCCCCTTTTATACGAAAATAATGTAAATAACCACCTCTTTTATATATATATATATATATCGGACCCACTCTGGGATCCCTAACGACACCTAAGTGTTAACCATTTATCCCAGTCTACACAAAGACCAATTTAACCAAATAAACAAGATTCCCGGCCCTTCAAGGACCATAAGCAGATATCACAACTCAATAACACAACCCGATCCACTCATGGAACCAATAACAAGCAACACAATGCAACAATATCAATGCAATAATGCAGTAAAGTAAACCCATACCAGGCGTGGTACCTGAGCCAACCGTTAGTATTCTTGTACGAGGCATGGTACCCGAGCCAACCATTAGTATATTCATACCAGGCGTGGTACCCGAGCCAACCGAATCTCAACAATCCATAGTCAGAACAATGAACAATCAACTTGTAAAACCAACAAGCAAAATACACAGTTCAATTTGCCAGACTGATAACAGGACTATTAGACATTCCTAATCATCCCCTAAGCAATGTATCTCATACAGTTACTTAGATAAGAGTACACAAAACACACAAAGCATACATGAATCAAACTATCACATACCTCGAAATGATCCAAGCTCTACTCAACCGGAGCTTTCCCGTTTCCCGAAGTTCTTGCCAGTTCTTGGTCTAAAACAATACACAATAACCAAGAATTAATCCTTATGGCCTACAATTTACCCGGATTATGCAAAATCCTAAACCCCAGGCCACCCATGATTATTTTACCCTCTTCCCAGGCTTTTTTACCATTAATTCACCTAGTTCTACCATTTTTATGGATAAAATTAGGAAATTAAGGTCACATGATCATAAAACAGTAAATTTAACAATACCCAAGAACTTCCACCCCTAGAATCCCCCTTTTCCCCTGGATTTTATCATCCCTAAGTCTTTTCAAACCTCTCCCCAAGTCCACCCCTACCAATTTTATCGCATAGGAAAAGTAATATGGAGTTAGGGGAGTAAAAGTCTTACCTTAGGGAAGAAAAGCGACGAAGAATGGGGGAGAAACGCCTGAAATCGCCCTAGTTCTTTTCCCAAATGACTTGCAGAAAATTGAACTATTTTGGAGAAGTTTCTGCATTAATTTCCATCGTGCTCCGCTATAGCGGTCGGCTTCCGCTATAGCGGTACCGCCGTAGCGGAGTTAACCACTATAGCAGAGGTTGACTGCCTTGACTTTTGCTATAGCAGAGGTCTCTATGGCAGAGCCATGGCGCTTGTCACAGACAAAATGTCAGAAATTCTCCAAAATTGGTCTATTTTACGACACACTTGCTTCCCCCGATGATCCGAAATAACCCCTTCACATCAACCTCTATTCTAGGAGTTCTACTTACCCAAATTTAATTCCGAAAAGTCCCCCAGACTCCTTTATATCTTGGCTACATGGAAAACAAGTCCAAATCAAGATATCTCACCCAATCCTTACCCGAATTTCTCTAGAATATACCTCGCTCCAAATCCGACCGAGGCAAGCCTAGCCCAGAATTTCAAACTCCCAAACCTGGAGTTTTCTAACCCTAAAACATGGCACGAAAGGATTATCCATAACAATGGACCCGGTCGTTATATCGGTCTTTCTATGAGTAACAAATTTGAAGAATTTTTTGGCATGTTTTGCTTCTACACACACGACACCTAGAAAAATTATTAGTTTTTATTGCATGAATTGATTTTATTTTTTTAAGTCTTTTAATAGAAGTAAACTAACACGATCTAGTCTAAGATGCTATAAATTAATAACTCAGTAATATAAGTAAAATTTAAAATACTTATATTATTGACAATCTTTTAAATAATATTCAGTATAAATAAGCCTCCATCAAAATATTATCATCGTCTGGGTCTACACTCTAAATATATAATAACCGTCTTAGTAATTTTTAGATTTTCATGTGGTTTGAATATATTACCCCTTTCCATAGTGGTATATGTTATTTGTGGGTTGCGGAAGAGGGTGGCTCGATTTTTGAGGTGTTTGATTGAGTTTTAGATGAGTTTTTCATTTTAAAAGGTTTAAAAGTTGATATGGTTGACTTTGATCAATATTTGAAGTTTAAAGTATTATATGAGAATATTGCCAGTTTCGTTAGCTCCAAAATATTATTTTTAGGTTAGTAGCACTATTGGTTCGGGTCCAGATACATTTGGGAGCATTTTGGGTAGTTGATTGGAGAGTTAAAAGCTTTGGCCTATAATTGACTTTGGTTAAAATTCGATGATAACGACCTTCGTTGGTGAATTTGATGATTTTATTAAGTTTGAAATATTATTTTTGGTCTAGTAACATAGTTAATTTATGTTCGGGAGATTCTGAATGAGTTTCAAGAGTCAAAACAAAGTTTTTCAAAGTGTTGGTTGTTGTTGGTGTCTAGTGTCTGTAAATGCGGAGGTTGGCCGCATTTGTGATAATCGCTTTTTTAATCAGGGTCTGCTTTTGCAAAAACTCGGTGTCAGGGCTAGTGCCACTTTTGCGGTGTTGTACGACATTTATGGTGTTTGCTTTTGTGGATATGGGCCACTTTAGCGGTACTTAGGGCTTTTTAAAACCTTATTTCTTCTTCGAAAAGTCACTTTGCACATTCATTTTTGGAGCTCTAGAACTCGATTTTTGGTAATTTTAAAGTAGAATTTTGAGATTTCTTTGATTAGGTAAGTTATTATACCACTTTTACATAATTCTCAATGATTATTTTATGATTTCATCTTCAAATCTTTGTTTTTCAAGTTGAAATTTTAAATTTTTCTCAATAAAGTTAAAAATTGATATTTTGATGATTTCAAGCTAAATTTTAACTTCATTATCGATGAAATTTCATGTGTGAATTCCTTAAGTTATGGGTAAAGTAATTTTTAAATAAATTTCTAGTTTTTCTGTTCGAGCTCAGGATTGACTTTTGGATCCGGAACCTAAGTATCGCAACATGGGTGTTTATAGTTTTGTATTCTTATGTAAAATTTATATTTGAATAGATTGAGCTTGTTCAGAAGCTTTACAGAAAGGAAAGGCCTTGGTGTGATTTTCGCAGGTCTTCACTTAGACAAGTTGAGGCTTATTTGACTCTTTTCAAGGTGCTTATGTATTTTTTATGTGAAAGGAGAGTAATTAAGATTTGAGAGTTCCGTATAGATTGTATGACGAGCATCTATGCAAGTATCAATATTTCGTGAAGAGATAAAATTAACTAACTGACTTGTTTGAATTATTTTTTCCTATTTGCTAGCATACTAGTTGAGGAATTGCACCTGATAATGACTTGTTAAGCATGCTAATGGTGATTGTACTCTCATTGAAAGTTGATCCATTTGTAATGATCTTTGATAGAACTCTGAACTCTAACTAGTTGAATTACGTAAAAATGGAAGATATATTGACTAATAGTGGAAAAAACTTGATTGATATTTGAGTCGATATTTGATATGAGATGCCTTATTTGATTATGGTGCATGATAATTGGAGTCCGAGTGGCACGCCTACATATCATTCATTGTATTATATTTGAAATATAGTGTAGGCCTACACAGTGTTATTTGGAGTGGAATGTAATCCTGCAAAGTATTATTTGAAATAGAGTGCACACATGCACAATATTATTAAGAATGGAGTACATGCCTGCACAACATTATTGAAAACAGAGTGCACGCTTGCACAGTGTAATCATAACATATGCATTACATACACTCCTACATTATCTTTTGTTTGGGTTGACTTGTGCTGGTTTGGGTTTTGAAAGTGAAATGTGATAATATAAAGCCTTATTTGCTTTGACTATTTGGAATGACTCTGGTACAAAATTTTATACCCATACACGTACTGTTGTAGTGAGTGCTTATTTTCTAGTTTAGGTGTGGCCTTCCTATTTGCAGGTGTGTATGTGTGTGTGTTGCAGTAAGTAATCTCGAGTGGGTGGTTCTCGCTATTACTGTAAAATTGGGTCAGACAATGATGTTGCTGAGTACATGTATTTTCGTACTCATGCTTGTTTATTCTGCACTTTGTGTGCAGGTACTGATCTAGTTCTCCCAGGTCATTGAGTGGCATCATTCTTAGTTTACCTTCGGAGATTTTTGAGGTAGCAGATATCATTCTTGGCGACTACCGGATCTTTCTCTATTCTAGCTTTATGTATTTCTTTTCGTATTTGAGATACTTTCACGCTCATCAATTGTATTCTACACTTAGATACTTATACCTTGTGAATATCATATTTTAAGGTTGATAGTTATGATTCGATTTCCCTTTTTTTCATTGTTGTATGGGAACCTTATTGAGATTCAGTTTTGTTAGTCTCTACTTCTGCATATTTTTTCCTTTTCTGTTAAAATTTCGTTTGGATAGATTTACCTATCACGGAGGGTGTGATAGGTACCATCATGGTCAGTTTTAGATTGTGACATGATCCGAGCGTATCCTTGACCTGGCATACAACTATAACCCACACTGAAAGATAAGAGGAAGTTCTGAATAACATGAAGTAAGAACTTAAACTTTTAAAATCATGCAACAATATACTTTTATATATCATGACATAAAGTCAACTGAATACTAAATACAATTGAACTGACTGTCTATTGATGCCTCTACTGACATACTAAATACTGTTTATCAGGATAAGGCCTCCAACCTATCTTTATGTAACAAATCAAACTGCTGAACTAGACTATAAATTAAGCCCCTTGAAAATAAGGAGGGCTCATTCAAAATTGAGGAAATAAAGCCTACTGAAGTGTCTGATCACGAACATAGAGTCTATTAAAGTATCTAATCACGAACCTGAGTTCCTGAATATGTATCATAAAATGATGCAACACCAAATGAAGTCAGTATATGAAATGTATGATATGTAAAAATATCAAAATAGAAACAATACTGGCGAAGCTAAACAATTGAAGTATAACCAAACAAAAGAGCAACAGAGATATATAACTGAAAAACAGAACAACTGGTATATTCAAGTAATCTGTATGCAACTGAATCATAAATTATATTATAAAACTGGTGGTTGTATGTCAAATGTAAATGGAAAATAACTTGTTTTCTGGCGTAAAATTTCTTATAACTGACATACACTATGTGAGTGCATGATGTCAAACCTCTGTCCCGATTTAGAGAATTGTTCTATACCTTGCTGGGATATAAAACAAAACTGAAATTGTGAATCCATACTAGGCCTCTGAAGGCTAAAAGAAAAGTCATCCGACTTGTGGAGCAATCCTATCCTACACTGACATACATTATTCTTGGGACAAGTGTTATATGAACCCATACCACTCTCAATGTTAAATAGTCCTTTTAAAACTATAATGCCCATAATATACTCCATTTAAGGAAGACTGAAATCATACTTTGAGTCTTTTCTCAATAACTGTTCTTTAAAATTGTACTGTTGATGAGCCTATGCTCAAATTATTGAATGTTTATGCAAGTTCTGAAGTTTCAAGTAAAATTACTTCCTTTCGAATATACATGTCATGCTTAGGAAAACTTACGAGTTTTCATGGACATGAACTATCAAGTTTCAAATCATTTTTCATAAAAAATATGAGATATTTTGATAAAAGTATGGTATAGACTCTAAAATCATAAATCAAGTTCATAGAGTTCATAAAATAATCCAAAACATAAATGACAGATTGAAGTTAAGGAATAACTAAGAGTTTTCATGGAATTCTATAGTTCTCATGGCTAAATTATAGTAGGTTCAACCCAAGAAGTAAAGAGATTGTATTTAAGGGTTTGACGTAGAAACCCTAACTTGATTCTAAATAAAATAAACCTTGAATCGTAGAACATGGGAAAGAACATAATTTTTACACTAAAAGTAGCCTTACATACTTGAGAAGTCAAAGAACTTTGAAGAAAACTATTAGATTACTTTTTAAAAGCTTTGGAGAGATGTTCTTGAAATTCTTGAGGTTCTTGAGAGAAGAGGAGGTTGGTACGGTGTTTACAAAGTATTAGATGTATTAGGCGGGGTTTTCAGTCAGAAAATGAGTGTTTAAAAGTGGTAGAATAAAACTACCCGTAAATGGGTGAAGTAGAAAAAAAAAATTCAACTGAAAAAGTACAGGCGCATTGTACACTTCAAACCGAAGTTTAAAGTGTGTTAAGTGACCTTTGTAGTGCACGTTGAGGGGCGCCTCATGGCCTCCATCGTGGACCTGGGCTAGCATGTCAACATTCTAAAGTTTTATGATAGGTATGATGCGGATCCCAAAATGGAGTTTGGAGTATGTTGAGTGGACTCCAACGAGGAGTTTGAAGTGTGCTTGCCAAACTCCGAAGCGGAGTTTGAACATGTAACGACCGGGCCCGTCGTTATTGTAATTTTTTCTGGTTTCGTAAAATGGGGAAAATGGTTGAAAATTCATTCGAGGTAAGTAGGGTGACGTTATGGAAATTTTTTGATTTTTGGAAATAATCCAGGCTGATGTCACTCCGCTATAGCGGAACCATTGTAGCGGAGGGACAGACCGCTATAGCGGAGGTACGAAAGGCAGTATGCCTGTGATGGGATTTTATTAAAAAGTCTCTTCTCCTCAGTTGGAAAACATATGAGGGTTCCTCAAAAAACCCTCTCATGCTGCTCCAAGGCTGGGAAATCTTGAGGAGGAGGAGTCATGGTTGAAGGGATGCAAAACAATGGATTCCAAGACCATCGTTCAGCCAAGAACACATTCACGGAGCCAAAAACGCACCGTTGTAGCTGCTTGGCATCCAGGTAGGCTAGGTTTCTATGAGTAGTTAGACCTGTTTAATTTCCATACTTATTGTATAGTGGAAACGGAGAATCCATGTTTTAGGCCTCCGGGTACGGAGTTTGACAGATTTGGGATTGGTTATGTTGAGTCTAGGATGTACGGAGTAAATGGCTGGTCTTGTGATTGTGTTATGTATTCACATTATACATATTGGTGTGATAACTTGATAGATTAAGGGACTAGTATGTTGGAAAGATTCGGGGAACCGGGGAATTGCTTGGTAGTTATGGGAAACGGGAATAGGAAACTCCTAGGTGGGATTTCAAGAATGTTTATTTCCTGAGACTTAGCGGTGGTCTTATGAATTACATTGCTTAGGTAAGTTATGTAAAATGTCTAAGGTTCCTACTTTACAGTCTGTGATTTGAACGGTATTTGCTTGTTGGTTTACAAGTTGTTTGTTCATGCATTTGACTGTGGATTATTGACATTCGGTTGGCTTGGGTACCATGCCTGGTACGGTTATAACAAATGATTGGCACGGGTACCACGCCTGGTACAGGAATACTAATGGTTGGCACGAGTACCACACCTGGTACGGGTTTACTTTTATTGCATCATTGCATTTTTATTATTGTGTTGCATTGACTGATATTGGTTTCGTGAGTGGACCAAGTTTCTTATTAAACTGTGATTAATTGTTATTGGTTCCTTGAGTGAACCGGGCTGTTGTGGAATTGTGATGTCAATGGGTGGTCCTTGAGGGGCCGGGAATTTCTATATAACTGTTGTGTTGGTCTTGGGTTAGGCCGGGTTGATCATTGACACTTAGGTGTTGCTTAGAAGGGATCTCGGGATGGGTATGGATAATAGAAAAAGGAGGTTATTCGTGTATATGTGCTTGCATGTCGTCGTCATTGAGTGTGCCTAGATGGTCGAGGATTAATTGTGATTAAGGACTAAGGGTCGGTTTTGGTATAGACCGAGTAGATTGTTAATATTGAGGGTGGTTAAGGGGATCCATGGAGGGTCCGGGTTGTGTGTTGTAAAGGGAATTGGATGTAACTCTAGTGTTTTCATTAAATGTGGTAAGGGTTGGTAGGTGAATTCCACGTGGTGGGTAGACTGGGAGGAAGACTGAGAGTCTGGGGTTGTGGTTCTAGTTGTTGCGAACACATTAGAAGGTTTAGTATGGATCCATGGAGGGTTGTACCCTGGCGAGTAATGTTACGAGTATAAGTGGTTGAGTGGGGCAATTAGTCGGGCTAAGTCTGAAGGACAGTTAAAATAGTTGACTTGGGAAGTCTAGAATATTGAGACTTGAGAAGTCTAGAGTATTGAGACTTGGGAAGTTCAGGATTGGGTGATTTGGAAGAGTCTAAGGTTATTGTGACTAGTAAGTCTTGAGAATGAGGGAGTTGGTAGCGGAAGAACGTTGGAGGATGGCAACCAAGTTATATTAATTTTAGTCATGTATTTCCCTGTTTTCTTATATGATGGTAGGAGAGGATTCGGGTTAACCGATGATGCCTACCAGTACGTGTGTTTCTACTGACTCTACTCTTGCTATACCTTTTTTGGTATAGTCTGGTTGCAGGTTGGTGATGTTTCATAGGTTCACGGCGATAAGGATCTCCAGCAACTTCTTTGTTCGATTTCCATGGCGGAAGTTGTGTCTTTTCCCTCTTATGTCATCTTGCAGTAGCTCTTGTACCTGTTTAGACTACGTCCTAGGGAGGGTGATTTATATTCAACTATTTTGTGTTTTAAAAATGTTGTAATGACAAGGTTTTCATAATAAAAGGAAAGGCTATTTTTTTTACTACTTCCTATTTCCACAAGTTACCTGTTGGACAGGAGGTGAGGGTTTTTCTATCTAGGTGGTTAGAGTAGGCGCCCGCACGGCCTGGCAGGTTGGGTCGTGACAGATGGTATCAGATCCTAGGTTACCGGTCTCCCAGTACAAGAGTAAAATATCGAATAGAGTCCTACAGATTGGTGTGTTGACATCCACATCTAATCTTTGGGGAATTATAAGGCATTTTAAGAATTGTCACCCTTCTTTCATTCCTTCGTGCGGTTCGTACTTGCTTTTATGGGCTGGGTCCAATTGGTATATCTCGATTCCAATTCGTATCTCAGCAAGGTAAGGGAGGTCTCCGTACTTCAGTTACTATATAACAAGCAAGAGGAATTGGAACCGGGGAGGTTCCAATTGGTATCTGGCCTGAGAGGCTGTGACGAGCATGGACAACCGGTTAATGGTCATCCATGGTACAAGCGAAGGTAAAACTTGTGAATTGATTGATTATGATTTGATTTTGTTGTGATTTGCACTTTAATTGTGTGTGTAAAACCTTGCATGACTTAATCAGAACGTGTATGGATTTTAATTGATGTGCATGTAAAGTCTACAGAAAGTCATTGAGTGAATAATTTGTGTGCCTTAGACAGTGGTAGTCTGTTAAAGCTCGTGAATCGAAGGGGGGTACTGCATGTTAGAAAAGGGCTTATCACTAGTTAAGATGGTAAGGCATTAGGAACTTTGACTGTAGGGAAGCTTCGGTTTCAGGACAGTCAGAAAATTAGTTGGGAAAAAGGGAGTCATTAGTACGTAATGGCAGGAAACTATTGCCGGAAAACAATTAATTGTTTTGAATTCCTTGTAAATTAGGATGTGTGTTATGTTGTGTTATGCATGATTGTAATGTGTTCGGTGCCAGGAATGGTCTTGAGGATGGTTTAAGACCATGGCAGAACTTACAGTTTGGGGCAGTGGTAACCGGGAAGGGGGATGAGTGCATTTAGCTGGAGATCAATTTTTGTACTGTTACCGTCAGGACCGCTTTCCCGGATTGACCAACCACTATAGCGTAGGTCAGCGAAGTAGAAGCCTGCTCTGTTTTTCCCCTATTTTTCATTTCCTTCCCAGGGACAAGATAAACAAGTATCAGCTACGAAACCACTGTATAAAACCAAGGAAAGGCAGTGCTATATATATAATATATGCAGGAAAGAAAAAATAGTGTCTAACACGGGCATCCATGTGCCAAAACAAAAAAAAAGGGAAAAGGGAAACATTGTCTTAAACAAGCCCCAAACGGGGGCAACCCAAACAGTAGTAATTAGTAATAAGGGGGGGGGGAGTCCTAGGCCTCATCCTTGCTCAGGAAGGGGAACTCCTACGCGTCCTCGGGCTCGAGGGTGGGGAGCTCCTGACCTGGGGCAGCACAAGAGAATATGACCTTGATGGTCTTCCATATCTGAGAAAACATGCGGTCCCGGGAGCGTCTCCTCCTCTTTTCATCTTCTAACTCCCTTCAAAGTGCTGCAAGTTCCTGAGTGGATGGGTGAGGGGCTGCACCTCCGGCGTTGGGATTCTCCATGAACCTCCGAACAGCTGCCAGATTTTCATCCAGCTGGGCTCTAGAGATCGGGGGCTGGGGCTGGGACTAGGAAGGGTCAGGAGTGTCATCATCCTCATCATCATCGTCGGCCTCCTCCACCGGCTGACTGATACCTGCCTCATCCATCTTTCTCTTTTTCTTAGAGATGTCCTTCACCCGGACAGGATCAAAGGGCTCATCCATGGTCACCTCTGAGTCCGTATGGTCCTGAGGCACACCAGCTCGCCTGCACAGCTCCGAGACCAGCCCAGGTAGAAGGGGCCCTTCCTGTGTCCACCATAGAATTCCTTTCACTCCGAGATGATCTACTCCCCCACATTCATGATAATCCCCTGCATGGCACAAGCGATCACCAAAGCTCGGGCATAGGTCATATCGGTTTGATTTTCCGATGAACGAATCCTCCGGGATACTAAGTTTAGCCACCTCCTAGCCTCGGAGGGGAAGTAGACACTAGTAATTCCCTCGGGGCTGACCCAATACACTTTGTCCCTGAATATGGGGTCCACCAGAGTCTTAGCCAAGTCATGTCCCATAGTCGGGCCTTAGACATGTACGCCTTATTGGAGACGTGGGGCTCCCCTAACACCTCATTAATGGTCTGGGCATCCACGGGGACGTCCACCCCTCGTAGCCGGATGGTAGGATTCGACTTATTCCAGCGGACCGTAGGGAGGATGGCATAGAACTCCCACACCCAGCCAGTTAGCGCGGGAGGAGGAGCCACTAGCAAAGTGTCCCACCCGAACTCTCGAACCCGACGGTGGAAATCAGTCGCTTTTCCATCTACCCTAGTCATTTGGCAGCCCCTCTCATAGCAGAAGCCGAATTTCCATTAGTCTCTAAATCCTCTCCTGACTAGCTTCGTTGGGGAATCGCTCATAGTTATAATCATGCACTTGTTTTTCGGCCATTTGTCTTATCCTTCAAGGGTAAGAAGGAGACGGGATTAGAAGAGTAATAGAACATAAAAGGGAGGAAAAAATTTCTAAGTGTTGGCTTGGGAAGGCCACTGTTTGTGACCTTTCAGTATAGCGGATGGTGCGTCCGCCGTAGCGGACCCGCTATAGCGGAGGGGTACCACTATAGCGGGACCTTCATAGCGGAGCCCAACCGCTATAGTGGTCTTCATCGTCCCAAACTTCAAAGGGTGCATCAATGGCGCCCCTTGGTCCAAAACTCCGTTTTCATCATTCCAAGTCCAGATCTACCCACCCGAGGTGCCCTATTACTGTATTCTATAAAAAAATTGGGCATGATGACCCCTATAAGTCTCCCTAATCACTACTTTTGTTCAAGGATAACCCTTCACCTTTCCACCCATTTTTGGCCCATTTTTTACCAACAAAAGCATAATCCTTACGCCCAGAACGCCTTGGAGGCATTGTAAACGTAAGTGAAGCGTCCATGCTTTGGGAATCCGACAAAAATCCAACCAAAATGTTCAAGTTCAAACCCACTTCAATATACTACAACTTCCTAGTTTTCTACCACATTCATGTACAAAATCGTGCAAGAGAGTAAGGAAAGGAGGGATTACGATTATTACCTGGAAATTTCAACGTTGGAAGAGGGATGATTGGGAGAGAGATTAGAGTTTTTGAAAGGAATATGGGGAGAATGAGGGGAGAAATCTGTTTCTTCCTAATTTCATTATGTTGCCAACCGCTATAGCGGTCAGCTGTCCGCTATAGAGGGACTGCTATAGCAGTGTAATGTCTGCCACAGCGGACGGTTCAATCAGTTATCGATAAGGGAAAAGTTCTCCCAGGTCTTTCCAAATACGTCCATCCCAACATGATACGAGACCCCGAATTTCTTGGGTGCTCAAAAAGGGAATACATGTAATTGTCCTTGTGAACCTCGTAAATTATTCGTCGGGACGAGGCAAGGATAAATCTTTGCTTGGGGCAGAAAGAGTCCCGGGTTAGTTTCTCTCCTCTGGTCTTATTCGGGATCGTTCGGGGATGAACGAGGGGTAAATTGGTATTTGTTGTAACGACCGGGCCTGTCATTATGGTAATTTTTCCTGGTTTCATAAATTAGGGGAAATGGTTAAAAATTCATTCTGGGTAAGTAGGGTGACGTCATGGAAAAATTCTGATTTTCAGAAATAACCTGGGCAGACGTCACTCTGCTATAGCGGTAATTATTCCGCTATAGTGGAACCGCTATAGTGGAAGGACAGACCGCTATAGCGGAGCTACAGGAGGCAGTATGCCTGTGATGGGATTTTATTAAAAAGTCTTTTCTCCTCAGTTGGAAAACATACGAGGGTTCCTCCAAAAACCCTCTCATACTGCTCTGAGGCTGGGAAATCTTGAGGAGGAGGAGTCATGGCTGAAGGGACGCAGAACAACGGATTCCAGGACCATTATTCAGCCAAGAACGCATTGACGGAGCTAGAAATGCACCTTTGCAGCTACTTGGCATCCAGGTACGCTAGGTTTCCATGAGTAGTTAGACCTGTTTACTTTTCGTACTTGTTGTATAGTGGAAATGGAGAATCCATGTTTTAGGCCTCCGTACACAGAGTCTGGCGGATTCGAGATTAGTTGTGTTGAGTCTAGGATGTACGGAGTAAGCGGTTGGTCTTGTGATTGTGTTATGTATTCACATTATACATATTGGTGTGATAACTTGATAGATTAAGGGACTAGTATGTCAGAAAGGTTTGGGGAACCGGGGAAGTGCTTGGGAGTTATGGGAAACGGGAATAGGAAACTCCTAGGTGGGGTTTTAGGAATGTTTATGGCCTGAGACTTAGCGGCGGTCTTGCTAAGGTTAGGGAAAGGAAAATGTGTAGCTGCTTATGTGATTATGAAAAAGGGAAATTGCTCGTTACACGTTCTAGAATAAAAAGGGTGAACTGGGGACAGTCTTAAGAAGAGATTTGATGGTTCGTGTTGTACCCAAAAATGGGGTAGGTGATGGCTTACAATTTCTGTGAATATTGTATATTCTTGTACTCATATCTAAGTGATTGTATGAATTACATTGCTTAGGGAAGTTGTGTAGAATGTCTAAGGTTCCTGCTTTACAGTCTGTGATTTGAACGGTATTTGCTTGTTGATTTATAAGTTGTTTGTTCATGCATTTGACTGTGGATTATTGACATTCGGTTGGCTCGGGTACCACGCCTGGTACGGGTATAACAAATGGTTGGCACGGGTACCACGGCTGGTACAGGAATACTAAAGGTTGGCACGGGTACCACGCCTGGTACGGGTTTACTTTTGTTGCATCATCGCATTTTTATTGTTGTGTTGCATTGACTGATATTGGTTTCGTTAGTGGACCGGGTTGCTTATTGAAATGTGATTAATTATTATTGGTTCCTTGAGTGAACTGGGCTGTTGTGGAATTGTGATGTCAATGGGTGGTCCTTGAGGGGCCAGGAATTTCTGTATAACTGTTGTGTTGGTCTTAGGTTAGGTCGGGTTGATCATTGACACTTAGGTGTTGCTTAGAAGGGATCCCGGGGTGGGTCTGGATAATAGAAAGGGGAGGTTATTCATGTATATGTGCTTGCAGGTCGTCGTCATTGAGTGTGCCTAGATGGTCGGGGATTAATTGTGATTAATGATTAAGGGTCAGTTTTGGTATAGACCGGGTAGCTTGTTAACACTGAGGGTGGTTAAGGGGATCCATGGAGGGTCCGGGTTGTGTGCTGTAAAGGGAATTAGATGTAACTCTAGTGTTGTTATTAAATATAGCAAGGGTTGGTAGGTGAATTCCATGTGGTGGATAGACTGGGAGGAAGACTGAGAGTCTGGGGTTGTGGTTCTAGTTGTTGCGAACACATTGGAAGGTTTACTAGAGATCCGTGGAGGGTTGGACCCTGGTGAGTAATGTTACGAGTATAAGTGGTTGAGTGGGGCAATTAGCCGGGCTAAGTCTGAAGGACAGTTAGAATAGTTGACTTGGGAAGTCTAGAATATTGAGACTTGGGAAGTCTAGAGTATTGAGACTTGAGAAGTTCAGGATTGGGTGACTTGGGGGAATCTAAGGTTATTGTGACTAGGAAGCCTTGAGAATGAGGGAGTTGGTAGCGGAAGAACGTTGGAGGATGGCAACCAAGTTATATTAATTTCAGTCATGTATTTCCCTGTTTTCTTATATGATGGTAGGAGTGGATTCGGGTCGACCGATGATGCCTACCAGTACGTGTGTTTCTACTGACTCTACTCTTGATATACCTTTTTTGGTATAGTCTGGTTGCAGGTTGGTGATGTTTCACAGGTTCACGGCGATAAGGATCTCCAGCAGCTTCTGTCTTCGATTTCCATGGCGGAAGTTGTGTCTTTTCCCTCTTGTGTCATCTTGTTGTAGCTCTTGTACCTGTTTAGACTAGGTCCTAGGGAGGGTGATTTATATTCAACTATTTTGTGTTTTAAAAATATTGTAATGACAAGGTTTTCATAATAAAAGGAAAGGCTATTTTTTTTACTACTTCCTATTTCTGCAAGTTACCTATTGGACAGGGGGTGAAGGTTCGTCTATGTAGGTGGTTAGCGTAGACGCTCGCACGGCCCGGCAGGTTGGGTCGTGACAAAACAATGGCTCACTAAAATGTCCATAATTTTTTATTTCGGACTCGAATTGATAAATGATTGGTGGCATTACAAAGAAAATTCAAAATCCTTTAATTTGGTGAATATTAGGCTATACAAATCTATATATTCAAGGATAAATACTCGCTTAAAATTGACCATGGTATAAACTTTTACAAAAACTTAATCGGTATAGAAGCTTTCAACTCAACTTTGTGCTAGGATATTCTTATGACCTTAATTCACATCCAATATACTTTCTATACTTAAGGATCGACCTTCATACCTAGGTACAATAAAATTCATCAGGCTCGGATCTATCTACATACATAGACAATTCAAATCTTAGCTTGAAAGTTTTAGGTGTTACTCCTTCCCAATAAAATCTCCTTCACGAGAAATAATTATTTTATCATCTTAAAAAATAAGTTTAAAGCCTACTTTATTGAGAAGTGCTTCAAAAACTAAGTTTTTAGGAGGGAGGAAACACATAGAACGTTGTTCAAGGCTAAAGTTTTTTTCTGAAGTTAATTTTAATAAAAAACTTTCTTTACCCATAACTTCCACAGTATTGGAGTTACCCATGTAAACATGCATACTCGCCATTAATAGACTTCTCAAAGTCAAGAATTTTTTTTTCTTGGCGCAAAAATGCCTTAAAGCACCTGTGTCCAGCATCACCTCAGTCTTATGGGCCACCACATTTCCCTTGATGACTACGGTAACAATCACTTTATTATCCTCATTAAGATGATCTTGGACATCACCTTATCCATCCTGGTTCGAGTTTTTTCGTTATCTTAGATAGCACTGGAAAACTTTGTGATCATGTTTTTTGCAGACAAAACAAGGTCCCTTTGATTCTTGAATTTGGTCACCAGCTTGTCGAACTGATTTTTCTTTTTCACATGTCCCTTTTCTAGGACTTTCTTTTCTTTGCTTTGAACCCGTCTTTCACAATAGTACCATAAGATCTCACAAGATTTGCTTTAGAAGAATTAAGAGAAAGAGTTTTCATCTTATCTTTAAGACGATTTGCCTCTTCAGTCCTCATGTGACTGATAAGTTTTTAGAGAGTTAAATTATTTTTCTTATATTTCAATTGATTTCTGTAATCACTTTAAGATGGCGAAATTTTTTCAAGCAGAACATTGGTCTGAAAAGTCTAACACATTTTTATGTCCTTGTTGAGAACATCAACAGTTGAGTTCTCATACTCATGAACTTGTTCCATGATTGACTTATTTTCAATCATCTAGAACTTAATTCACTATCCGATAATATATTTTTTATTTCCTGCATCGTCAATATCATATTTCTTTTTCAAAATGTCCTATATTTTCTCAGCAAATTTATAAGTAACAAATAAATCAAAATAAAAAATTAGTCATATGGTTCAATAAATATCCTCTAACAGTTTTTTATCATTTTCAAACTTCTTATTAGCAACATCATAAATAATCGCAACACTGCTAGAATCGGTAGTAGTGTTAAAACCTTCAGTAAGAGGTTTGTAAACAAAACATAATTAACTTAGAATTTTCAAAGAAAATAATTTTCTTTTGTGACCAATGCTTAAAATGTTTTCCATCTAATGGCTTAAGCTTTGATAGATCAAAAGTATTTTTTGTTCACGAAAATAACAATTTATCAATATTAAATTCAAAAGTCACTTTCAAATTGTTAAAAGAAATACTATAATATTAATATTGGACTGAAATTAAAAATAGTAATCATATTATCACAAATATTGTATTGTGGCAAGTCATTATCTTGAAAGTGATTTTAACCCCACTCCAATGCAAATTGTTAAGGCTGGACACTCCCCAAGGTTCTATAACTCTTCCAAACATGTGCACTCGTGGTTGAAAAATTGGAGTTGCACAAATATTATTGTCCAAAAATTCACAAAGAATAAAAAATCAAGAAAGAATAAAGTATTTGAGAAGAAAGCCAACGATGGGGATAATATTTCTTTCTGTGTATGTGCTTTCTCATAAAGAGAAGACATCAAATGTACAAGTGTAGGAATTGTACGCTTTCATGAGGAAATAAATTAAATATCGATTGAATATCTCACTAAGGCCATAAGTTTCTATACAATCAATTCGAGAGAATGAATGTGTAATTTTTGCATTCTCATTAATAAACAAAAAATGCGAACAAGTTATTCTGAGACATATATAAAATAAGTTTTGTGAACCTTTAGCCTCCCAGATGAACTATAGTGTATTCCGTTGTACTATGTATTCTCTAGTAGTATTATAAGATATTTTAACATTAACCTTTACCTTATAAATAAAATAAAATAGAGTGCCTAAGCATTACATAAATCAGTGTTCATCATTGTCCATAATCAATATTTATTTATGAGAATTTATGCCATTGATGTGCATAACATGAAAGAAGCATACAACAGCTTCCCCCTTCCATCTGTTCAGCCTTTCAAAATTTAGGTTTGCACGTAGCCTTATTTTTTGCTTCAAACATTTTTTATTATTCTTATTTCTTAGTAAATAACATACCCTACTGCAAGAAGTAACTCTTCTTATTTCTTTAGATAGTCCTATTTGAAACTCGAGGAGGTTATGTTCCTTTTTTAAAGATTAAATTTGTCGTACACTATGAATAAATAAAATATCATTTTAATAAAGGAGAATATGCGTTGCTTGACTTTAATTTATGTGTTTTCAGTATGTAAAATACCTATCAAACCATGGGGCGGTTTAACTTTTTCACTATTATATTTTTTAACTCCTAGATATGATAGAGGTATTACCTGCAGGGATCTGTTACTATTATAATCTTTAGTCAAGTTTTAATGGCATTATTATATGTCATGGTACTGTATATATCTTCTCTATTGCGTATGAAATAAAACTAACACCAAACTACTATTCTTAAGAAACCAAGTTCTTTAAGTTAGGCTAAAACAGTAAAGTAAATAACACATAATTTATCAGGAGTAAAAATCACGATCTACAGTGTGTAAGATTTTCAATCAACTCCACTAACTTTAAAGAGCGCATATATATATATATATATATATATATATATATATCAAATATATATTTATATATCACATATACACTATAACATACTATTTATACAATATTGATATATTATATATACATGCGACCATTTTAGTTTAAATTTTTTTTGTTGGGTATATAGTTACGTAAGAAATCCTATAACTAAGAAAATTGAAACTGACTTTCTTATAGATAGACTCGATCTTTGCCCTTCGGACTGGTCAACATGTCAAAAGTAAATGCAAAACAAAAGTACTTGGTGGGATGTGGCCTGGGGAGAGAGGCGGATCCTAGTTTTAAAGTTTATGGATTTTTGTAATGATCTCAAGTTAACATAAAGTAAGATATGTATTTACAATCAACTATTTATAAATATTTATTGATTTCTTATTACAAATATATGATACGAATAAAAGTGACTAATTTTTGTGAACTCACATCTTAAGGCTAGATCCGCCCTTGCTTGGAGAAAATATAAGAAACAATCGTTTTCTTGACTATTTGGTGATTGAGTACTTTCTTGATTTTTCACGCTGAAAATTCACCACTAACTATGTCTACAAACAGAGCTAAAGAAAGATGGTTCATGTTGCTGTAACTTCACTTATGACAATTCTGGAGCAAATCTTTCAATTTAATCCAAGTTTGATTTCTGAAAAAATTACTCCTGTTATGATGGAGCATAACTTCAATTTATTAACAGAGAAACTCACCAGCCAAACATCGGAGCTGACTATATTCTCAATTTTTGATAAAAAAAATGCTTTTAGATGTTCCAAGCTTTCCTACTCCAAAAGCTAAGACAATGTATAAAAATATGAAAAAAGACCAATTAGTAGAAAAAGTGTTAAAAAATTAAAAAGCAAAAGATATCTAATATGAAAGATCACTTACTGATAACGAAAATATTTGAATCGTCATGTCTCTTAGAAGTAGCTGACTGAAATTTAAATTGTTGCCCTCCTCGTAACTTATCTTTTCTTAATACTGAAAATAGTTGGAATATACTATCCTTAAAGGTATTATGAAAAGAAGATTGTTCTCCTTAGCTGTAATAAATTTTCAAGATTGATGGAATGTATTATGATGGAAACAAATTGCTGAAAATGTGAATTCGTATAAAGTGTCTTCAACCAATCACAGAGGACTTGATAAGCTTGAGAACATGCATCAAAGAAACATTCAATGTGTACAACATACTAAAATGAATGTTTCAATTGAACACTGTTGCTCCTATTATTTGGCTAGCCGCAAAACTAAAAATTGCAAAATTCATGATCTCTTTGGACTGTAATGCTCGAGGGAAGAAAAAGTAGTGATAACATTTTCATATCATAAGTATAAATTATCAAGTATCCTCAGAAGACATTGAGATTGAACACCAATAATTTTTATGAAGATGATGTTACAAAATCTGAATCTCGATCTAGAAAAAGTAATTAGGAATTAATTCTAACCATCATGTGCCTTCCTCAACCTCTGACTTTTTTACCTGATCACTCTAAATGCTAAATAGTGAATTATCGTTTTCAACTATTTTGAATATTATATGTACAAATAATTCATTTTTGTTATTTTTCCTACAATTAGTAGAGTTAAGATATGTTGCTTTTACAATTATTACAGAAGTTCCAACATCAAACATTTTTCATTTTTTAAATATTTTCTATGTGAGTTTTTCTGGATCTAAGGCGTGCATTACACTATGTATACGTGGATTCTTTCATTTCCAAGGAAATATTTCACTAATAATATTGTAATATATTGTACTAAATTCTAAATTAAAGTCCTTGGCATTTCTCTATTTCGTTCTTTATTTGATTTATCATTTTACTACATGAAAGAAGGACAAAAAAATTTAAGAACTGTATGTGAAATTACACGAAAAGAAATTAAAGAGTGATGACTTTAAAGCAGCCAAATATAAGACTCCTTGTGATTCTTAACGAAGGACATGTTGTGACTTATTGTGACAGGAAAAAAAAAATAGAAAGTGAGTTTGATTTGATTTCGCCTTATCAAGAGAATTACTGAACTTACTAAAGCTGAAAATAAACCCATAGATTAAGGTAGCCAAGGAAATCGGTATCATAAGAGGGAAAAGAAGTAGCATGAAGAGATGTCCAAAATTCTTCATAAAATGAGATCTATTATGATGAAAAGCAATGAGTTGCATATTAGGATCTCTGCATGATTTGTAGGTCCAATATTGTAATTTGATTTTGTCAAGTGACTTAGTTTCTTTTGGGGATATAAAATCTTAGCTTTGTGGTAATTTTTGGATTAGGAATGAGAATGGTTTAAATGTTCTTATGTTTAGAAAACTATCTAAAGTCGCTTACCCTATAATAGCTTGTTTATTAGATATTTCAGAATCTGTTCATGTGCTAGCTCTTTGTTAAAAATTTATATAGTTAATGTTTTAGTTTTTTTGATTAATTTCAAAAAAAATAAGTTTTGCAGATTATCTTTGGGTTGGAGTAGCAATTAATATGTGTTTTAACTTCGAATAATAATAAAGAAAAAAATACTTGATGTAGCTAATTATATTATCTTATTACTCTCTAAAGTGGTATTTTTAAATAATTATAAAACATAGCGAGATTATGTAATTTCATAGCATATATATAGTTATACATTATCTTTATATCTAAAAACCGAGTTGCCACTGCTCATCCCAACCTCATTCGTTCGCCATCGCAAAAGTTCTTGACGTTTCAGTTGGCCGTTGTAAAATCGACATTACTTCGTTGGAGATCATCATAAATACAACATACACTTCACATGCAGTTGACAATGCTGTGAAGATACAGTTTGAGAACACATATATTGGATCAAGGTTCCACACATATAATTGATATCTTCACATACATACACATGCATCCAGGTTCTACTTTAAAAACACATACATAGACATACAGTTGACCATACATACATCCAACTTCTACTTTGAAAACACATACATACGTACATACACAAACATTTACAATACTGTATTCGCGAAATTTCAATTAAGGATAAGATTTTATATGCAAGTGGATATATTATATTTTGCTATGTTTTAAAAAGAAAATACTGCTACACTTCGAAGAAAAAAAACTTCTTATATTTTGCAAAAAAGGACGCTAACAGCGCTATTTAGAAAATTTTCCCCATTTAAATATATTATTTTCCCCCTCAAAATTAAACGGTTATTTTTTTAATATTTGTATGAGAAGAAAGATTTTTTCTTAAATTTAAGAAGATCTTTGGCCATAACACACCAAGCGCGCGAATAAATTAACAAGTATGTTATAATTTGTTTGCATCATTTTCAGTGGGTTTTTGGAGTAGGAGGTGTCGAGTTTAGGGATACTTCAAAAGATTGCCATCAAAAATCTAGAGTTTTTTTTTGTTGTCTATTTCCTGCTAGTTGATCTTATGAAGCAATCAATTATTGTTGTATTCCCCCCAAACCTGAATTACTTGGAGCATGATTTAATAATCAATAATTATTTTTTAAATTTCTTTATTCCTGCATAATGTTTGAATAGTCAAATGCAATATAGGAAAAAAAAAACGAGCCTGATTCTTCATGAACCTACAGAGCCTTAATTTACGCTCTCGTGCTTCTAAACAACCAAACAGTTAATACTACTGTTTAGATCTTTAAAAATATAGGAGTATTACAAAACTATGCTGATGGTGATGCGTGTTGTTGTGGTGGTGGTGGTGGCTGGTTGTGAAAGTGGAAGTTGGGAGGAGACAATGCCACTTGTTTTTCCTAATTTTAAGTAAGAAAGTCATTTTACTTATTTTTAAGGAGCTTGTTTTCTAAATAAAATAATTTCTAAAGTTTTTAAACAATTAAACACCAGAAAATAGGAAAATATTTTTTTCCATACCGGACACACACCCTAAGTGTTAAAATGTGGGTTCTATATATATATGTACATATTTAATTAAATTTTCTAACATAAATATATTGTGTGAGCAAAAATTAGTGCATTTCTACCTCCGCGCCTGCCAGCCGTCCTGGACCCTTAAACCTTAAAGTAAACTCAGAATAATTAAATACTACTTGATTGGGAGTGGGGAAGTTAAGAAAATTTTTGCATTTTCCTTTAGTATATGCTGATCAAGTACTTCCTTGGGTTTTTTCACTGGAAAATTCATTGAAAAGAACACAAACAAATCTTGAGAGAGGGAGAGAGAGATGGCTTATGCTGTTGTAACTTCACTTATGACAACTCTGGAGCAAGTCTTGCAATTTAATCCGAGTTTGATTTCTAAAAATATTAAGGCACCCGTTGATTCTCTTTATGGAACACTTACTTTATTGCAAGCTTTCCTTGAGGATATGGGACGGATCAATGATCAACAAGCGTTGACGTTTTTGGAAAAGAAGATTACAGATTCGGTTTATAAAGCAGAAGATACAGTTGAATTGTGTCTAAGAAGAATCCATTTGGCTGGTAATAGAGACAATCAATGTAAGCTTTTTGATGAGTTGCAGCAAATTGGAAAAATAATGGATTCTATACAACAAGAGGTGGTGAAATTCAAGAATGACCACCAACATATCAAAGATCAGCTGCCATCAACAAATGCTTCATCTAGCCGTGTCTTGGATGAGGAAAATACTCTTTCTGAAATGGACGATGTCTTCAACAACATAAGAGATCAACTCACAGGTCAAGCATCGGAGCTGAATGTAGTCTCAATTGTTGGTATGGGCGGTATTGGTAAGACAACTCTTGCCAAAAGCATTTTTAGCAATCAGTCAATAGTCTGTCGATTTGATGTTTCTTCGTGGGTTATTGTTTCTCAAGAATATGATGCTAGAGAAATGCTTTTAGATGTTTTAAGCTTTGGTACTCCAGGTGTGAAGTTAATATTTCGCGGCAAGACCTATGACCAACTATTAGAGCTAGTGTATAAAAAATTGAAATGCAGGAGGTATCTGATAGTTTTGGACGATATATGGAGTATAGAGGCCTGGGACATTGTTAAAAGATCATTTCCTGATGATAATAATGGAAGTCGAATCATGATAACAACTAGGCTCTTAGAAGTAGCTGATTGTGCTAGTAACGGTTTCCCTCCTCATCATGTGCCTTTCCTTAATTCTGAAAGTAGTTGGAATTTACTGTCTGACAAGGTATTTCGGAAGGAAGGCTGTCCTCCTCAACTGGAAGAAATTGGGAAACAAATAGCACGACACTGTAAAGGATTACCTCTCTCAGTTGTTGTCATTGCTGGGCTTCTCTCTAAGATTCCTAGGACATTTGATGATTGGAAAAAAGTAGCAGAAAATGTGATTTCACATTTAGGTTCAACCTTCGAGCAGTGTTTAGCAATATTGGCTTTGAGTTACAACTACTTGCCATGTAGCTTAAAAGCTTGCTTTCTTTACATGGGGTTTTTTGCAGAAAATGCAGACATTCCCGCGGATAAGTTGATTAGACTTTGGGTTTCAGAAGGTTTTTTGAAAATAACTAGTCATAAAAAGTTGGAAGAGGTAGCAGAAGAGTGTTTAGTGGATCTAGTTAGCAGAAGTTTAATCATGGTTAGTAGAAGAGGGGCCAGTGGAAAAATTAGAAGTATTAGAATTCATGATCTCGTTCGACTCCTATGCTTGAGAGAGGGAGAAGCTGCCAAGTTTTTTCATGTAAAAGATGAAAGTTTGGAAGTGTCCCCAGAAGGTAAGCAGATTGAACGGCGATTATGTTTGCATCCAGATGCTTTACAAGAAAAGAATCTTGGACTAGAGAAAGATAGTTTGGATTCAGTTCGTACCATCTTGTGCCTGGGCGAACCCCATGCTTATCTAGAGGATTCTGAATGCTGCAAAATAATCATTTCTCGTTTTCAACTGTTAAGGGTACTGGATCTTGAAAGTATTCGTTTTTCATGTTTTCCCAGTGAGATAACACAACTAATACAACTGAGATATGTTGCTTTTACCACTGGTACCGATGTTCCAGCATCAATATCCAACCTACGGAATCTACAAACATTGATTGTTCTTCCAGTTAAAAGTCAATTATCCCTGCCGCAGGAAGTTTGGAAGTTGTCATGTTTGAGACATTTCAATCCTGGGGGAATGTGTGTGCATGCCCCTCCCACCACACATAATTTCGTGGGTCTTGAAAACTTAGAAACAGTGGATTCGATGCGCACTACTAATTCCAATTGGAAGGAAACTTTTTCAGCAGTCCCTAGAGTACAGAAATTGGGAGTTCTGATTCATCCAGATCATCATGAATGGTCTAAACTTATTGATAGTCTTGTCTCCTTAGCTGATCTCCAGAGGCTAAGAATTCATCTGGCAGTTCCATCTTCTGTAGAGTATTTCCAAAGGCTGCTTGCTCCGCTACAGGTTTTTCCAACGAACCTCAAAAGTTTGACTCTTGTAGGAACACATCTTCCATGGGAGGATATGACTATGCTTGGTAACATACCGAATCTCGAGGTGCTCAGACTAAAAACATTTGCTTTTCAGGGGAGAAATTGGAATCTAAATGAAGGGGGTTTCAAGAAACTCAAGTTGCTACACATTTTCATGACGAACTTAGTGCACTGGGAAGCAACCAGTGATAGTCTTCCTAACCTTGAGTGTCTAATCCTAAGGCATTGCTATTATTTGGAGGAAGTTCCTACAGAAATTGGAGATATTCCCACATTAGAATTGATTGAATTGCATCATTGTAGCCAAGATGCCGTCACTTCTGCAGAGGAAATTCTAGAAGAACAACGAAGCTATGGAAATGAAGTTCTTGTTGTCCGTACCTGCGATACTGGAGGTATGTAAAATTCATGAGACTTAAGAGAGTTTGGCAAAATGGGTTTGTTTTCTTTGTCTTTCTTTTTATGTATATTGGACCTCAGTGGTGTGTGCTACTTGCAGTACAATATTTTGACATGAAATGTGAAGGAGATGAAGAAGTTACTGTTGCTTCCACCAGCGGCTCAGATATGACATATAATCATACGAGTAATATGGCTGTGAGTGCAAATACATCTGCATATCTGCTCCTTCCTAATTTGCCTTCATTTCTTTGTTTTTTCTTTTCTAGCGCATATTGTAGTTTCCATTTATCATGCATATCTTATACTTTTCTGATACAGTAGGACAAAGTGACTGTATTTTACTTATTATTCTAATTCATATATTTAAAATTGAATGCATGGTCTACTTTAATATATATGCATTATTGTATGGAAAGTTAAATCACCTGTTTATTCTAGGCATAAACAACCTGATATACCACTATATTGTAATCTCCTAATATTCATATGATCTTCAAGATATTTGGCTGTTATCCAATATGACAGGTGAAATAGCTATATCTCCAATATGACTGAGATAAGATAGTCTCTCTAATATGTTTCTTTTTTATGTAAACTGTATCAAACGTAAGTATATCTTCAATCTTTACTGTTTATTTTGCTTTCCTTGCTTTATGCTTATGTTCAAGTCTGAAAAATATAGGACATAATTCAGAATCAACTGCAAGCACCTTATACTTGTTACACTTACTCTTGTATTTTGTGCAGAGATCTTGGTCATTCTTTTCCGCTTTTGTTTCTCGTTTCTAATAGAAATGAAGCCAACAGTTATCTTTCCCTCTGTGTGTTCGTTATGGAGGTTTACATTCCAATTTATTCCCCTTTTTAGCAGCCTTCAGAGGTGGTTGAGTCAGATGAATACTCAACTCAAATAGGCCCATTCTCTAGTTTACTGTTATTACATCTGCTCTGATGTTATTTTTTTCTGTTTCATTTGCTTTCCAGTCTGACTGCTGAACCGTTGGATGTCTGATCTATTCTGAAAATTTTGATTGAGTGATGCTTCTGGTTTGTATAATGAATGGTTCTGTCTGTTCCTGAACTCTCTTTTCTGTGCTGCTGCAGAATAAAATCGTTACCAAGATGAGGACAAAAGAGATTGGTTTGAAGCATACAAATGAGGATCTTCTGAAACTAATAGGACAGCACAAGAACAGATTCATTGAAGATGAAGAGCTAACGTATCTTTGTTGGATCGCTGGATGCATTAGATATGAACTTCGGAGTGTTCAAGCAGAGATATTAGATCGTGATCTTAGTAAACGTCTTAGCCCAAGATCCGAAGAGAAGGCCAAGCAGTTGATATTAGAACATGCGACATCAGAACTTAGCCAGGGAGATACAGAACTTGAAAGTAAATTTTCTCTTCCATCCTCTCCCGGGAGTGAAGACTTTGATAATACTTCAATTGATAGTCCCACTAGTAGATACAGTAGTTCCAAGCCCATCTTATTTCAGAAGTTGAGGAACATTATACAAAATTCTCTCCCCCGGAGTGAAGACCTTTGATGATACTTCCAACTGTTAGTTCCACTAGGCCCATGTAATTTAAAATTTGAAAAACACTACGAAAAATCAGAAGTAGAGAAAATTGGGTAAAAGTAAAGATGATTTTGGTGCTACTTCTTTGCCTGCAAGATTTATCGTGGAGCATCTTCAAGCAGGACCAGTGCGATTCTCTATTCAAAGGATCATCTAAAAGCAGGAGGTCGTAGTGATCAGGTCCACCGAGCTCGAATTAGTTGAATTCAACTAAATATTGATGAAACATGAGGTACAGAAAAATTCATGCCTTCAATTTCTTTTGCTTCAAACTCATCAGAAGTAAGGAGCAACATGATTGTCGAGATATGTAAAACAGATTCTCATTCCTCTTATTAGCTGTACGTGGAACTTCTATTTTCCTTTAAGCCATATTTATGCTTTTATTAACCAATTCTGAGAAAGGAGAATTGTGTGAAATCAGGTGAAATTTGATGTGCAAATACAAAGCAATTTTGTCCAGTCAGTGGCAACTGAAGTCTGTTCGCCTTCATTTATAAACAGAAAGGATCTAGTGGCATTTGTAAATTGGTTGGATGAAAAGCTACAACTGTTGGTATGTCCTCCTAAGTCCTAACATCAGGCTATCCACATCTAGTTTCAATCATTCTTGTTACTGCTAGATGTACCCTATGAGAACTGTCTCCTAAACTGGTCTTGATCAAGAGACCAGGACCAGGGTTCAATATGCATTAAGGAGTTGTTTGGTTACAATTATAAGGGATAGTAATCTTGGAATAAAATATTGTTGGAAAAATATGAACGAAGATCATAATTGATTTAAGACTTCAAACACGCACAAAACACTTTCCTAAAAGCAATATGTACCCTCTCTCCTCCCCGAGATTGTTATGATATTATATGGAAATAAATTTTGTGGATATGACAAGTCTTCGAATTTCTACAAACTAAACGAGCAGTGAAAAAATTCTACTTAGAAAAGCAAGAACGACCTTTAAATGTGGAAAAGGTGACAAGAAAAAAGAGTTTAAGAAAAATGGAGAATGGGGAAATGATTTTCTGCAAAATGGAGACATGGACCGAAGGGGAGGTTCATCTGAACTCCCTTCATCGGAAATACATACTGTATATAGGATTAAATTTTTGTTTTATGTATATATTACCCTTGACACAAACCAAAAGCTTGACTCAGGGGTAAAAGAGGTTCAAATTCTCTTAGATGATGCAGGTTCAATTCGCTCGCTAGCTACAGTTTTTAATGTTTTTAGATCTTCGCATGCTTGTTTCTTTAATTTTTTGAATCCCATTAATAAAATCCTACCTCGCCACTGAATGGAAATAGTAATGTTGAAGACAAGACCGATTCTATTTATATAGATAAAAGTGGTTAAATGGTAGTTTCCAAAATAGTGAAAGGAATCTTTTCATTTATGAGACACCTTTTTTTGATTCAAAATATTTATACACTAATTGTATTTATACAATTTACTAACAAATGTGAGATTAATTTATCTGCGTTTGTCAACAGTTTACTTTATTGATGATTATCAACGATGATGAATGAGATGTCCTCGTGCATTGTGATTGGCCAGAAGGGAAAAAAGATGCATTGAGAAAAGCTAACGCAACTATCCTCCTTCAGTCGTTTGCTGTGTAGCTGCTTTGCAAAAGATCTACTTGTCACATGAAAAGTGTCTAGTTCATATTTATATCTGTTACCCTTACTCTAAGAAGTTGAATTAGGTAAGTGGTGAAAATGGTTTTTTAAACTTGGGTGTATTTGGCAGGAAGGAAAATGTGTTTTCTTGAAAAAAGTTTTCTCTAAAAAATAAGTGAGTTAATTGTTTTATGCACTATTGCATATACGAGATATCATGACAGAGAATTTGATGGCTTGATAGATTTAGGTGAAGTTGGCAAGGTCTGCATATTGCTTTTAGGATAAGGTCTGCATGCATACTATCTTTCCTAGAATTCAAAATAGCCTCTCTACCTAGTTAAATTTTGAATATTAAAATTCTTAATCATCAAGTATAAAAATTGCAACCATCATGAAAATGTCAAAAACACTTGTTGCTACTTGAAATTGGTTGCACGACTCCCAAAGTGATAATTTCTTTTAAATGAATTCAAATATTATTAATTTTTTGATATATAGTTATTTTATAATGTTTAACTAATTAAATTTGCATGGTAGATGAAAATGAAGATGTAACATTAAGAGAACTTTATGAACATGTTTAAATGTGCTTGACGATGTGTTGGTGTTGAATATGTTATAAGCTGTCGTACAGTTATGTGCTTTTCTATAATCATATATTAGAAATGTTAACGGATTGTAATACCTATAAGTTCAAATGTAGATTAAAAAGAAATTTTCTTATATAAAAAAAGATTTAAAAAGAAAGGCTAGCCCGCGGCCCTTGCTGGATTGGGCCGGCCATTTTAAAGCTCTTTACAATGAAGGGCTAACCTATCCTAACCCATCAAATTTCTTGGCCCGCATGGTTTGAGCTGAGTTGGGCTAGACTGAACCGTTTTGATAATTCTAGTCGATACCATCTTTTTTTCATTATTTTTTTCAGTTGGTGTCCAATGTTTCTATTGGGACCTCACTAGATCTCAATTCACGATGAGAATTTCGACACTAAAAGTGAAGCATTCCCTACCGTCTAAAAAAGTATATAGCTACTATAATCAATGGTGTGAACGTAACTTCCAAGTTATAAAAAAGTAATTTTCAAACTAATACACAGTAATATAAACAGAGAATAGAAAATCATGCCAAATTTTATTGCCAAAAAAGAGACAATGGTATAAAGTCATAACTCAACAAGCATATAATCTTTGCCAGTTCAGATCTGGTTTTTGTTACCCAAACCCCATTCGAACCCCTTGGGTCCCAATTAAGCCACCCAAACAAGTCCTTAATGATCCATATGACTTGTACAAAGTCTCCAAATATAAAATTGAGCATTTTAAACTTAGAATAAGTGGTTGTTTCTTATACACCATTTTCATGTATACTAAAAAATAGTTGTTCTTAAATATTTATCAATTTAAAATATCAAGAGAGAATTGATTATCTTTTTCCAATTTTGCCCTTAACATTAATTAATTTAAAATTAAGAGAGACATAAATGGACAAAGATTAATAAAGGGTAGATGAGTCAAATTACACCCTTAATTAATTTTTCTTAATGGTTGTGCAAAGTTTTATCATGACAACTAAAAAGGAACGGAGGGAGTATCATACAACATTGATTTTCAAATTTATACATAATAGTAATATAAACAGAGAATAGAAAATCATATACAAAATGTTATTGCCAAAAAGAGACAAGTAAATTATCTAGGACTAGCATATGGTCTTGCCATAGGACTAGCCCTTGGTGATCTTGGAAGCTCAGAAACTCTATTTCCACAAGGATCATAGTAAATCACCCCAGAAAATTGTGGTGGTTGGCATTTTTCACCCATCAAGATTGCTTTCTGCCACAATCCACCTTCATTATGTCCAAATCTTTCTCTTTCATTTGAACCATTTTTTTTCACATCTGATTTTTCACTATACCTTTTTGGCATAGTCTTAGAGCTTATAGTTGTGATGAGTTGCTTTGTAGAAAGTAATAATGGTGACTTTGGAGCTAATATTTTCTCTTCATAATTTGATTCTTGATCAGCAGCCATATGGTATTTTCTTGATCTTCTATGTTTAGCACATAGGGCTATGAGAGCTATTATTGAAAGAAATAAACCAATTGCTAATGGCATGGAACATAAGTTTTGATCACCATGATTTCTTGGCATTAATTGACGAACCATCTTTGAAAAAATAAGAAAATATTTTTGTTGAGTATTTCTAGGAAAAGTAAACTAGGAGGAGAAAATTTGAGTGGTTTCAAGAATTGGAGAATTATTTTGAAGGGGTATTATGAGCATATATATATGGTTGTTGATGTAAAATGTCAACACTAATTGTAGTAGTTGAAAGGTTGAGGAAAAATTCAACTTAATATTATACGATATCATTATTATTTAATGACTCAATAATTTAAGTTTATAAAGTTTCATGGTAAGTCAGCTTTAATCAAATCAAAGCTTCCCCACTCTCCTGTTTATTTTGATATGATTGCAACACACGCTAAAACTCCTGAGGTTTTTTCTTTTCTTTTTTTATTAAATAAAAAAGTCAGCTTTATTATTATATATATTTTAAAATAATTTAATTGTTAAATTTTGTTTTACTTTTAATGATATATTTATAATCACACAAATATTTAAAATTTACTTTAAATCACAAGATTTAATTTTTTTTAATTTCTTTCTTAAATTCTATTTCTAAGTTAATCGATAATATATAAATTGGGACAAAGAAAATACATCATTTTCTCATAGAAATAATTTAGGTGTTTGTTTCTTTTATGCCTTTCTAAATGTGAAGTCTACTATGACCTTTAGACAAAGTCTTTACTAACCTCTATATTAATAGTCGAACTTCATTATCCTTCTCACATGTAATAAAAACAATCATACAAGTTGTAGTTTGTTATATGTAGTCGTTGTATATTACTTCAAAATATATTATACTGATATTATAAAAAAAATTAATACGTATATTAACTTAATTAAGTCCGTTGATTATTTTTTTAGTGCAAATGGGAGATGTATTTTTTTTTCAACTGCAATTTTATTTATTGGTGCATATTACAAATTAATTAGACCTCCAAATAGTTGAATAATTTAATGATACTTTTATATTGTATTTGAGAAAAGACATCAAATACACTCTCAACTTATCTCGAAAAGTCAATTTCACACTTAAACTAATCTGATGATCTATTACACCCCTGTACATATTAAAAATGAATTTAATACAACCCTGCAAGCTGATATAGCACAAAAAATAAAAATAATTTTAAAAAATACATTTTGTTGGGTGAACTTCCATCACCAAGTAAGATGGTCAAAATGATTATTGACCGCTTCTTCCTCCTCCTTCTTTATGTTTTCTCTATTTTCAATATTGGAGTACCACATTTTCCCACCGCATATCACCATTACGTTCTTTTGATTCTTCAATCAATTTAAAAATTAAGCTCTAAATCTGTCATTTTATCCCCAAAATATTAAAATTTGATATTATGTCTCACAATTTTTAAAAAATTCCTTCCAATTGTCACATGAAAAAAAGTCATGATATTTTAGGAAAAATGTATTAATGATAGAAAGTAGAAAAAATCTTGAAATTCAAAAAAAAATGAGACTTTTTCAAAAAGAATTGAAGGTGATATAGTAGTGGTGATGAGCAAAAAGGTTGTGGTGATTGATGGTGGCCGAACATGATTTTTTTGATAAAATGAGAGATGGAGTGGATGAAGTTTAGTGATGAAGAAGATATAATTATTGGAGAATTTTAATAATTAATTAATAATTAATTAGTGTAAAATATAATTACCAAAAGAAAAGTTGATGAACAAAGAAAAGAAAAAAAAGAATATAAAAATTATAATTTCTGACATGGCACTGATGTGATGCTGATGTGGCGGCGAGTGTAACACACCACATGTTGTGGGAGTGGTGTTATACGTCTCAGGGAGATAATAAATTTACTTTAAATATGTATAAAAGTGTAATAGATCGCCAAATTAGTTTGAGTGTAAAATTAACTTTTCAAAACAAATTCAGGATGTATTTAATGTCTTTTTCCTATTTTATTTCCTTTCTACTATATATGAACTTTCGAGACGTGGCTCATTTCCTTACTTGGGGTTAGGTCTATACAAATGAATATTTATATTAATTATAAACAATAGAATATCTTTATTGAAGGCTAACAACTCATATGCCTTGTATGGTTAAGAAAGACACTAGTGTCCAAGCTATTGTTAGTTTTAATCAGAGGCGAATCCAGAATTTCAAGAAGACGGGTGCACTATTTCTTTAAAGACAAGATCTAAAATTTTATAATGACAATAATTTGGCGAGCAAAAAATAATAAATTACATTATCACAAAAAATATCATTAATTTACAATTGTACTCTACGAGACTTCATATTTTGAAAATGATTTATAATAGCATTATTACTTACGATTACAAATATCTTACGCTCTATCTTACAAACTAAACAACCATTCAAAAATTCTTCATCAATGCCATTACGTAGATAATTTTTGATGAGCTTCATTGAGGAGAATACTTTTTCCACACTTGCAGTAGCAACAGGCAAAATCAATGTCAGCTTTATAAGTAAATAAATAAGAGACCAAGTTTGATCCAATTTTATTCTTGTCATCATCATAGCAAGATCCTTAATCCCCTTCAAGTTGAGAAACTTGCTCGAGCATAGACAATGAAACTATCAAGCTGATAACTGAGATCTCGAAGTTGGTTATCACCAAACTCACTTTTGTAATATTCGGTCAACTTCATTATTCTGCTCTTGTCAAAATTAGCAAATAAATCTACCGGATTCAAACTAGCCATACCAAGAGTAAGTCACTAGTCACAACACCAAAATAATTATTGAGCTCCTGGAGTTGCAAATCAATGAATGCATAAAACACTTCCACACAAAAGTGATGTAAATATGAAACTTCGGATCTTTTACGCTTCGACCTTGGATAGACTTCAGTCATTTTGGAAATCAAAACATCATGTTTACCACAAAATGAATAAACCTCATCCATCAAAGACTCCAAACCACTCTCTCTCATTGTTTGCAATCTTCTCTTTGAAAGATTAAGCAATCCCATAGCATTGACGATTACTACTAAAAACAGCTCAAAAAGGGACGGATAGGAAAGAGACGGACAACGTCGCTCCTGAAAAGCGACGAAAACAGTGACGTTGTCCATCGCTTTTCTAATTTTTTTTTTTATAATTATTTTCTTACAAAAGCGATGGACAACGTCTCTTTATCCATCGCTTTTTTGGCGGATTTTTACGCCAAAATTATTTACAAATGATTATTTTTTATTTTTTATTATAAGCGACGAACAGCGTCACAATTATTAAAAATGCGACGCTGTCCGTCGCTTTCTTTAAAATATAATTTATATTAAAAAAATAAAAAAGCAATGGATAACGTCCCTTTTGTCCATCGCTTTTCGATCAATACGCGGTCAACTCATTTAAAAAAGTGACGAACAAAAGCGACGTTGTCCGTCGCTTCTTTAATTATACAGAGGCCCGACGGGGTCTCTTTCCCTCATTTCTCTCTTTCTCTTTTCTCTCCTCCTCTCTTCCTCTCCTCCTCTCTTCTCCTCCGCTACTGCTTCGCCGCTCCCTCCACCGCCGGTCCTTCCACAGATGCTCCCTCCACCGTCAGCCTCCTCCCTCCAACCTCCTCCGATTTTGAGGTTAGTTATTTTATTTATTTGAAGGTTAGGGTTTAAATTGGGTATTTTTATTTTGAAAAATTAATAGTGAATTCTAGACTAGGGTATGTTGTTGTTGTTGAATTTTAGACTAGGGTGTATATGTTATTGTTGTTGTTGAATTCTAGACTAAGATTTTGAAAAATTGATAGTGAAAATTGATATATGAAAAAATTGATAGTGAATTTTTTTTTTTTAGATTATATTCTTAATTTATGAACTTTAATTAGTTTGGGCTTGCTATTAGTTTGTGAACCTTAGTTTAGGTTTGCTATTAGTTTGTGAACCTTAGTTTAGGATTGTTATTAGTTTGTGAACTTTAATTTAGCTTTGCTATTAGTTTGTGAACCTTACTTTAGGCTTGCTATTAGTTTGTGAACCTTAGTTTAGGTAATGCTTGCTATTAGCTTGTGAACCTTAGTTTAGGTTCTTTTTTGAACTTGAATTATATAGGTATTTGAATTAGCTAGGTTCTTGAATTTGGAATTAGGTTCTTGAATTATATTATTAACTTGAATTTGGGAACTTTGAATATGAAATAGGTTCTTGAATTAGATTATTAACTTAAATTAGGTTCTTGAATCTTAATTTTTTTAAGTTAAGTTTTTTAAATTAAGTTTGTTAGTCTAAATTGTTAGTTTTGAGTTAAGAATTAGTTTTCAACTTTAGGTTCTTTTTTGAACTTGAATTAGGTAATTGAATTTGGAACTTTAATTTGAAATTAGGATTTGGAACTTGAATTTGGAATTAGGTTCTTGAATTAGATTATTAACTTGAATTAGGTTCTTGAATCTTAGTATTTTTAAGTTAAGCTTTTTTAAGTTAAGTTTGTTAGTTTAAATTGGTAGTTTTGAGTTAAGAATTAGTTTTCAACTTTAGGTTCTTTTTTGAACTTGAATTAGATACTTGAATTTGGAACTTGAATTTGGAATTAGGATTTGGAACTTGAATTTGAAATTAGTTTCTTGAATTAGATTATTAACTTGAATTAGGTTCTTGAATCTTAGTTTTTTTAAGTTAAGTTTGTTAGTTTAAATTGTTAGTTTTGAGTTAAGAATTAGTTTTCAACTTTAGGTTCTTTTTTGAACTTGAATTAGGTACTTGAATTTGGAACTTGAATTTGGAATTAGGATTTGGAATTAGAATTTGGAATTAGGTTCTTGAATTAGATTATTAACTTGAATTAGGTTCTTAAATCTTAGTTTTTTTAAGTTAAGCTTTTTAAAGTTAAGTTTGTTAGTTTAAATTGTTAGTTTTAAGTTAAGAATTAGTTTTCAACTTTAGGTTCTTTTTTTAACTTAAATTATATAGGTACTTGAATTTGGAATTAGGATTTGGAACTTGAATTTGGAATTAGGTTCTTGAATTAGGTTCTTGAATCTTAGTTTTTTTAAGTTAAGCTTTTTAAAGTTATGTTTGTTAGTTTAAATTGTTAGTTTTCAGTTACGAATTAGTTTTAGGTTCTTTTTTAACTTGAATTAGGTACTTGAATTTGGAACTTGAATTTGGAATTAGGATTTGGAATTAGGTTCTTGAATTAGATTATTAACTTGAATTAAGTTCTTGAATCTTAGTTATTTTAAGTTAACCTTTTTTAAGTTAAGTTTGTTAGTTTAAATTATTAGTTTTGGGTTAAGAATTAGTTTTGAACTTTAGGTTCTTTTTTGAACTTGAATTATATAGGTTCTTGAATTAAGTAATTGAATTAGATTATTAACTTGAACTTGGGAACTTTGAATTTGAAATAGGTTCTTGAATTAGTTTTGGGTTTTGTTTTAGAATCTTGAATTAGTTTTCAACTTAACTTCTTGAATTAGGTTCTTGAATCTTAGTTTTTTTTAAGTTAAGCCTTTTTAAGTTAAGTTTGTTAGTTTAAATTGTTAATTTTGAGTTAAGAATTAGTTTTCAACTTTAGGTTCTTTTTTGAACTTGAATTATATAGGTTCTTGAATTAAGTACTTGAATTAGATTATTAACTTGAATTTGGGAACTTTGAATTTGAAATAGCTTCTTGAATTAGTTTTGGATTTTGTTTTAGAATCTTGAATTAGTTTTTAACTTAACTTCTTGAATTAGGTTCTTGAATCTTAGTTTTTTTAAGTTAAGCTTTTTTAAGTTAAGTTTGTTAGTTTAAATTGTTAGTCTTTGTGAACCTTAGTTTAGGTTAATGCTTGCTATTAGTTTTCAACTTTAGGTTAGTGTTAGTTTTGAATTAGTTTCTTGAATTTGAAAATTTTGAATTAGTTTTGGGTTATGCATACAGATGTCATCAGGTGATGGTGATCGAGGTCGTCCTAGTAAAAGTACTAGCAAGTCTAGTAAGTCTAGGAAGAGCTCTAGGAGGCATATAGAGCATGACGATATTCCAGGTCGTCTTTTATCTTCGCCACAGATTCGCTATACTCCACCAGTGTCTGTCCCCTATGGCACTGGGAATTCCACAGATTATCATGGTCCTAGACCCACTACTTTACATCACATGGCTTTCATGCCTACACCCAGTATGCCTTCGCCACATGACAGCGGGACTATCAGATTATCATCTGGTACGCCATCCCCACGTGATTCTTCTTTCCCCACATATCAGGCTTGCGACTTAGAGATCATACCAGCTCTGAGTCTGACACACAGACTTCTACTCCCCCATTGACTCAGCGTTATAGAATTTCGTCATTACCTGCATCAACACTTTCTGAGGAGGAAGATGAGGTGAATCTGAGACCCGGCGAGAAGGACGGCATTGATAGAGTCATGATTCACCTGATGGATCATCGTAAGTTTTTTTCTAATTAATTAATAAGTTTATTTTTTCATATTAATTAATTATTTATCACTTCATGACATACTTATTATGTTCTTTACAGGTGGTATCCCACAAAAGAGCCCTGACGTTCTCTAAAGGAGGCAGTTAGGAGGATTTTTACAGAACCTTGGAGCTCCTGGTCAGAGATTTCAAAATCGATCCAACAGGCTATGTTTGATGAGTTTAAGGTACACACACACACACACACACACACACACACACACACACACACACACATATATATATATATATATATATAAAATAAAATATAACACTAATCATTTCTCTCTTTCAGATAATGTGTACTTGGAAGCGAAAGTACAATAAGATCATTTTTACTACTTTCGAGAGAAAGGCCAGTGTCAGGCTACGCCAATGGCTTAAAAAAAATTGGGATAGTAAAAAGTGTGGATCTTGGCTTCTACCTCATCTTCATGAGCAACTTAAAAAATATTAAGATTCGAAAGAGTTCGGTGCATTGTCTTAACAAGGCAAGAAAGCCAGAAGCAGTATCAAAGGTGGATGATTGCACACTATGAGTGTAAAGAGTGTAGCGGATGTTGCAAGGGAAATGGTAAGTAATAATATTAACCTTTTAACTTATATGTTTATATAAACTTGATTAAATAATATTAATTACTTGATTATATTAAATTTTATTTTGTTTGCAGGAGATGGAATTGGGGCGCCCTCTGACTCAGGCTGAGCTCTTTAAGAAAAGCCACTTAAGAGACAAAAAAAATGAGTTTGATCCAAATGTATGGGTTGAGCAGAGGGCTCAAGATGCCTATGTAAGTTTTAAAGTTTATATATAATTAAAGTATATATATATATATATATATATATATATATATATATATATTTATTATGTACATATTATAATTTTTATTTTTTTATATGCAGGATGAGTTTGGACGTGTTTTGTCTGAGTACAGCCAGACTCAGCAAGGTCTGGACTTGCTGACCGAGACTACAAACGAGAAAGCCACTCAAATATGGACCAAAAAAGTAGCATGGGGGAGATAAAGGGGAGAGTCTATGGTCTAGGCTCTAGGAATGATTTGCAATGAATCCAGTCAGGACTAGATGGTATTAGATCCTTGCGCCAGGATGAGGCGGTTGATGGTGTTCAGCTTGCACGTATGTCGCAGCAGATCACAAATCTTACTAAGGCCTTGGCAGAATCTGAGAGAAAACGGGCTGAGAACAATGAAGATTTGTCCAAGACTGTCCAGTCTCTTCAAGAACAAGTGTTATCCTTGATTGGTTGTCGCCGTCGTAGTGTAGATCTTACTCCTTCCTCCTCGTCATCAAGTGACGACGTTACTGAGACTAGTGAAAATGAGGAGGAGTATGTGGATACTACCCTCATTAGGATTGACTCATTTTCCTATATATTTTGACATATTTTGATACTTTTCTTATGTTATTGAATACTTTATAGGTCCTTTAGGTGGACTTTTTATGTGTTTAGTTATATTATTACTTCATTTTTAGTTTGTTGTTGATGTTGTAATTATTTTATGAATGTTATGGTAGCAATTAGTGCTGGTTTGGGCTGTATTGAATTAGTTTTCTAAATGGCAGGTGGTGCATATTGAAAATGCACATTTTTACAGCTGAAAAAATGCAGAAAAGCGATAGACAGAGTCTCTTTTGTCCGTCGCATTGTTCTTCAAGTTCAAGAAAAAAGAAAATAAAATCCATCACTTTTTAATTTGCGTCCCTGTCCATTGCTTTTAAAGTGTAACGATCGGGTCTGTTGTTATGGGTTGTCCGATCATGCCAAGTTTTAGAGTTAGAAAACTCCGGATTTGGGGGTTTGAAATTTTGGGCTAGGCTAGTCTCGGTCGGTTTAGGGGCAAGGTATGGTCTAGGGAAATCTGAGTAAGGATTGGGTTAGATGTCTTGTATTGAGCTAGTTTTTCTCGTAGATAACGCCTAGAGGAGTCTGGAGGACTTTTCAGAATCAAATTCGGGTAAGTAGAACTCCCGGAATCGTGATTTACGTGAAGGGGTTATTTCTGATCGTCGGGGGAAGCAAGTGTGTTGTAAAATGGGCAAATTTTGGAGATTTCCAAACTTTATGTTTATGACGAGCGCAATGGCTCCGCCATAGCGACCTCCACTGTAGCAGAGAAATTACCGCTATAGCGAAAGTCAACGTCGGTCAGCCTCCGCCATAGCGGATGACTCCGCTACAGCGGTACCGCTATAGAGGAGCGTGACGGGATTTAATGCAAAAATATTCCCCAAAATGTTCAGTTTTTACAATTCCGTTTGGGGAGAAGAGCAAGGCGATTTTCCTCCATTTTACATTATTTTTCTTTCCTAAGGTAAGGTTTCTACTCCCCAATCTTCGTACTACTTTTCCTACACGGTAGAATTTCTAGGAGGGAACTTGGGAAAAGGTTAGATTAACCTAGGGATGGTAGAATCAGGGAAGAAGAGGGATTCTAGGCATGAAAGTTCTTGGGTAATGTTAAAAGTAAGGTTTTATGATCGTATGTTGTTAAATTCTCTATTCTTATCCGTGAAAATGATAAAACTAGGGAAATTAATGGCGGGAAAAAGGGTAGAATGATCATGGTTAGTCTGGGGTTTGGGATTTGGTGTAATCCGGGTAATATGCAGTCTTGTTTGTTAATTCAAGTACTTGTATGTTGGTTTAGACCAAAAATGAGAAAGGAATTCGGAACACGGGAAAGCTCGGGTTGAGTAGAGCTTGGATCATTTCGAGGTAGGTGATGGCTTATGATTCCTGTGAGTGTTGTATATTTTGTACTCTTATCTAAGTGTTTGTACGAATTGCATGACTTAGAAGAATTATGTAGAATGTCTAAGGGTCCTATTTTACAGTCTGTGAATTGAACGGTGTGTTGCTTATTGGTTTACAAGTTATTTGTTCATTATTTTGACTGTGGATTGTTGACATTCGGTTGGCTCGGGTACCACGCCTTGTACGGGTATACTAACTGTTGGCTCGGGTACCATGCCTGGTACGGGTATAACAAATGGTTGGCTCGGGTACCACGCCTGGTACGGGTATACTAACGGTTGGCTCGGGTACCATGCCTGGTACGAAATACTAACGGTTGGCTCGGGTACCACGCCTGGTATGGGTTTATTTATTGCATCATTGCATTGGTATTATTGCATTGTATTGATATTGTTGCATTGCTTTGGCTATTATTGGTTTCGTGAGTGGACCGGGCTATTTTTATTGAATTGTGATATTCATTGGTGGTCCTTGAGTGACCGGGAATCCTGTTATATTTGTGTAGTTGGTCTTGGATTAGGTCGGGTTGTCTGTTTAACACTTAAGTGTTGTTTAGAAGGGATCCCAGGGTGGGTCCGGGCTAGGCAATAAGGATGATTTATTGAATTCTGTGATTGTGGCTTAGAGTTATAAGAAGTGGATTTCATGTGAAACGAGCTAGGTAGAGACTTGTAGTCCAGGGGAGCCTATTGACTTATTGCATGTTTTTCGTACTTGTACTTGATTTGTTGTACTGAATTATACACTGTTTATTTGGAACTGGCTGATGATCCTACTAGTACACAGTGGTGGTGTACTGATACTGCACTTGCTTTTCTTTTTTGTGAGTACAGAAAATCTTCCAGTGGCTGAGACGCGACCTCATCTGTAGTACCAGCGTTTCCAGTCTTCAAAGGTGAGCCACTTCGATCGAGCTGCCTTGAAACTATCATTAGAGTTGTAGCCCATTTGTTTCGGGCTTAGACTATTTCTGTTATTTTAGGGTTGCATCCCTGTGCTCAGGAACATGTTGCTTAAGATGTAGAAGTTGTGGCTGAAGATGGTGAGGCGCAGGAGGAGGCGGCACCGGTTGGGGGTGCAGGCCTCCCTACTATGACACCAGAAGCCTTTTAGCAGGCTTGGAATATTTTGAGTGGGTTGGTGGGTACTGGAGCCATACCCGCTGCTTTTGCAAACTAGGCCTTGGACCCTCAGCCAGCGGCTACTACAACACCTAGGATGGATGCAGCTTCAGGCACGAATGATTTCTTCAGGCCAATGCTAGGCCCAGTGATGACAGTAAATGAGCATGAGATGCTGACCAAGTTTCTCAAGCTGAAACCTCCTACTTTTCAGGGCACTGATAGGGAGGATTCTTACGAGTTTATCTTGGATTGCTATGAGAGGTTGCACAAGTTGGGTATTGTACGTCAGCATGGGGTTGATTTTGTTACATTTCAGCTGCAGGGTGATGCCAAGCAGTGGTGAAGGTATCATGTGGAGTGTCGGTCTTCTGTTCTACCCCCACTGACTTGGGAGCAGTTCTATACTTTATTTTTAGAGAAGTACGTACCCCATACTTTGAAGGACCAGAAGAAGGATGAGTTCTTAAACTTGGAGTAGGGTAGCATGTCAGTCTCTGCTTACGAGGCTAAATTCTATGCCTTGTCTCATTTTGCCACACAGTTGTTGGGTTCCGAGGAGGAACGGGTTCGGTTGTTTGTGAAAGGTTTGAATACTGAGCTACAGGTACTGTCAGTGCATATGACTTCTTCAGGAAAGGGCTTTAATGATGTGGTTGATTATGTGAAGCAACTTGAGGGAGTCAAGCAGACGGGACAGGATAAGGCATTAACCAAGAAGCCCCGGAATGAGGGAAATTATGGCGGCTCGCATTCCAGGGGTCATAATCAGCAGGTATACTCAGTCCGTCCTATTCAGTCAGCTCTGCCAGCTGCTACAGGTGGTTGTCAGGCAGCTCATAACAAGTTTTCAACTCCTATAGGCCAGGGACCGTCTTATACGTCAGCTAGCAGGCCTACACTTGACCGTGGTTGCTTCCATTGTGGTAATCTAGGCCACTTTAAGAGGGAGTGCCTACTCAGGCAGACAGATAATCAGAAGGTAGAGGCGGTAATGCTAGAGGTCATCCACAGGGTGGGCGAGGAAACTTTCAGGGAGGCCGGGGTGATAGAGGGAACGGCGGCGTGGGCAGGGGTGAAGTGCAGCCGGCCCCGAAAGTTGCCAGGATAGATGATTGGGCTCTTTGCTATGCTTTTCCAGGAAGGACCGAGGTGGAAGCATCAGATGCGGTGATCACAGGTACCATTCTTGTCTGCAATAAAATGGCTTCGGTATTATTTGAACCAGGTTCTATATATTCTTATGTATCTGTGAGTTTTGCATTGGGTCTGGAATTGACTTGTGATATCCTTTATTCCCCTATTCATATTTCTACCCCGGTTGGAGAGTCAGTGATTGTGACTTATGTTTATCGTGACTGTTCTGTTATGTTTGTGGGGTTGCATACTTGGGTAGACTTAGTAATCCTGGATATGGATGATTTTGATATTATCTTAGGCACGACCTGGCTGTCCCCTTATCATGTTGTGTTGAACTGTAACACCAAGACTGTGGCTCTAGAGATTCCAGGCAAGGATAGACTAGAGTGAGAGGGTATGTACAGGCCTAAGCCAGTTAAGGTCATATCATTTGTTCGGGCTAGAAAGCTAGTGGGAAGGGGGTGTCTAGCCTTCTTGGCTCATCTCCGGGATGATAGTGTGGAGTCCCTATCTATTGAGTCAGTTCCGGTGGTTTCTGAGTTCCTAGAGGTATTTCCAGCGGATTTGCCTAGTATGCCTCCGGACAGGGATATAGACTTTTGTATTGATTTGGAGCCAGGCACTCGTCCCATTTCTATTCCTCCATTCGTATGGCTCTGGCAGAGTTAAGGAAACTTAAGACTCAGCTGCAAGAACTCCTAGATAAGGGATTTATCCATCCAGTGCTTCGCCTTGGGGTGCTCATGTGTTGTTTATAAAGAAAAAAGATGGTAGTATAAGGATGTGCATAGATTATAGGCAGTTGAACAAGGTGAACATACAGAATAAGTACCCTCTACCCCGCATTGATGATTTATTTAACCAGCTTCAGGGTGCATCGGTGTTTTCAAAAATTGACTTGAGGTCGGGGTACCATCAGTTGAGGATTAGGCTTGAGATATTCCTAAGACTGCTTTTCGGACTCGGTATGGGCATTATGAGTTCCTAGTAATGTCGTTTGATTTGACCAATACGCCGGCAATATTCATGAGTTTGATGAATGGGGTATTTAAGTCGTATCTGGATTCCTTCGTGATTGTGTTTATCGATGATATTTTGATCTACTCCAAGAGTAGGAAGGAGCATGCTAGTCATCTTCGTATTGTGTTGGACATCTTGAGATGCCAGAGGCTTCATGCGAAGTTCTCCAAGTGTGAATTTAGTTGACTTCAGTTGCGTTCTTGGGGCATGTAGTGTTAGAAAAGAGGGTGATGGTAGATCCCCAGAAAATTAAAGCAATCAAGAGTTGGGTCTGACCTAGCTCTGTGACTGAGGTGAGGAGTTTTGTTGGACTCGCAGGGTACTACCGGAGGTTTGTTAAGGATTTTGCATCTATTGCTACTCACATGACTAGGATGACACAGAAAGATGTACCATTTGTGTGGTCCGACAAGTGCGAGAAGAGCTTCCAAAAGCTCAAGACACTTCTGACCACGGCTCCTGTATTGCCCTTGCCGGTTGAAGGTAAAGATTTTATTGTTTACTGTGATGCTTCATATTCTGGTTTGGGTGCTGTATTGATGCAGGACAGGAATGTGATAGCCTATGCATCTAGGCAGTTGAAGGCGCATGAGAGGAACTATCCTACTCATGACTTAGAATTGGCAGCCGTGGTCTTTGCACTCAAGATTTGGAGGCACTATCTCTATGGTGTCAAGTGTGAAGTGTTCACTAATCATCGCAGTCTGCAGCATGTCTTCACTCAGAAGGACTTGAATTTGAGGTAGAGAAGGTGGATAGAGTTATTGAAGGACTATGATGTGACCATTCAATATCATCCGGGTAAGGCTAATATGGTGGCAGACGCATTGAGCCGTAAAACAGTTAGCATAGGTAGTTTGGCTTGTTTTGGGGATGTCCAAACGACCACTAGCGAGGGAAATTCAGGCCTTAGAGGTTGAATTCATGCATTTGGGTGTTTCAGAACAGGGTTGGTTGTTGGCCAGCATTGAGGTCAAAGCCACCTTCATAGAGGAAATAAAGGCTAAACAGTTTCAGGATCCGAAACTGAGTAAGCTTCGAGGTAAGGTAATATCCGGGGAATCCAGGGACGTCACGTTAGACTCTGGTGGAGTACTAAATTTTAGAGAGATGATTTGTGTTCCTTGGGTTGATGATATAATTCAGAAAATATTGGCAGAAGCCTATGGTTCGCGGTACTCAATTCATCCGGGTGTGACCAAAATGTACAAGAACTTAAGGCAGCGTTACTGGTGGCCCGAAATGAAAAAGGACATAGTTGACTTTGTGTCCAAATGTCAGATTTGCCAGCAGGTAAAGTATGAGCATCAGAGACCTACAGGACTACTCCACAGAATGCCAATTCCAGAGTGGAAGTGGGAAAGGATAGCCATGGAATTCGTGGTGGGTCTTCCCAAGATATTGGGGAAGTATGACTCAATTTGGGTCATTGTTGATAGGTTGACCAAGTTCGCTCATTTTATTCCGGTCAGGGTAGATTTCAATTCGCAGCAATTGGCTAAGATCTATGTGAAGGATATTGTGAGATTGCATGGGGTGCCACTGTCCATCATTTCAGACAGGGGTACGCAGTTCACCTCTATATTTTGGGGCAAGCTACATGAAGAGTTGGGTACGCAACTCACTTTTAGCACCGCCTTCCATCCTCAGGCTGATGGTCAGTTGGAGAGGACGATCCAGATGTTGAAGGACATGCTGAGAGCATATGTGATGGACTTCGGGGGTCATTGGGACCAGTTTCTACCATTGTGCGAGTTCTCATACAACAATAGCTATCACTCTAGCATTGACATGGCACCTTTCGAAGCGTTGTATAAGAGGAATTGCAGATCACTGGTTGGGTGGTTTGAGGAAGGCGATGTACAGCTTTTGGGAGTGGAATTGGTAAAGGAAGCACAGGAAAAGGTATGGGGTATTCAGGCCAAGTTGTTGGCTGCCCAAAGCAGGCAGAAGGAGTATGCAGATCGCAAGGTCCGGGACATGGAATTTCAAGTTGGTGAACAGGTATTATTGAAAGTGTCACCAATGAAGGGAGTTATGCGGTTTGGTAAGAAGTGCAAGCTTAGCCCTCGGTTCATCGGTCCATTTGAGGTTCTAGAGATTGTGGGGCCAGTGGCTTATAAGTTAGAACTGCCACCTAATTTGTCGGGTGTCCATTCGGTGTTTCATGTATCCATGCTTAAGCAATACCATAGGGATAGAGACTACATCATCAAGTGGGTTGAGGTGCTTTTCGATAAGGATTTTCGTTATGAAGGGGAACCAATCTTGATTCTAGATCGGGATGTCCGGAGGTTGAGAACAAAGGTAATTGATATGGTAAAGGTTCAGTGGAAGCATCGTCCGATTGAGGAAGCTACTTGGGAAACTGATAACGCTCAAAGTACCACTTCAATTAAGAAGCGTAAGCGATCATTGTCAAATATAGAACCCAACAGAGGTTGGGGTCGATCCCACAGAGAATATGGTGAGAATTAAGTCTTTAGTGAATTAGTTGACTAATGGTCAATAGTTTCCGGTAAATAAAAGGGGGGTTTTTGTGTGAACAATGTGTAACCAAAACGAACAATTAATAACGTATGAGTGAAATCAATATGAGAGAATGAACTAGGGAAGTGTTTACCATGGCGTTGATAACAATGTCGATTCTAAGCTTAATCGGGTTCTTTCTATATGTGTGTCACGATGTGATTGAATTAATGGTATCATCTAAACGTTTCTCAACCAAATAGACGAATTTACTTTTCAATTCTCTCGAACTTGAAAAGGTGTGCTTTTAGATTTCAATCCTAAACATCAAGTAGATTAATCTAGTTACAGCATCAATCATAAGACGAGAGTTGGTAGTCTCGAATCCTCGTCGTTAATTAAGTTTCCCGGTTTTAAATCTCTTTACTCAAGCAAATTTAAACCTAGGCATGTTCTAATGTTTGCAACCACTAGAAAACGTTAAATAATGAATGATTAACAACATGACAACATATATATTGAACCCGTCGCTACCCGGAATCTATATCGCTACTTTAGCCATGGCTCCCACAACCCTAGTTGTGGGAATTTAGTTAATCATGCTAGAAGAAGAAGAGAAGAAAGTCATATTCATAATAAAGAGAAAAGATTCTTACAATATAATGAGAACAATCTTCAATTATCCAAGAACAAGAAAAACCAAGATCCCAAGAACAAATCAAGAACACGAATTCAAGAACAAGAAAACGTGTTGTTGCTCTCCAAAATCGACTAAAAACTCTTCTAAAACTATTATGTGAACGACAATTAAAATAAACCTAACATAGGGTATTTATAGGAGTCTAAGAAACCCAATCCCAAACACAGTAGGAATCCGCGTAGTGGACTGCTTTGGTGCGACGGCCAGGCTGACGGACCGTCACTGGCTTGACGGACCGTCGCCTGAGCCGTCCCTCCTAGGCAGTGGACTGCCTCAACTTGACGGTTGGGGTTGACGGATCGTCACATGCTTGACGGTCCGTCACTCTGACCGTCACTCTTATCCAGAATGTCGTTTTGCTCGTATTTCCTTCCGTTCCTATGTTTGTCCCTATTTCCTGAAAATACAACATAAAACCATCAAAAACGACGATGGTTGCTTGAAAACGTATGTTTGTTCTTAGTTTAAAGGAGTCGAAAGTGCCGTAAAATGGTGGCAAATCAACACCCTCAACTTAGACGTTCGCTTGTCCTCAAGCAACATAACATAAAAATAATAAGACGACTCAACTAAGAACACAAACTCATGTCTCTAGCAACTCATGGTCATTCAACACTTATTCACTTTTAAATCAAGCTCTCTTATAGCACATAAATGTATGAAATGCTAACTTGCAAGGATCCAAACATGTCATTCCGATATGATAGAACATTCTACATACACACGTGCAGCTATCTTAACAGTCAATAGATAATACATAAATCTTGGTGCCCTCACCACAAAGAAATATCACACACAAGATTTGGGACTAGGTAAGCGCTCACACTCACAAACGATTTCAAACAATGCACATGCGATACCATAAGCTTGCCCTTACTATTCTATTTCAGTTCTTCAGAAAGCCGCTCAGGATCACTACAGGACTTGTTTTGGCTTGTAATGAGGCTTCAGGTGCAGGTAGGATACATTTAGGGGTTAGTGACTAAGCCCTCCTTGGAACTCACCGACCTACTATTTCCACCTAACTTTACTTTGTCCATCCTTATTCACCTTTTTATTTCCTTCTCTCTAGCTACAGGTGCAACCTTTTTAGTTTGACAATTCTTTTTATTTCTTTTTCGTTTCTTTTTCATCTTTTCTAAGAAGCACACCCGGAATTTTCATTCTATTCACAACCAATCTTCTTTATCCTCTTTTTCTTATCATTCACCTCTATAATAGCCACCCTCAACTTAGGCTGATTGCCTGAGTTGAGGTGCACAATGTCCAAGGAAGGACCAGGGCCAAAACAGGGTTTTCCTCTATAGTAGCCACCCTCAACTTAGGCTGATTGCCTGAGTTGAGGTGCACGATGTCCAAGGGAGGACCAGGGCCAAAATAGGGATTCAAAGTTAAACAGGAGCGGTGACAGGTTATTGAAAGAACAAGGTCAATTAGGGATAAAAAAGCGATTATTTGCATTTGGATGGTATTATAGGTTAAGTGGACTGCACACAAAAAGGGCATGTGATCCTTTCCTAAGCAATCAAACTTCAAACTTAACAAAATAGACCGGGCAAGTTCTAGATGCATGCACAGAGTAAGAATTTATAACAATAAGCTCACACACACTTGGCACCAAGAAACTATACTACTACCAACTATCAAAACAACCGCTCGGCTTAAGCATACTCATTCTAATCATAACTACACAATGACATTCAAGGATCCATACAGTCAATCGTTTCAACATAAGTACAAAACCAGAATTTTTTTTTTTTTTTAAAGGGGCCTCGTTTTAGTCAAGAAAACGCCATGATGTCTTTGCTATAGACACTAAAAAAAATAATTTAAAATAACAACCTAAACATGCCGGTTCTACTAGATAGCACACCGAAGGGAAAAGAAACACGGCAACAAAAACCCTCGATGGTGTATGACTCACAGGTATACCAACACCCTCAACTTAGACTCATGCATTGTCCCTAATGCATGCATATGAAAACTAAAAACTGTGAGACTAAGGAATACCTGTGAAGTCCATCGGACTCAGATTCTGACATGATATTGGAGACTGCCAGGGTCTCCAAAGCAGGAGAACTCGATGGAGTGTGTGCACGCGACACCCTCATGTTGCGTTCCAGCTTCCTCTTTTATTGGCTCCACAGCTAGTCGTGACAACTTCTTCGCTCTTTCTTTGTAGATTCTCTTGCGGTGTTTTCATTTTCTTGATCTATTTTCACCGCCTTCCTCTACATGTTTCCCTTCTCGCAGCATCCTTCTCACAACAGCTGGAGTCTCGACCAAACCCTTCTCCTCAAGATGCACATCCGCAGGAGCTTCCTCAATAACATTGATGACCGCGACCACCCTCATGTCACTTGGTTGCTTCATCAATTTGGACACATCGAACTTGACAACTTCATTGTTTAGTCTGAAGGTCAGTTTGTTTCTTTCCATGTCAACCAACACTCTTGCCGTGGCTAACAGTGGTCGTCCCAAGATTATGGGAACTTCAAAATCCACTTCGCAATCCAGGATCACAAAGTCAGCTGGGAAGATAAGCTTACCGATCTTTACTAGCACATCAGACAATATTCCCACAGGTCGCTTTACCGAACGGTCAGCCATCAACACTCTCATGGACGTTGGTTTAGGAGCTCCCAAACCCAGTTGTTTATAGACTGCTAGCGGCATCAGATTTATGCTAGCGCCAAGATCACATAAGGCTCTTCCGAAGCCGAGTTTCCCAATAGTACAGGGAACAGTAAACGCACCTGGATCTTCCTTTTTGTCTACTAACGACCTTGAGGAAATAGCACTGCAATGGTGGAGGTTGTCTTCCGGTTAAAAACTAACCGACCTCTTCTTTGTAATCAAGTCCTTCATGAACTTGGCATAACCGGGCATCTGTTCAAGCGCTTCCACCAATGGGATGTTTATTGATATTTGCTTGAGCATGGTCAGGAAATTCAGGAACTTACCATCTTCCGCTTTCTTCTTGAGGCGTTGTGGGAAAGGAGGTGGTGGTCGGGGCATCATAGTTGGAAGCTTTTCAGCTTCCTTGCTTTTCTCTGCGGGCTTTTGAGTAGCCTCCTCGACTTCCTTGTCGTCCGCGATCTCACCCTCAACTTGAGTCTGAATTTCCGGATGTGACTCCGGTAATATTTTGCCACTTCTTGTGGTGATAGCCATACAGCTCGCATCATTCCTCGGGTGAATCGTGTCACTCGGCAAGGTACCGATCTTCCTTGGGTTTAGAGATGCCGAGATTAAGCCCACTTGCTGCTCCAATTGCTTAATCGAAGTGGAATGCGCCTCCACTATTTGACTCATGGCCGATAACTCAGTCCTTATCTCCTTCACCCCAGAGTCAGTCGATTCTACCTTCAGCAGCATCTTCGCCATCATGTTCTCTTGCTTGGAAGTCGCTGCCTCGTTGCTAGCTTTGTTCCGATTACCAGGTGGTACATACAACCCACCTCTATCGGTGTTATTCCTCCAGTTTCTTTGATCGCGATTGTAGCCAGCTTTCTCATAGTAGTTGTCCTTCTGATAGGTCCGACCTTGGTTTCCTTGGCCATTGGCCTGGAAACCCCCCAAGTAATTCGCCTCCTCATCAGTTTCCAACTCTGCTGCTCTACCTTGGGAACCCACAACTTTTACCTTCTCCATACCTCTGGAAAACAAGTGCTTTGTCAGTAGGTCCAACTGCATTTTCAGATGCGCCATGTCTTGGTTGCGCTCCTCCTCTCTTCTGCGCTGCTCAGCTGACATACCAACTGCATAAGTGCTAGCTGCTACCTCTGTATCCCGTGTATGCCAGGCCCTGTTGGTTTTGGTGAGCCTGTCAAAAGTAGTTGTGGCCTCAACAAAAGTGAGACCCATGAATGCACCACCTGCTGCGTTGTCCAACATCGGCTTGGTAGCCGAATTCAGTGCCCTGTAGAACGTCTGCATCAAAAAGTTATCGGTCAACTGATGGTTTGGGCATTGTGTCAGCTTCTTCTTGAAACACAACCAAGTCTCATGTAAAGCTTCGTGAGGTTGTTGTCTGAAATTACTGATTTTGTCCCTCAACTGTATCATCCTAGAGGGAGGAAAGAACCTTTCTAGGAAAGCTCCTTTCAACTCTCCCCAAGTTGCGATAGAGTCGGGGGTCAGCTCTATCAACCATAGCGCTGCCTCATCAGACAGAGACAACGGAAACAACCTGAGCCTGATCGCTGTCTGACTCACTCCCGGCAGTTCGAACGACTTGCAGATGCCCACGAAATTCATTAAGTGGCGGTTTGGATCGTCACCAGCAGTACCACAGAATACTCCTCTCAAATTCAACAGCTGGATCATCGTGCTAGTGATGTTGAACTTGGCTCCGGGTGCTAGCGGAGGAAGAACAATGGCGCCCGTAGCGCCAACTCCATCCAAGTCGATATCCTCATCATTCAGTATAACATCGTCCTGCAGACCACCAGCATTCAGATTTTGTTGGGCCTGTAGTTCTGCAGCGAGCCTTGCTGCCTCTTGTTGTGCGACCATATTCCGCCTTAACGTTCTAGCAAGCTCGGGGTCGTAAGGTAATGTTGATTCCCCCGAGCGCCGGGTACTTGGCATACACAACTATGTACCCTGTCAAAAACCAAAAACAACAAATAAAAATAAAAGCAGGAAATTATGACTAAGAGTCAAAAAAAACACACCGGACTTAATAAACAACCGTATTCCCCGGCAACGGCGCCATTATTTGATAACGCTCAAAGTACCACTCCAATTAAGAAGCGTAAGCGATCGTTGTCAAATATAGAACCCAACAGAGGTTGGGGTCGATCCCACAGAGAATATGGTGAGAATTAAGTCTTTAGTGAATTAGTTGACTAATGGTCAATAGTTTCCGGTAAATAAAAGGGGGGTTTTTGTGTGAACAATGTGTAACCAAAACGAACAATTAATAACGTATGAGTGAAATCAATATGAGAGAATGAACTAGGGAAGTGTTTACCATGGCGTTGATAACAATGTCGATTCTAAGCTTAATCGGGTTCTTTCTATATGTGTGTCACGATGTGATTGAATTAATGGTATCATCTAAACGTTTCTCAACCAAATAGACGAATTTACTTTTCAATTCTCTCGAACTTGAAAAGGTGTGCTTTTAGATTTCAATCCTAAACATCAAGTAGATTAATCTAGTTACAGCATCAATCATAAGACGAGAGTTGGTAGTCTCGAATCCTCGTCGTTAATCAAGTTTCCCGGTTTTAAATCTCTTTACTCAAGAAAATTTAAACCTAGGCATGTTCTAATATTTGCAACCACTAGAAAACGTTAAATAATGAATGATTAACAACGTGACAACATATATATTGAACCCGTCGCTACCCGGAATCTATATCGCTACTTTAGCCATGGCTCCCACAACCCTAGTTGTGGGAATTTAGTTAATCATGCTAGAAGAAGAAGAGAAGAAAGTCATATTCATAATAAAGAGAAAAGATTCTTACAATATAATGAGAACAATCTTCAATTATCCAAGAACAAGAAAAACCAAGATCCCAAGAACAAATCAAGAACACGAATTCAAGAACAAGAAAACGTGTTGTTGCTCTCCAAAATCGACTAAAAACTCTTCTAAAACTATTATGTGAATGACAATTAAAATAAACCTAACATAGGGTATTTATAGGAGTCCAAGAAACCCAATCCCAAACACAGTAGGAATCCGCGTAGCGGACTGCTTTGGTGCGACGGCCAGGCTGACGGACCGTCACTGGCTTGATGGACCGTCGCCTGAGCCGTCCCTCCTAGGCAGTGGACTGCCTCAACTTGACGGTTGGGGTTGACGGATCGTCACATGCTTGACGGTCCGTCACTCTGACCGTCACTCTTATCCAGAACGTCGTTTTGCTCGTATTTCCTTCCGTTCCTATGTTTGTCCCTATTTCCTGAAAATACAACATAAAACCATCAAAAACGATGACGGTTGCTTAAAAACGTACGTTTGTTCTTAGTTTAAAGGAGTCGAAAGTGCCGTAAAATGGCAGCACATCAAAAACCGAGAAGGACATGCGGGATAAGTACCCTCAATTGTTTGAGAATTCAGGTACTACACTTTCTTCCCTTTAATTTTCGTAATTTTGAGTTTGATCATTCGGGGATGAACGATGGGTAAATTGGTATCTGTTGTAACAACTGGGTCCATCGTTACGGGTAGTCCGATCGTGCCAAGTTTTAGAGTTAGAAAACTCCGGATTTGGGGGTTTGAAATTCTAGGCTAGGCTAGTCTCGGTCGGTTTATGAGAGAGGTATGGTCTAGGGCAATCCAGGTAAGGGTTGAGTTGGATGTATTATGTTGATCTAGTTTTCCTCGTAGCTAACGCGTAAAGGAGTCTGAGAGACTTTTTGGAATCGAATTCGGGTAAGTAGAACTACCAAAATAGTGATTTACGTGAAGGGTTGTTTTTGATCATCGGGGGAAGCAAGTGTGTTGTAAAATGGGCAAATGTTGGAGATTTTTGAACTTTATGTCTGTGATGAGCACAACGGCTCCGCCATAGTGACCTCCGCTATAGCGGAGAAATTACCGCTACAGTGGAAGTCAACGTCGGTCATTCTCTGTCATAGCGGATGACTCTGCTACGGCGGTACCGCTATAGCGGACCGGACCACTGTAGCGGAGCGTGACGGGATTTAATGCAGAAACATTCTCCAAAACGTTCAGTTTTCATAATTCCATTTTGGGAGAAAGGCAAGGCGATTCCAAGCAATTTTCCTTCGTTTTCCATTATTTTTCTTCCCTAAGGTAAGGTTTCTACTCCCCAATCTTCGTCCTACTTTTCCTACGCGGTAGAATTGCTAGGAGAAAACTTGAAAAAAGGTTAGAATAACCTAGGGATGGTAGAATCTGGGAAAAAAAGGGGATTCTAGGCATGAAAGTTCTTGGGTAATGTTAAAAGTAAGGTTTTATGATCGTATATTGTTAAATTCTCTATTTTTATCCTTAAAAATGATAGAACTAGGGAAATTAATGGCGGGAAACTCGGAAAAAAGGGCAGAATGATCATGGTTGGTCTGGAGTTTGGGATTTGGGTAATACGCAGGCCTTGTTTGTTAATTCAAGTACTTGTATGTTATTTTAGACCGAGAACGAGAAAGGAATCCGGAACACGGTAAAGCTCGGGTTGAGTAGAGCTTGGATCATTTCGAGGTAGGTGATGACTTACGATTCCTGTGAATGTTGTATATTTTGTACTCTTATCTAAGTGTTTGTATGAATTGCATGACTTAGAAGAATTGTGTAGAATGTCTAAGGGTCCTGTTTTACCTGTTTACAGTCTGTGAATTGAACGGTGTGTTGCTTGTTGGTTTACAAGTTGTTTGTTCATTATTTTAACTGTGAATTATTGACATTCGGTTGGCTCGGGTACCACACCTGGTACGAGTATACTAACGGTTGGCTCGGGTACCATGCCTGGTATGGATATAATAAATGGTTGGCTCAGGTATCACGCCTGATATGGGTATACTAATGGTTAGCTCGAGTACCACGCCTGGTACAAAATACTAATGGTTGGCTCGGGTACCACGCCTGGTACGGGTTTATTTACTGCATTATTACATTGGTATTATTGCATTGCATTGATATTGTTGCATTACTTTGGCTATTATTGGTTCCGTGAGTGGACCAGACTGTTTTTATTGAATTGTGATATTCATTGGTGGTCCTTGAGTGACCGTGAATCCTGTTATATCTGTGTAGTTAGTCTTGGATTAGGTGGGGTTGTCTGTTTAACACTTAGGTGTTGTTTAGAAGGGATCTCAGGGAGGGTCCGGGCTAGGCAATAAGGATGATTTATTGAATTCTGTGATTGTGGCTTAGAGTTATAAGAAGTGGATTTCATGTGAAACGAGCTAGGTAGAGACTTGTAGTCCGGGGGAGCCTATTGACTTGTTGCATATTTTTTCGTACTTGTACTTGATTTATTGTACTGAATTATACACTGTTTATTTGAAACTGGCTGATGATTCTACCGGTACACAATGGTGGTGTACTGATACTGCACTTGCTTTTCTTTCTTGTGAGTACAGGAAATCTTCCAGCAGCTGAGAAGCGACCTCATCTGTAGTACCAGCGTTTCCAGTCTTCAAGGGTGAGCCGCTTCGATCGAGCTGCCTTGAAACTATCATTAGAGTTGTAGTTCATTTGTTTCGGGCTTAGACTATTTCTGTTATTTTGGGGTTGCATCCCCGTGCTCTAGATATTGGTAGGTGTTTGGTACTGCGACTTTCAGATTTTAGGGGGTAATTTCTGCAGGTTTATATTAATGAAGCTGTTTTATTATTATTGAATTGCTAGTTTACTTTTATGCACTGGTTTTGAGCTGCTAGAATGATTAAGTTCGGGAAAGTGATGGTTCGCTCACCCGGGAGTTGGGTGAGTGCCACTCATGGCGGTCTGGGTCGTGACATAAAAATGACGCTGTCTGTCGCTTTTGGAAAAACGACATGACATTTTCCCACGGGAGTGACACCGTCGCTTTTTCGTCGCTTTTGGCCAAAAAAGTGACGGACATCGTCTCTTTTGGCTGTCTCTTTTTTGCCTTTTTTTAGTTGTGGATATCTTGATCTTTGTTTTGTAAAGTTTTGTTCAATTCATTTGTAAGAAGCAACATCTTAAACATCAAATGCAACATAAAGATAAATTCAAATTCTTGAATTTTATCTAAAAGGTTTGCTGCTGAAAGTTTATCAAGATCATGTGGAGAATCTTCTTTCATATCTTTAAGCACACTAGCAATTGAAGAAAATATAATCATGAAATTTTTCAAGGTCTTGAAATGGGATCCCCAACGAGTATCACCTGATCGTTGAAGGTCACATTCTTGACTTAATTCCAACACAGTAAGAATTTCTCCAGATTTAAGTAATTCTTTCAACTTCTCAACTTAGTGTTGTCGAAGTAATTCCCTGCGTTTAAAAGATGTTTCAATAGTATTTAATACATTAGTGACAACATAAAAGAAAATTTTCACATCCGAATGCTTTTTAGAAAGAGCCACAAGTGTCAATTGCAACTGATGAGCAAAACAGTGAATACAATATGCAGACGGAGCATCTTGCAAAATCAAAGACTTTAAGCTATTTTTTCTCCTTGCATATTACTAGCTCCATCGTAACCTTGTCCACGTAGTCTCGATAGACATAGCGAGTGATTCAAAAGTAAAAAGTAAATTGCTTTTTGCAATGATCTTGCAGATGTATCACTCACATGAACAACACCCAAAAAGTTTTTTATCAACTCTTTATTTTTGTTAACATATCGTAAGACTAGTGCCATTTTCTCTTTATGTAAGATGTCCTTCGATTCAACTAGTATTTTAAAATAATCACCATTCAAGTTTAAATTGATAGCTTTAATTGTTTCTTTATCACAAGCATACAATCTCTTTTTAAATTGTCGAACAAATCTTCATATCATTTTTTGGAGCATGTTGTAATATTACCTTTCCCACATTCGGATGGTTAACCCCATGAAATTTCAAAAGTTCAAGAAAAAGACTTTTGTAATCCGAATCTTCACTATCATCATGACCATGAAATGGTAATTCGTTTCTTAGGAGAAACCTTACCACATCGATTGAGACATTTAAGCGAATTCGATAATCACTTTTTGTTTTCTCACTTTATTTGTGAAGAGACGATTGAATCGATTGATGTTGATTCGCAAAATCTAGCATCCTTTTCAAATATTTGTTATGAATACTATTTACCTCACCAACATGCAATTGAATTCTTTCCGGACAATGGTTCCAACTTCTAAAACCATCTTGTATAAATGATTTTTCCGCATTGTCACAATTTTCAAATTAATTCTTGAACAAATAATAATACAAATAAAATACAACATCATTTTTTATGCTATATCCCAACCAAGCAGAATGTGGAGGTTTAAACCATTGAAGATTAAATTGATGATCTTTGATCCCAAACATTGTTTTAGGATATTCACGAAGTGTCGATTGATAAAGCCCCATCAGAATATAATGTCTCCTCACATCATCTCGAATATTAGAATCATATTAAAAAATGGGCTTTCTTTCTTTGTGATCCCGTTTAAGAGATCCAACCCCAAGAATACAATCAACATTTGAAGGAGGAGGTGAAATTGTCTCTCTTTAAACTTCTGGAGCTACATGTGAACTAAGATGGACCGCTACTAAAACGTGGTTGCTTAATCAAGAATTTATCCATTTAGATATTCAAGGATAAATGTTCCTACAAATTTAAATTACTCTTCAACTTAGTCGCAAATTTAACTTGTAAATTTAAAATAAAATAAGGGAATCACACCCTTGCAAATTCAAATAAAATAGAGGAATCACACCCCTTTCACATTTAAAAATAAGAGAATCACACCACTTCCACATTAAAAATAAGAAATCATACCCTTGCAACTTAATAATAAAATAGAGGAATTACACCTCTTTCGCATTCGAGAATAAGAAATCACAAATTCATAATAAAAAAGAGGACTCACACCTCTTTCGCATTCGAGAACCAGAAATCTATCTATGTAGAATAAGAGAGGCAGAAACATGTTAGAATGACAAGTGTCATCACATTAAAATTTCTATTTTAATATTAAAAAATTAAAAAATAAATGATAATTCACTAAAAATTAAATTAAAAAAATACAAAAAAGAAAAGAAAAGAAAAAACCGTGGCGATGTAGAATTACTGATATCCACGATCATATGGTTACATTAGGAGGAAAAACTGTCTTTCCAATACAATTTCTGAATTTAAAATTTAAAATTTAAAATTTAAAATTCAAAGTGGGTATAGTGACAGAAGTTCACCACTTTCACATAATAGTTCTGTTTGAAGTGTAAGCAAATCTCCATTTTCACTTACAAATCAAAAGCAAATCTTCATCATGTACAAATCAACAACACGATGAAGTTTGGGTTTTTATTGGTGGTCAAATACATAATCTTGGTAAATAAATAGTTCTTTTCCTTTTCTAAAAAATTTAGATGTTCATATATTTTTGTAAATAATTCGTGTTGAAATTGGGTTGGTTACCAGTATCAGAAGCCATTGATGGGATCTAAAGAGAATGCAATTGAGAGGACATGACGGAAGAGAATTGGGTTGGTTATCACGAACTTTCTTTCTTATGCTTTTTTGGATTCTCTCTTTAAACTTTGTTGTAATTCTTTTGATTGACAAGTTCAAAGCTTTCTTTTAATCAATTTTCTATTTCATTTTCAGATCTTCTTTATGATTTTCATCGTTATATCAATTGCGAATTTGAGTCGGAGACAACAAATGCAAGTCAAAGCAATTGGGTAATGCAGAAAACAGAGGAGGAGTTACCATTGTTTCTCGAAAATTCTCTCGAATCTTTGAAGGTTCTGATTTTGATCCATTTTAAATATGTCGCTTGAAATTTACAGTCTTGGTTATCAATTTTTGAAATTCAAATTGCATGTCCAAATAAAATTTAAACTTCAATCAATAAATTTAAATTATAGCTATCGTGATAGAGGCCTGTAGCAAAGTGACAAATAAACTGTATTCCCACTAATTCAATCGTATCCTAAATTTAAGCTCCAGATATTTCATTATTTTCTCCATTTACAACCTCTTCACTTATTTGAGAAACCCAATTGTTTCTTCTTCTATCACTGATAATGATAGCAAATCTTGCCACTATTTGTTTTCTATGTCATAAAACCACAACAAGATGCAATTTGGTGAATCTTCTTACTATTTCAGATAGAAAATATTTCTTACTCTTCCCTCAATCTTCTTCTCTTCTATATCCAAGTTTCTCAAAAGATTTCAGTCTCTTTGTGGCTATGTTGCTCAGACTCTTCAAAATGTCAACGAGTGCGTGTCAAATTCTCCAAAAGTAGTGTATTTTTAGAGAATCCAACACGACACGAGTGCGGCATTAAAAGTGAAGAGTCTGTGCAACTTTGCACTATGGTCTTGGCTGCTCATGAAGCTTCTTTATTTGGTGAATATTTTTATAAGTAAATTCATGTCTTTGTACGTTTAATTTGTGTTAACAAGAAATATTAGATATAAGTTATGTAAGTGTTCATTTTTTAACGTTCTCTTATTTACATAATTACCTAGATGTACAATCCTGTTAATTGTTTCTTTTTTTTTAGATGTCTCTGGTCTGGGTTTATAAACAGACAAGTAATAAAACTTGAAAATAACTGATGGACAGAATTTTCTTGGTTTGACAATGGTTTGCATAAAACAAGAAAATAAATGACGTTGGGCTTTCAAAATCACTAATAGTGGAATTGGTTTAACTTTTTGCAACAGTTCTGCATTGCAGATCTATGACTTAAGCTTAACTTTTAAGGTCTACTTCCTTGCATTAACTTTTGGCAAAACCAAACAAGAATACAAATTTTCATGATCCTATGAAGCTGCTTTTTGAGAAGTAATAGAATTTTTTTTCTAGGATTCTGACAAGTTCAAGAAATAGAGGTAGTCTCTACTCGCTCAATTCTTCTGACCCATCCTTCTGAAGGTTAATATTTGTTAAATAGCCACCAATAATGTGCATGTCACTGTTAAGAATCAATTATATATAATGCCTTAATTTTGCAGACATTTTCAATTACCTTCTTTGGTGAATAGGGTGACTAGAGCCAGGTATACCAACTGCTTATCAAGTGTAGTAGCATAAAATCTGCATTAACTTCTGAATAGCTCCTAATTTTAGCAGTTGTGACAACTTTGCAGCTTGCTACTAATGATTTGGATGCTCATGAGAATCCACTAGAAGTTAATTCATCTCATATTGCATTTGGTTATATTCCATAGAACTCTACGTTAAAGAGTGTGTTAAGCTCCTTGATTAATGATTATAATTACGAGGCTCATGATTTTGTATTGTGTTGTTCCTACTGTGTTTATGTTTTTCCATTATCTCTGGTGGTCTATTTTCTTTTTGTTCAAATAAGGAACAAACTGACACCTACACATAGTACTCTTTGGAAAATTTTATGTGCTAAAGCAAAAAGTCTCCACAAAATACACTACGCAGAGCTTTCCCGTCTAAATGGATTAATTAAAAAAAAATCATGAACATCAGGCATAGACTTTAAAGGTGAACAAAAATCTGTGGTGGCTCCAAACACTTAGTTGAACATAGAGAGCAATGGCTCAATGACAATGTTTATCCAATTTATGCATTGAAGAGGTATTGATTACAAGCTTATTATTACTATTACTTGCGCAAAATTAGTACTTTGAGAGTAGTTGACAGTAGTTGCTCTGCTTTTTTTTTATTTTAAAATTCTTATTATCTATTTTTTTACAAGTTAAAGATATTATAGCTGTAATATTTTATTATAATGATCTCAGTATTTGCAAAAACCTACTGTAATTTGTTAAAGAGCACGAGACCAATTGATTTGGTGTTGCACAATGATATTAGGTTAGTTAAATATATTGACTTTGACCATCAGATAAATTCTCTGAATTTCTTTTATTAAGCCAAATTCATCTACTAAAAGTGCTATCTTCAAAAGTCTTGTGGCAGTAGTGTATTGTAAATAAGGAGGTCCTGGAAGAGAGTATTTAAGTGCAAGCATATAAGGGTTGGATCGAACACTTTTGCCTTAAGAGAAATCTATTAATTGCAAATAATTACACACTTTGATATTTAGTTCTTCACGTCCATGATGCCTGAAATATGTTTTTGAAAAGTCTTAATGTTACATTTTATTTTCATGTGAAAACACAAACCTGCATTTCATTTTTTGTGATATGCTATTGCAGTTCACTAATTTGCATGACTTAGCTTTACTGTGTCTGTTTTTTACTACTAAAATTAACTGAAAAACATTGACAGGATGAAAGGAAAGAAGGCCAAAGAGCAGAGAGAAGAAGCAAAGAAGCTCGAGAGAAGCATTCGTATGGTCAAACTCTTGCTGCACCCAACAAGGAGCCATCTCAGCCTATCAAGGTCATTTTCACATCAGAAGTCCGATAAAATCGTATGAAGGAGTAAACATTTCCTTTATTCTCGAACTGAAACACAATACTCATAGCTTTTCTACATATGGCAATTTTGTTGGTGTGCTTAACATGTTTATTGCTTTTTGATCACTTGGTAATAGTCATAAACTTTGTTAAGATACTCGAGTAACATGTTTATTGCTTTTTGATCACTTGGTAATAGTCATAAACTTTGTTAAGATACTCGAGTACTATGTGTGCTCACAACCAGTTATGAGTCTTTTCCTTAAAGAAATACTTCATTCTGTGACAAAGAAGAGAAGATTAAATCCTCTTATTTTTAAAGCCACCTTGAATATCTCACTTCATTACCACTTTTTGTTTAATTTTGGAAGGTGATTTAACTAGCATTGAATCCAAATCTTAAGGTCAGGCTATGTCCCTTCTTCAAAGTGTAAATTTCAACACACTAATAATAGAATCTTGACTTGGAATTTTTTTTAAAAAAAAATAGTGAATCGAACTTCCCAAACATGCATTCCCAGAGAGAGGCACAAAGAAACTTGACTTTCCTAATTAAACATACATATTTTACTAAACATTTTTCTCGTAAATGCCTCAAATTAGAAATAATATATATTTCTTGATTTCAACATATAATGCATAATCCAAGTCTGATCCACATGAGGACTCTTCTACATTCCTTGAATTTTAAGGAACATTTACTGGGAAAAGGGTCTACCACCCTTATATTCTCCCTCAATTCTCTCAACTCCCTAACTTCATTTCATATTCAACATTAAATAAGTGTATAAATTTATTCACATGTAAGCAAGCTACCATGTCTAATCTAATTCAACACTTATAATATATGTTTATACATTTTTGTCCGTCAGATTCAAGCTGTCATCCCTTCAAAGTTTTCCCATTCTCCAAGAAAAAAATTTGGTCCTTATTTTCTCCTTCTTATTTCTTCTCTTCACTTCATTGATCCATGTTTCCTTGTGTGACTATACTTCTTCATTTTTCCCTTTCAATATGGTCTTAAAGGTTCATCATATACTATATTTCATTCTTTGTCTTTCTCTTTTCTTTCTTTTCTTTCATGAATTCTACCACTTCCGATTCTTGAAAACCAACAACACAAACGTAAACCACTCTTCTACATCTAAACTTCCTTTGTTATCTCAAAGAAAAGCACTTGCCACCAATTTTGACTTCACCTCATTTGTCAAAAATCTTCACCGGTACCACAAACACAACCAGAAAAAATCCCCGGTGGACGCCGAGGAGCAGCCGGAGCCAAGTGGAAGTGAGATTGATCCACGTTATGGTATCCAAAAACGGCTTGTACCGTCTGGCCCGAACCGTTTGCACCATTGAAGATATGGCGGAAATTTTTATACATAAAACCAAGCTACTATGCATCATTTTATTCATGAAGAAACTTGATATACGTAGGATCTTGTAAGTTTTGGAGTTTGTACATGTATAAATTTAATGAAAAGTTTGCTAAACATAATTCTTTTTGTTACTACGTTATGTTGGCTTGAAGTATATTAGATGATTTATTAATTTAGCTTGTAAATATATGATTAGTTCTCGCTCCATTAAGAAAATGTTGCTTGAAAAATTTGGCAAATTGTTGGTGAAGGTTGTTTCCCCTTTTTTTTCTCCCTGTGAGTTGCAAAACGGGAGCACGTGAGTATTTGTGACGGCACGCTATAATTTTTTTTGATTTCTCATCCGGTGTTCGGTACCTGCATTAAAGCCCGACTAAATTCAGATTCGCGCCTGAAAGTCCCACATTGAGGGTACTCCCTAACAAAAGCAACTCCGTACTTAGGAGACTCAAACCCGAGACCTAAATGTGATTGATTAGTATAAAAGCCAATAAGGGAGTGCGCAATGCACGTGATAAGTTGGGTCATATGTATAGAACTACCAAACAAAGCCATGAACCATGTCTCCAATATATGAGCCATTGCCATTTTTTCTTCTAACAAATTTGTTTAATTATATTAGAAAAACGATGATTGAGCTGGTCATGTGCTTTGGTACTATTTACGCATTAATGTTCGTTTGGTTTAAATACAAGTTATGACGAATTAATTATATTGGGATTAGTTATTCTGGTATTATATTTTATTGACCATTTGGTTTGTTGTATGAAAAGTAATATGTATTGCATAATTTTTAAGAATAAGTTGTTTGTTTATAAAAATACCCTCCACCTTATTTAACTTTTTTTTATATTAGTGATGTATAAAAATGGCTTGACGGATATTTTGTTATTTTAATTATTTTATTCAAGGATAAGTTATTTATTATTCCACCTAGAAACATGGATATTTTATCCCAGTACTAATTATTAATTCGGGGGATAAGTTATCCTAACCTTTGTAATCAAACAAGGAATTGGAAGATACTAAAAATTTATCCCAGCATTATGCATCATACAAAACGTGCCATAACTGAAAATCCATTTTTGATAAATAGACGTACGTTTATATAACAGTATGACGAACATTAGAAAACTAGTTTAATATTAGTGATAGAAAACTCAAAGTCAATTTTGTGTTAGAGTCTAGGGTTGGCAAACAGGCGAGTCAAAAATGAGTCAGGTGAAAATAGATAAAATATTCTACCCGCTCATATTTGATATTGATAAAATTGGGTAAACCAACGGATAATATGTATATATTCATATTATCCATTTCTTCTTATCATGTAATGAAATAAGTACTCCCATATTACAAGGATTTTTTCGTTGCTTTTTCTCCCTTTAGGTTGTGTTTGGTATGAACGAAAATAATTTTTTGTTTCCCTAAAAAATATTTTTCTAAAAAATAAGTGGTCCGGAGTCGGGGTTGTAGTCGATTCCTGGATCAGGGTCAAAATTGTCTAAGTTAGGCGTCAGGGTCGGCATAAAGTCGGAAGTTTGGTCACAAGTCGGGGTTGAGAGTCAGATCTCAGTTTGGGGTCAGGAATCAGTGTCGGAATTTAGGTCTTAAGTTGGTATCGGAAGTCGGGTCTTAGGTTGGGGTCGAGAGTTGGATCTCGAATCTCGAGTTGGTATCAAGATTTAAGTCTAGAGTCGAGGTCAGGAGTTAGGGTTGAGATCAAGAGTCAGGGTCGGGGTCAGGGTTGGGAGTCGAATCATGGGTCTGGGTCAGGGTCGAGATTTGAGTCTTGAGTTAGGGTCAAAATATGGGTCTCAGGTTTAGGTCGAGTTCAAGAGTCAGTTCCTGAGCTGAGGTTGGAAGTCTAGTCCTGGGTAAAGATTTGGGTCTTGGGTTAGGGTTGGGATTTGAGTAAGGTTTTGGTCCTGAGTTGGGATGGAGAGTCAGGATCGAGGTTGAGATCAAGAGTTGGGTCTTGAGTTGGGGTCAGGAGTCGAGGTCGGATCTCGATTCAAGGTCATAACTGGAGCCCTAACAACGGGTGCAAGCCCACCGTCATCAGTAGCAGCTGACCTCATTCTCACTATCTGTGAGAGAATGAAACATAAGTTTAGAATTCAAGGAGTGAATGAATCGCACGATAAAGAGGCAATGATACACCTAAATTACACCTCCAAAAGAAGCATAAAGCAGTCGTTGTTCAAATATAGAACCTAACCAAGGTTAGGGTCGATCCCACAAGGAATATGGTAGGATCTCGGTTAACTGTGTATATTTGCGCTCTTAGACATCTTATTTCCCTAAAGGGGGGTTTTAAGTAACAGTTAATGTTTGTAAATTATTAAGTAATAAATAATTAGCAAGTATTAATATTGTTGTGCTTCAGAGAGAAGATGAACTAGGACTATGTTCCCCATGAGTTCATAATGTTGTAGGCATTGTACTAGCAATTTATTCTGGTGCTTAGCATGCAAGATAGGTAAGTTGGGTTCACCTAAATGTTTGGTCCTCTAGATAGTTGAATTTCACCACGCAACTTGGTCCGTCTACGGGTGTATACTTTACTAACCCTTACCTTTGATCCTAAATTAACTATTCCCGGACAAGATCAAGCTATTAGATAAGGGTTGATAGCCTCAAATCTCCATTGTAACCAACCCTTTTTCCATTCGTTACCTTCTTTATCTGGCAAGTAAGAATAAGGAGAGTTCTAACGTTTGCAACCATTAAAAAGCCATCAAAGCGAAGGAAAGAACAATACATGCCTAAACACCATCCTAAAATATCTAAGTACTTTGCCTACTTTGTTAATCCATCATGGTTCCCACAACCCTAGTTGTGGATTTAGCTACTCATGTTCATAAGTAAACAATCAAAAGTTGTTGAAGTATTTATGATCATATACTTACAAGAAGAAGTAAAGAAATACGAAAACTTGAATAATTGAAGAAGAAATCAAGAATCAAGAACTATGAATGTGTTAATCTCTCAAAATCAAGAACAAATTAATACCAAGTGTTTAGAATATGTTTCCTACAAAATATATACCAAGTGTGCCCTTCTGACGCATATTCAGAGTTGAAGACATCTGACTTATATGTTGCTCTATTTGCTTGATGGCAATGGCATGTGACTCTACTTTCTGATTCATGCCTGCAATGTCAACACGCATCTCTTTCAAATTACCATCAGTTGAATCCACCTTCTGCAACACCTTGGCAATCATCTCTTTGACAGTTAGCTGATCAGATCCTGCTTAACAGTTACCAAGGGGATATACAGGCCACTTCTATCATTCTTGTAGCCATTCTTCTTGTGCCAGTCACTAGCTCTGTTTCTACCACTGCGCCTATCTCTATAGCCAGACCGGTTGTAGTTGTAATCTCTATCTTTATTCTGACCTTGATTTTCTTGGCCATTGGTCCATAAACCTCCACTTGATCATTCAGATAATTTGCGTTTTCATCAATTTGTGCCCATCCTGTCGTGGTGCTTTACCTTGTGACCTTATAGTATTTACCTTCTCTGCTCCATTATTATGAATTTGTTTTGCAATTAGATAGACAATTATTTTTAACCTTGCAAATTCATGTCTAATCTCCTGTAATTCCTGATGGTGAATGGATGTCCCAACTGCATAAGTCCTGCTGAGCTCTCAGCTTCTCTCGTATGCCAGGCCCTGTTCGTCTTGGTAATTCTATCAAGCATCTCAGAAGCTTTGGTGTAAGTATTGTCCATGAATGCTCCTCCAGTGACTGTATCAGCTACTGATTTGGTGTTTGTATTCAGTGCTCTGTAGAAAATCTCCATCAGATGATCCACAGGGATTCTGTGATTTGGTACCTTTTTCAGCTTCTCATTGAACCTTAGCCATGTTTCTTATAGTGCCTCAGTGGGTAGCTGCTTGAAATTATCTATCTTCTGCTTTAGCTGCAACATCCTTGATGGAGGGAAGAACCTCTCTAGAAACTGACTCCTCAGTTCCAGCCATGTGCATATTGAGTTATCAGGCAGTTCAGGAAGCCAAAGAGTTGTTTCTCCAGTCAAAGATAATAGAAACATCCTCAGTCTAATAGCATCCTATCCCACTCCTGGTAGATTATAAACTTTGCATATCCCCACAAAATTTGTCATGTGTAGATGTGCATCATCAGCAGGCTTTCCAGTGAATAATCCCTTCAGGGCTGAATCATAGTGCTCGTAATATTGAACTTTGTACCATCGAGCAGCGGTGGCAGTACTATGGGGCATGTTGTCTCTGTGTCATCAACATCATCATCATCAAGATTGTACCAAGAGATGTGTCGAGGTTGCTGCATCTATCGACCTCTATTCCCTCTTGGTACGACTAGATCTTGAGGTACATTACATTGGGTTGCCTCGTCTCTCGCAGATTGAGCATTTAGTGCGGCCTGACGAGCAGCTTCTTGTCTAGCTTGTCGTGCTTGCTCAGCTTGAGCATTATGTTGAGCAAGTGCATCTGCAGATTGCGCATCTTGCACAATTTGAGCATCTTCTGCTGCCTTTTGTCTCTTTTGTTCTTCAGCCAACATCTGTGTTGTGGTCTATTCAGGTGTCTCGAAATCTCCCTCCTTAACTATGTTTCTCAGAGTTCGTGGGAGTTTGGGATTGAATAGAATTAGGAGATTGCCTTGACTCCTTGTACTGGGCATGCACAAGTGTGCAACCTGTGGAGCAAAAACAAATACAACAGAAAAAGTAAAATCAGGAAATAAGGACTAATAGTGAAATAAACACAATATCTCTTAATCCTAAACCGTATTCCCCAACAATGGCGCCAAATTTGATACGCCCAAATTATTCCTCCAAAAGAAGCATAAATCGATCTTTGTTCAAATATAGAACATAACCAAGGTTAGGGTCGATCCCACAGAGAATATGGTACGATCTCAGTCAACTGTGTGTGTTTGCGCTCTTAGCCATCTTATTTCCCTAAATGGATATTTTAAGTAACAGTTAATGTTTGTAAATTATTAAGTAACAAACAATCAGCAAGTATTAATATTGTTGTGATTCAGAGAGAAGATGGACTAGGACTGTGTTCACCATGAGTTCATAACATTGTAGGCGTTGTACTAGCGATCTATTCTGGTGCTTAGCATGCAAGATTGGTAAGTTAGGCTCACCTAAATGGTTGGCCCCGTAGATAGATGAATTTTGCCACGCAACTTGGTCCGTCTACGGGTGTATACTTTACTATCCCTTACCCTTGATCCCAGATTAGCTATTTCCGGATAAGGTCAAGATATTAGATGAGGATTGATAGTCTCAAATCTCCATTGTAACCAATAATTTTCTCATTCATTACCTCCTTGGTCTGGAAAGTAAGAATAAGGCGAGTTCTAACATTTGCAACCGTTAAAAATCAATCAAAGCGAAGGAAAGAATAATACATGCCTAAACACCATCCTAGAATTGCCAAGTACTTTGCCTACTTTATTAACCATCATGGTTCCCACAACCCTAGTTGTGGATTTAGCTACTCATGTTCATAAGTAAACAATCAGAAGTTTTTGAAGCATTCATGATCATATACTTACAAGAAGAAGTAAAGAAATCTGGAAACTTGAATAATTGAAGAAGAAATCAAGAATCAAGAACTATGAATGTGTTAATCTCTCAAAACCAAGAACAAATTAATATCAAGTATTTACGAATATGTTTCCAACAAAATATAGAGCATCAAACGTAAAAGAAAACCTAGGAAAAGTAGTTATAGACATTTCAAATCCTAACCTAAACAAACTAGGAGAACTAGAATCAGCAGGGACCACGACTTGGTTGACGATCCGTCATTTCAGATGACGGATCGTTGTTTACTGAAGTCAACTGTGGTCCTGAGAAGTCAACGTTGCCTGCTATGAGAAACTACGGGAGGAACCACGGGTGGTAAAATCATTCTACGGTTCGTCGATCGACTCGTGGTTTTATACTTCATTATTTTTTCCCTCTGATAAATAACCACGACTTCCACAGGATGGTTCGTGGTCTAAAACTATGGTTCGTGAAGTGACTCGTGTTTCCTGCTCTTTTTTTTTTTGCATGTCTGCAGGTTCTCCTATTTTATGGGTAATGGGACAGGTCATGATTTGGAACCATGACTCGTAGACTGACTCGTGTTTTTTGCCTCTGCTTTGCACTCCTACTGAAATTTTTTAACGACTGACAGCACGGGTCCATGGTTCAGAACCACAGACCGTCAATATACCCGTAATCCCTGTAGTCATCACTTTTTCATATAAATTTCAGCACTTTAGCTATGGAACCTGTTCTCCTGCGCACTTAATAAAAACCATCAAATCTACCAACAAAATGCTAAAGAACATGCACTAATCCTAAGTATTAAGCGTTGAAAGTGATGTAAGTCTACGACACATCAGGCAACGAATAGAATCTTTCTAGGAATACTCCATAGCCTCCCGAAGATAGATATGGACTTGTTATAATCCAAAATATGAGAAAGTGATTGCACCTATCTCGCCCCCTTAATAGGTAATCCAACTCAAAAATACAACAATTCATAAATTTATATATGCGAAATAAATAGTTAAAAACACTTTAAGTCTTAAATATGTCTTTATCATGACAATACTTTAGAAAATAATGCAAAAAATAATATTACGTTACCCAAAACCTGGAAGTCACTAGTATAAGCCATCTAAGATTTGATTACAACTCAACAATTCTCTAATGTCTCAAGGAATAAAGAAAATAGTAGAAAAGTAAAAGATAGGAGAGATCTAGTAATATTGCAGATCAACCAAGCAGCTACCTCAAGATATCAAAGAGAAAGCCTCAAACACCTCTACAGAATCAACATTCGGTAGTACTAGGCTCGATACCTGTACACAGGGTACAAAAAAATAAATAAGTGTGAGTACTAATCTACATGTACTCAGAAGAATCATCGGTTGACTCTAATCTAAAGCGGTGGCGAGAGTCAGTCCTAAACACCCTATATCAGTACGCAAAAACCTTAATCTCATTCCACTATCAGAACTACAGACTAGCAACTGATTTCAATAACATTAATAAATAAATAAGGTAAGTTCAAGTATTTCATCATTACAAACAAGCAACTTGAGAATACCATAGTCACTTTCACTAATAATAAGTAAATTTCACAACACAACAACATTGAATAAATTAAAATTATAGATATGATGCATATGGTGCATATAATGCATACCTGACAGGCGTTCCAATCTGATCCACACACATATATATATTGAGAAGATGTGCCACTCCAGTTCATACATAAAATATTAGGTAGGCGTGCCACTCCAATCCATATATAAAATATTGGGTAGGCGTGCCACTCTGATCCATATATGAAATATTAGACAGGCGTGCTACTTTGATCCAAATAAAATATTGGACAGGTGTGCTACTCCGATCCAAATGAAATGCAATACATGATGTGCAGGAATGCAACTCCAATCCTATAAATAACAAGTACAAATCTGAGCAAAGCATTTGATATCATAAGTCAAATCAATTATCAACTCAAGTTGACCCCTTTCAATTTTCACAATCACGTGAACTTTCATTTCGTGCCTTAAGTAACCAAAATCTCATTTTCTCATCAAATATTTCTATAAACTGACTCAAGTCCTCAAATAGGAAAACAATCATTAACTAGCATGTTCAATAAGACGGGTTCAAATACAATTCACAATAATCATGCTAGCAAATAGAGGAAACAACCTAAACAAGTCAATTAATTATTTAAATCCTTCACATAACATCGGTACTCATATAGATACTCGTCATCTTATCTATACGGGAATCCCATTTCTCCATTACTTCTAATTACAATCAACTAACACATAAACACTTCAAAAAAGAGTCAAAAAAAGCTTCAACTTGCCTTAAATGAAGTCCAAACAATTAACTCAAAGTCTTTCCCTTTTGAATAGCGTTCGTATGAGACCGAACTGATCAAATATGTATTCTATATAAGCATACAAAATTATAGGCACTCATATTGATATATTTCTATTCCGGGTCCAAAGAGTCAACCCAAATTATGTGTTTCTTTTCATCCAAACCTTTAAAGCCATTTCTTTTCAAAAACCAAATCAAGTTATTCACTATGTCTATGAACCATGAGATGTATGAATATGCATGAACATGAAAAATAAAGTAAAGCCAGATGAAATCGTTATATCCAAAAATCATAGAATCATGATCATTCCAGGAGTACCGAGTATAAATCTTGATAAAACTAGGGATCCAAGTCCCATATTATAAAATAGTATAAGCTTCAAATCAGGTATCACAATGGTAAACCATCTTATTTATTGTCAAAAATTAACACAAGCCCCCACACAGACATCACAATTCAACTCAATACAAGCCTTCCACACGGGCATTACAATAACACAAAGCAACTCAATTATTATTATAATGTCACGACCCAGACCGCCGTGAGTGGCACTCACCCAAACCCCGGGTGAGGGAACCATCACTTCCCCAAACTTAATCATTCTAACAGCTCAAACCAGTGCATAAAAGTAAACTAGCAATTTAATAATAATAAACAACTTCATTAAGTTAACCTGCGGAAATTTTCTCCTAGAATCTGAAAGTCGCAGTACCAAAAAATTCTACCAATATCTAGAGTGCGGGGATCAACCCTAAAAATATAAGGAAATAGTCTAAGCCCAAAATAAATGGGCTACAACCCTAATGATAGATTCAAGGTAGCTCGATCGAAGCGGCTCACCCTTGAAGTTTAGAAACGCTGGTACTATAGATGAGGTCGCGTCTCAGCCGCTGGAAGATTGCCTGTACTCACCAGAAGAAAATCAAGTACAGTATCAGTACACCACCACTGTGTACTGGTAGAATCATCAGCCAGTTCCAAATAAAACAGTGTATAATTCAGTACATCAAATCAAGTACAAGTACGGAAAACATGCAACGAGTCAACAGGCTCCTCTAGACTACAAGTCTCTACCTAGCTTGTTCCCGCATGAAATCCACCTTTTAAAACTCTAAACAACAATCACAGAATCAATAAATCATCCTTTTTGTCTAGCCTAGACCCACCCTGGGATCCCTTCTAAGCAACACATACGTGTTAAACAGACAACCCGGTCTAATCCAAGACAAATTCAACAGACATAACAAGATTCCCGATCACTCAAGGACAACCAACCAATATCACAATTCAAATAAGCAGCCTGTACCAGGCGTGGTACCCGTGCCAACCGTTAGTATACCCGTACCAGGTGTGGTACCCGAGCCAACCGAATATCAACAATCCACAGTCAAATAATGAACAAACAACTTGTAAACCAACATGCAACACACCATTCAATTCACAGACTGTAAAACAGAACCCTTAGACATTCTACACAATTCCTCTAAGCAACGCAATTCATACAAACACTTAGATAAGAGTACAAAATATACAACATTCACAGGAATCGTAAGCCATCACCTACCTCGAAATGATCCAAGCTCTACTCAACCCGAGCTTTCCCATGTTTAGGATTCCTTTCTTGTTATTGGTCTAAAACAACATACAAGTACTTTGAATTAACAACAAGGCTTGCGCATTACCCGGATTACACCAAATCCCAGACCCCCAGGCCACCCATGATCATCCTACCCTTTTTTCCCGGGCATCCCGCTATTAATTTCCCTAGTTCTATTATTTTCACAGATAAAAATAGAAAATTTAGCAATATGTGATCATAAAACCTTACTTTTAACAATGCCCAAGAACTTCCATGCCTAGAATCCCCCTTCTTCCCCGGATTCTATCATCCCTAGGTTATTCCAACCTTTCCCCAAGTTCCCTCCTAGCAGTTCTACCGTGTAGGAAAAGTAGTACGAAGGTTGGGGAGTAGAAACCTTACCTTAGGGAAGAAAAATAATGGAAAACGGAGGAAAATCACCTGGAATTGCATTGCCCTTATCCCAAAATGAAATTGTGAAAACTGAATATTTTGGGAAATATTTCTGCATTAAATCCTATCACGCTCCGCTATAGCGGTCCGCTCCACTATAGCGGTACCGCCGTAGTGGAGTCGTCCGCTATAGCGGAGGCTGACCGACGTTGACTTTCGCTGTAGCAGTAATTTCTCTGCTACAACGGAGGTCGCTATGGTGGAGTGTCAACTGCTATAGCAGTTTACACGGGATAGAAAGTCGTAAAACCTCTAAAATTAGTCCATTTTACAACACACTTATTTTCCTGACGTCCCGAATCAACCCCTTCACGTCAACCTCAATTCCTGGAGTTCTACTTACCCGAATTCGATTCCAAAAAGTCCCCTGGACTCCTCTATGTGTTAGCTATGAGGAAAAATAGCTCACACAAGACATCCAACCCAATCCTTACCCAGATTGCCCTAGACCATACGTCACTCCTAAACCGGCCGAGGCTAGCCTAGCCCAGAATTTCAAACTCCCAAACCCGGAGTTTTCTAACTCTAAAACTTGACACAATTAGACTACCAATAATGACAGCCCTGGTCGTTACAACAAATACCAATTTACCCATCGCTCATCCCCGAACGATCAAACCTAAAATTACGGAAATAAGGGAAAGAAAGTGTAGTACCTGAATTCTCAAACAATAAAGGTACTTGTCCCGCATGTCCTTCTCAGTTTCCCAAGTGGCTTCCTCAACTGGATGATGCTTCCACTGAACCTTTACCATATCAATCACCTTTGTCCTCAACCTCCGGACATCCCAAGAAAGAATCAAGACTGGTTCCTCTTCATAATGAAGATCCTTATCGAAAAGCAACTCATCCCACTTGATGATGTAGTCCACATCCCCATGGTATCGCTTAAGAATGGATACATGGAATACCAGATGGATGTCCGACAAACTGGGCGGCAGTGCTAACTTGTAAGCCACTGACCCCACAATCTCAAGAACCTCAAACGGACTGATGAACCGAGGGCTAAGCTTGCGCTTCTTACCAAATCGCATAAATCCCTTCATTGGTGACACTTTCAACAATACTTGTTCACCAACCTGAAATTCCATGTCCCGGACCTTGTGATCTGCATACTCCTTCTGCCTGCTTTGAGCAGCCAACAACTTGGCATGAATGCCCCTTACCTTTTCGTGTGCTTCCTTTACCAATTCTACTCCCAAAGGCTTTACATCGCCTTCTTCAAACCACCCAATCGGTGATCTACAGCTCCTCCCATACAACGCCTCAAATGGTGCCATGTCAATACTGGAGTGATAGCTATTATTGTATGAGAACTCGCACAATTGTAGAAACTAGTCCCAATGACCCCCGAAGTCCATCACACATGCTCTCAGCATGTCCTCTAATACTTGTATCGTCCTCTCCGACTGACCATCAGTCTGAGGATGGAAAGTTGTGCTAAAAGTGAGTTGTGTACACAACTCTTCATGTAGCTTGCCCCAAAATTTAGAGGTGAACTGCGTACCCCTGTCTGAAATGATGGACAGTGGTTCCCCATGCAATCTCACAATCTCTTTCACGTATATCTTAGCCAATTGCTGCAAAATGTAATCTACTCTGACCGGAATAAAATGAGCGGACTTGGTCAGCCTATCAATAATGACCCAAATGGAGTCATACTTCCCCAATGTTTTGGGAAGACCCACCACAAAGTCCATGTCTATCCTTTCCCACTTCCACTCTAGAATGGGCATCCTCTGAAGTAGTCATGCAGGTCTCTGGTGCTCATACTTTACCTGCTGGCAGTTCTGACACTTGGACACAAAATCGACTATGTCCCTTTTTATCCCAGGCCACCAGTAATGCTGCCTCAAGTTCCTGTACATTTTAGTCACACCCGGATGAATTAAGTACCGCAAACCATGAGCTTCTGCCAAGATTTTCTGAATTATATCATCAACTCAAGGAACACAAATCCTTCCTCTGAAATTTAGTACTGAACCAGAGTCTATCGTGACATCCCTGGATTCCTTGGATATTACCTTACCTCGAAGCTTACTCAGTTTCGGATCCTGAAACTGGTTGGCCTTTATTTTCTCAATGAAGGTGGCTTTGACCTCACTGCTGGCCAATAATCCACCCTATTCTGAAACACCCAAGTGCATGAACTTGGCCTCTAAAGCCCGAATTTCCCTTGCTAGTGGTCGTTTGGGCACCCCCAAACAAGACAAACTACCCATGCTAACTGTCTTCCGGCTCAATGCATCTACTACCACATTAGCCTTACCCGGATGATATTGAATAGTCACATCATAGTCCTTCAATAACTCTATCCACCTTCTCTGCCTTAAATTCAAATCCTTCTGAGTGAACACATGCTGCAGACTGCGATGATCGGTGAACACCTCACACTTGACACCATAGAGATAGTGTCTCCAAATCTTAAGTGCAAAGACCACTGCTGCCAACTCTAAGTCGTGAGTCGATTAGTTCCTCTCATGCACCTTCAACTGCCTAGATGCATAGGCTATCACATTCTTATCCTGCATCAACACAGCACCCAAACCAGAATGTGAAGCATCACAGTAAACAATAAAGTCTTTACCTTCAATCGGCAAGGATAATGTAGGAGTCGTGATCAGAAGTGTCTTGAGCTTTTGGAAGCTCTCCTCGCACTTGTCGGACCACATAAATGATACATCTTTCTATGTCAGCCTGGTCAGGTGAGTAGCAATAGATGCAAAATCCTCACCAAACCTCCGGTAGTACCCTGCGAGCCCAACATAACTCCTCACCTCAGTCACAGAGCTAGGCCGGACCCAACTCTTGTCTGCTTCAACTCTTGGAGAACTTCGTATAAAGCTTCTGGCATCTTAAGATGTCCAACACAATACGGAGATGACTAGCATGCTCCTCCTTACTCTTGGAGTAGATCAAAATATCATTGATAAACACAATCACGAAGGAATCCAAATATGACTTAAATACCCCATTCATCAAACTTATGAATGCTATCGGCGCATTGGTCAAACCAAACGCATTACTAGGAACTCGTAATGCCCATATCGAGTCCGAAAAGAAGTCTTAGGAATGTCCTCAGGCCTAATCCTCAACTGATGGTACCCCGACTTCAAGTCAATTTTTGAAAACACCGATGCACCCTGAAACTGGTCAAATATATTATCAATGCGGGGTAGAGGGTACTTATTCCTTATGGTCACCTTGTTCAACTGCCTATAATCTATGCACATCTGCATACTACCATCTTTTTTCTTTACAAACAACACAGGAGCACCCCAAGGTGAAGCACTGGGACGGATAAATCCCTTATCTAGGAGTTTCTGCATCTGAGTCTTAAGTTCCCTTAACTCTGCCGGAGCCATATGATACGGAGGAATAGAAATGGGATGAGTGCCTGGCTCTAAATCAATATAAAAGTCTATATCCCTGTCTGGAGGCATACCAGGAAAATCCACTGGAAACACCTCTAGAAACTCAGAAACCACAAAAACTGACTCAATAGATAGGGACTCCACACTATCATCCCGGAGATGAGCCAAGAAGGCTAGACACCCCCTTCGCACTAGCTTTCTAACCCGAACAAATGATATGACCTTAACTGGCTTAGGTCGATACACACCTTCCACTCTAGTCTATTCTTACCCAAAATCTCTATAGCCACAGTCTTGGTGTTATAGTTCAATACAATATGATAAGGGGACAGCCAGGTCATGCCCAAGATAATATCAAAATCAGCCATATCCAGGATTACCAAGTCTACCCAAGTATGCAACCCCACAAACACAACAAAACAGTCATGATAAACATGAGTCACAATCACAGACTCTCCAACCGGGGTAAAAACATGACTAGGGGAATCAAGGATATCACAAGTCAATTCCAGACCCAATGCAAAACTCAAAGATACATTAGAATATGTAGAACCTGGGTCAAATAATACCGAAGTCATTTTATCGCATACAAGAATGGTACATGTGATCACCACATCTGATGCTTCTGCCTCGGTCCTCCCTTGAAAAGCATAGTAATGAGCCCGATCATCAATCCGAGCAACTTCTCGAACTGGCTGTGCTGCACCCCTGCCCGCGCCACCGTTCCCTCTGTCTCCCCGACCTCCCTGAAAGTTACCTCTCCCACCCTGTGGACGACCTCTAGCATTACTGCCTCTACCTGCCGGGACCATCGCTCCAGGCTGCTGCTGACCTTGATTACCTGTCTTCCTGAGTGGGCACTCCCTCTTAAAGTGGCCCAGATCACCACAATGGAAGCAACCACGGTCAAGTGTAGGCCTGCTAGCTGATGTATAAGACGCTCTCTGGCCTCTAGGAGCTGAAAACTGATTATGAGCTCCTTGAAGACCACCTGTAGTAGCTGGTAGAGCAGACTGAATAGGAAGGGCTAAGTATGCCTGTTGATTCTGGCCGCTAGAGTACGAACCACCAAAATTTCCCTCATTCCGGGGCTTCTTGGCTAAATCCTTAGACTTCCCCGCTTGCTTAACTCCTTCTAAACTTCTTCACATAATCCACCACATCATTAAAGACCTTCCCTGAAAAATTCATATGCACTGACAGTACGTGCAGTTCAGTATTCAACCTTTTCACAAACAACTGGACCCGTTCCTCCTAGAAACCCAACATCTGTGTGGCAAAATGAGACAAGGCGTGGAACATATCCTCGTAAGCAGAGACTGACATGCCACCCTGCTCTAAGTTCAAGAACTCATCTTTCTTCCGATCCCTCAAAGTATGGGGTACGTACTGCTCTAAAAATAAAGTGTGGAACTGTTCCTAAGTCAGTGGGGGTAGAATAGAAGACCGTCACTCCACATGAGACCTCCACCACTGCTTAGCATCACCCTGCAACTGTAATATGACAACTCAACCCCATGCTGATATACAATACCCAACTTGTGCAACCTCTCATAGAAATCCAAGATAAACTCATAAGCATCCTCCCTATCAGTACCCTGAAAAGTAGGAGGTTTCAGCTTGAGAAACTTGGTCAGCATCTCATGCTCATTCCTTGTTATCACTGGGCCTAGCATTGGCCTGAAGAAATCATTCGTGCCTGAAGTTGCATCCATCCTAGGCGTTGTAGTAACCGCTGGCTAAGTATCCAAGGCCTGGTTTGCAAAGCTGTGGGTATGTCTCCAGCACTAACCAAACCACTCAAAATATTCCAAGCCTATTGAAAGGCTTCTGGTGTCATAGTAGGAAGGCCCGCACCCTCAACTGGTGCCTCCTCCTCCTACGCCTCACCATCTTCAGCCACAACTTCTACATCTTCAGCAACATGTTCCTGGGGTGGGGGAGGGGTTGCCTCACGCGTATCAGTAGCAGCTCGAGCCCCACCCCTGGCGGGTGTGGCTCTACCTCATCTTCTGCCTCTTCCCCTGCCTCTACCATGGACAGCCGGGCCTGCTGCTGGGACCGCTGCTCTAGCTCTATTGTTCCTTGTGTTAACCATCTGCGAACCGAAGAGTGAATGAGGTTAGATACCAATTTGTATCACCAGATACCAATTGGAATCAAGTTATAGCACGAAGGAAGGAAGGAAGAGATAGTTTTTCCTAAAGCCCCATAGCCTCTCGAAGAAAAGTACGGACGTCTCCACACCGTTCTGCAAGACTCTACTAGACTTGTTTGGTACGACGAGATCAACGAACCTAGGGCTCTGATACCATCTTTGTCATGACCCAGACCACCATGAGTGGCACTCACCCAACCCCTGGGTGAGCGAACCATCACTTTCTCGAACTTAATCGTTCTAACAGCTCAAAACCAGTGCATAAAAGTAAACTAGCAATTCAATAATAATAAAACAACTTTATTAAGTTAACCTATGGAAATTTTCCCGTAGAATCTGAAAGTCACAGTACCAAACAATTCTACCAATATCTAGAGTGCGGGGATGCAACCCCAAAAATATAAGGAAATAGTCTAAGCTCGAAATAAATGGGCTACAACCCTAATGATAGATTCAAGGTAGCTCGATCGAAGCGGTTCACCCTTGAAGTTTAGAAACGCTGGTACTATAGATGAGGTCGCATCTCAGCCGCTGGAAGATTTCCTGTACTCAGCAGAAGAAAAGCAAGTGCAGTATCAGTACACCACCACTGTGTACTGGTAGGATCATCAGCCAGTTCCAAATAAAATAGTGTATAATTCAGTACATCAAATCAAGTACAAGTATGGAAAACATGCAACGAGTCAACAGGCTCCTCTAGACTACAAGTCTCTACCTAGCTTGTTCCCGCATGAAATCCACCTTTTAAAACTCTAAACAACAATCACAGAATCAATAAATCATCCTTTTTGCCTAGCCTAGACCCACCCTGGGATCCCTTCTAAGCAACACATACGTGTTAAACAGACAACCCGGCCTAATCCAAGACAAATTCAACAGACATAACAAGATTCCCGATCACTCAAGGACCACTAACCAATATCACAATTCAAATAAGCAGCCTGGTCCACTCATGGAACCAATAACAGTCAATGCAATACAACAATATCAATACAATGATACAGTAAAATAAACTCGTACCAGGTGTGGTACCCGAGCCAACCGTTAGTATTTCATACCAGGCGTGGTACCCGAGCCAACTATTTGTTATACCTGTACCAGGCGTGGTACCCGTGCCAACCGTTAGTATACCCGTACCAAGCGTGGTACCCGTGCCAACCGTTAGTATACCCGTACCAAGCGTGGTACCCGTGCCAACCTTTAGTATACCCGTACTAGGCGTGGTACCTGAGCCAACCGAATGTCAACAATCGATAGTCAAATAATGAACAAACAACTTGTAAACCAACAAGCAACACACCGTTCAATTCACAGACTGTAAAACAGAACCCTTAAACATTCTACACAATTCCTCAAAGCAATGCAATTCATACAAACACTTAGATAAGAGCATAAAATATACAACATTCACAGGAATCGTAAGCCATCACCTACCTCAAAATGATCCAAGCTCTACTCAACCCGAGCTTTCCCGTGATCCGAATTCCTTTCTCGTTCTTGGTCTTAAACAACATACAAGTACTTTGAATTAACAACAAGGCCTGCGCATTACCCGAATTACACCAAATCCCAGACCCCCAGGCCACCCATGATCATCCTACCCTTTTTTCCCGGGCTTCCCGCCATTAATTTCCCTAGTTCTATCATTTTTACGGATAAAAATAGAGAATTTAGCAATATGTGATCATAAAATCTTACTTTTAACAATCCCCAAGAACTTTTAACAATCCCCAAGAACTTTTAACAATGCCCAAGAACTTCGCGGCCACCCCTTCGCGATTGCGATGTTGTCCAACCCGGGTCTAGAGGTGTTCACGATTCTGGTAAAAATTGATCCAAATAAAAAAATAGAACCAAATCGATTAAATAAACTGAATTTTATTGGGTTTGGTTTGATTTTATATTTATTTAAATCGATAATATTTGGTTTGATTTTGATTTTATTCAAAAAAATAAAAAAATAATCGAATCAAATCGATAAATTATATATATATATATATATATTATAATTATATATACATAATATATTATTTTTATGAATAATTTAAATATCTTATATATGTTTTCATCAAAATATATTTATAATTTCAATATCTTGTGTAGATGTACACAATTATCTATTTTATGTGGTAATCTCAGGATTTATTTTTTCTTTTTGAATGAATTATTGTCTTTTTTTCCTTTTAATTTTTATTTTATTTTCGTGTATGGTTAATAATCGAACCACCGAATCAAATCGAACCCAAACCGATAATAACCAAACCAATAAATTTATATTATATTTGGTCTAGTTTGATCCTAATAATTTAAAATCAATTATATTAGTTTGATTTTAATTTTGACCAATAACTAATCCAAATCGATCCGTGAACACCCCTACCCGGGTCCATCGCATTCGCAATGACCTAGCCCGACCCAAAATTAACCCTTCGCAAATGCGAGCCCTCCAACGCAAATGCGAAGGTCAGATGAAATCCTTCTCCACGAACGCGATGGGAGGTCCGCGAATGCGAAGAAGGAAAATGATTGTCCAGACAGTAAACCTTTAGGGCATATGACTAGTAAGGTAAATCAACCTATCGTATCGACGAGATGCAACAGGAAGAAAATTAACAGACTATGAAAAAGAATTTCTTCTCATTTACGTTTGTCTCAATCACCATCAATGGAAAAAAAGCGAGAAATTCACCGATTGGACCCTCGGGATTCATTTGAAACCCTGTGAACTCAAACTAACTATGCTACTAGATTAAAATTGATATTTCAGACTCCATGAAATCGTTGGATTCACCAACAGAGGTAGTTAGTAATGAATGTTGATCCAAGTCAACTCTAGGACAAACCTTTCAACTTTCCAACCAACAATTTAGAATGCATCTGAATACCTCGGGATCCAAACCAATAGTGCTACTAGCGCAAAAATGACATTCTGGAGCTAACGAAACTGACAAAATTCTCATAGGACGTCTAAATCTTTAAATGCTGACCAAAGTCAATTATATCAACTTCAAAACCTTCCAAAATGAAAAACTCGCATAGATACCAACCAAATACCTCGAAAATCGTACCCAGTCCCGCAGACCACAAATATAATAAAGCAATAATGAAAAGGCGCAAAACATTCAAAACATATAAAAATTCAAAAATCACTACGATGATTGTTATAAAAAGCTTTATTGATTCAAAGGCGATTATACTGGGATTCTCCTTATAATTCTGAAATTTTGTAGTAATTACCATCTCTCAGCGTTGAGATGGCAATTAAAGATTTTCTCAACTCTAATAGATAGCAACCACCAAATGTTTCTTCTTTTCACTCTGCTTAGCTCTAAGTCTGAATTTCTTTTTGTCATGTGTGTAGTGCAAATTTTACGACCGGCACATAGTCATAAATACAGATTTAAATCTTACATCTCCAATAACTATAATGTAACTAAAACTTAGAACCAACTTAATGTTTATATTAAAATCCAAAATTAGGCTCATGCTTAGCACCAAAAGCTTCATAAAATAGGATAGTTATACGAGTCGTGAAGAGATTACACCAAAGCAAAGGCATAAAGGAGAATAGTCGAGAATGATCTTATATGGAAATGATAATCAATTAAGGATTTGAGCATTACAAGAAAAGTCAGTACGAAGATTATTTATGGTATCAACTTACAAATTAAAGAATAGACAGAGATATCTTGATGCAGTCACCACTATCACTACTAGAAAAAACAGGAAAACCGATCATAAATTTGTAATCAGTAATTTCCGACCAAATGTGGTCAGTTTTAGTGATTTTTTTTAAAAAAATTTAACTACAAAACCGACCACGTTTGATCGGTTTTCTTAAAAGAAAATAACGGGAAAATAATTTTCTGACCATAAAAGGTCAGAATATTTTCCGATAAAAAAATAATTGAAAAAACCGACCACATTTGGTCGGTTATAGTTAAAAAATAAAAAAATATATAATATATATTATTTTAAAATTCATAATATAAATATAAATATAATTTTATTATATAATATATAATTTTATTACTTAAAAAATCATCCACTTGTGGACGGTTTTTTTATATAATATATAATATATTATATTATTATTGAAAAAATCGTCCACAAGTGGACGGTTTTGTTCTATAATATAAAATATGTACTTTTATTATTAAAAAACCATCCACTTTTGGACGGTTTTGTCTCCATTAAAAAATAATTTTTTTATTAATTATTACCGACCACCTTTGGTTGGTTTGTTCTTATATGTTTTGATAAAACCCACCTCATGAGGTCGTTTTTTTTAAAAATAAATAAATATATATATATATATATATATAAAATTATTTTATATATATATATTATTATTTATTAACATAAAAATAATATTAAATACGTTGTATTACGTACATATACAATAATATTAAATACGTTGTATATTAATCAAGTCCTATATATATATATAGTCCTATATATATATATTAATGGTTCATCGTCTTGAATATATGTCTCGTCTAGTGATGTATGTATTCAAAAGCTAATTAACCGATCGATAATGATCCAATTAGTATGGAATACGTTGTATTACGTACATATGAGGTAATATATGATCATTGAGAAATGTAATTAACCAAGTCCTATATATTATAATGGTCTATCGTCTTGAATATATGTCTAGTCTAGTAATGTACGCATATATATAGTATACATTTAAAAGCTAATTAACTAATCGATAATCATCCAAGTAGTGAAATACGTTGTCTTACATACATATGTATGAGGTAATATATAAGATCGTTGAATAATGTAATTAACCAATTCCTATTTATTAATGGTCCATTGTCTTGAATATATGTCTCGTCTAGTGATATACGTATATAGTACGTATTCAAAAGCTAATAATTAACCGATCGATTATCCATCCAATATATTGTATTACGTACATATGAGGTAATATACGATTGTTGAGTTATGATGTAATTAATCAAGTCTCCTATATATATATACATATTAATGGTCTGTCGTCTTGAATATATGTCTCGTCTAGTGATGTACGTATATAGTATGTATTCAAAGCTAATTAACGGATCGATAATCCATCCAAGTAGTAGAATACGTTGTATTACGTACATATGACGTAATATACGATCGTTGAGTAATGTAATTAATCAAGTCATATATATTAATGGTCTGTCGTCTTAAATATATGTCTCATCTAGCGATGTACGTACATATAGGATGTATTCAAAGCTAATTAACCGATCAATAATTCATCCAAGTAGTGAAATAGGTTGTATTACATACATATGAGCAGTGTTTTCAAAAATATTTTCGGGGCGAGTATCGGGGCGGGGCATACCAAAAATGCTCCAAGGCATAAATTAAAAGCAAAGATCCATAAGGCGTAAGCCCTATAATTTTGGGCGTAAGCCCTATAATTTTGGGCGTAAGTTCCGTGTGCAAAAACTTAAGTCCCGGGCGTTAATTTTGATTTTTATTATTTTAAAAGTATTTTTGCTATAGGTCATATTTTTTTATTATTGGTGTAATAATATTTATACTTTATTCTATCATGTTTTCATGTTGTAGTGATTTTTTATGTTCCTCAGACAACTTTATTTATTTTTGTCATTGCACTTACACTTTTTATCTTTCTCTTTTGAAATACATAGATAATAATCAGTGCAAATATTAGTTGATGGTAGAAATATATAGTAGATATGAAAATGATTGATGCTTTTATTTTAAAGATTATCTCAGGTATTTTTTTTTTTGTATTGTTACCTTTCTCAAATAATAATTATAATATTATTTTTTATATTATTGGTAATTTATTTGCAGAATTATTGAAATAGTGAAGTATAATGACTTGAAATTGTGAACTAGTTACTTAAAATAGTGAAGTATGAGTTCAAATTATGAAGTAGTGACTTAAAATAGTGAAGTGTAGTAAGTTAAAGTTGTGAACTAGTGACTTAAAATAGTGAAGTGTAGTAAGTTAAAATTGTGAACTAGTGACTTAAAATAGTGAAGTGTAGTAAGGTGAAATTATGAACTAGTGACTTAAAATTGTGAATGATATACTTAAAATAGTGAAGTATAGTTAATTGAAATTAATATTGCCCTTGCTTGTGTAGATGGAACCTGATCGTAGTTGGATGTATGAACGATGTAATCCTGGTAGAATGGGTGTGAGGGAGGAATTTGCAGATGGTATCACTCAATTTATAAATCATGCAAAGACACTTTCTTTATTTTTAAATTATAGAATGTTTTTGTGTCCTTGTCTTGATTGTGATTGTACGAGCTATGAAACAGAACTGGTTGTTATGAGTCATCTTTATAGAGTTGGGTTTACTCCAGAGTATGCAGTTTGGACTAGTCATGGTGAAGTTGACAATAGGTTCAATAACTTTGTTATTGGTGAAAGTAGTTGGTCCGCGGAACCTAATAATGTTCAAGATTATAGGATGTCAGAAATGGTTCAGGATGCTTTTGGACTACATTCCAATTTTGATTTTAGGAAAAATGTAGAAGAATCTCCTAATGAAGAAGCAAATAGTTTTTATGAACAATTGCATGATGCTAGTCGTCCTTTCTATGAGGGGAGTTCACATTCTCAATTGTCTATTGCAGTTAGATATTTAAGTATCAAATTTGATTGGAATGTTGCTCAAGGAGCAATGGACTCTATGGCAGACCTTGTTAAGGAATTAGTTGACCCCGATCTAGAGGTTCCTAATTCTTACTATAAGGCAAAGAGATTTGTGTCTAAGTTAGGACTCTCCTCGATCAGAATTGATTGTTGTGAAAATGGCTACATGTTATACTTTAAGGAGGATGTCGATCTAGAGTTTTATAAGTTCTGTGGACACCCTCGTTATAAGCGTGGTAGTACTGGAAATAAAATTGCTATTAAGGCGATGCATATTTACCTCTTATACCTTGTTAAATGATAATCTATCTATATCTTCACAAATTATATTTTGTCTTTTAATTAATGTAGATGGTAGGTGATCAGGATAAGGGAAAGAAATTAAAGGTCAAAAAGACAAAAAGTAAAAAGAATCCTCCTAATCCTAGAAGGCCCACAGGGGTTCACATTCATGAGTTCCAGTCTGAGTCTATCCCACATAGGGACCTACTTTCATATAGTAGGTCGTCTCAGTAGCCACAGAGTGTTCCTACACAGGTGGGTCCACTTCATTCACTTGATGGTATTACTCAGACTCGATCAGCCCCCATCGTGGCACCTACACCGGGCTACACCATCATCGATGGTCATTATACATATATAGGTCCATCGTCTGTGATACCATCAACTAGCAGCAGTAGGTTAGCTAGCACTACTGGATCAGTTGGGCTCTCCACTCTTCGTCTCCGAGACGAAAGTCCTACACATAAGAGTACTCCTCCTACAGGCTAGTCAGGTGTACAGAGACCTCAGCCAGGTGATAGAGATGATTCTCGGAGGGTCTTCATCGAGCCTATGGAAGACAAGTATGATTTTATTAACTATATATAATAATTAACTTTCTATATGTTAATTTTTTTAAGTTTTGATGTAACCTCTTAAATGTTTGATCTTGTATTGCAGGTTCAATCCAGTAATAGAATTACAAAGATCATCTTCAAATGCATCTCCTGACACTATAAAGGTGTCTGGTCGAGTTGGAGCACGGTATCAAAATATGTCCAAGTGCAAATGTTCAATGAATTTTGGGCAAAAACTTTATTAATTAACACACTTTACATTTAAATATTGAATCTTATTAATGAATTTTTGTTACAAAATATTTCTGGTGAGCTCCCGAGTATGAACAACGCATCTCTAATAATTTTATCCTAGAATTTCTAGTAGACTATATGACTTGCTTTATGTAACAATCGGGTCCGTCATTATGGAAAAACCATTCGTGCCATTTTTAGAGTTAGAAAACTCCGAGTTTGGGAGTTTGAAATTCTGGGCTAGGCTAGTCTCGGCCGATTTTGGAGTGAGGTATGGTCTAGGGAAATACGAGTAAGGATTGGGGTAGATGTCTAGATTTGAGCTAGTTATACTTGTAGATAAGACATAAAGGAGTCCGGAGGATTTTTCGGAATTAAATTTGGGTAAGTAGAACTCCAGGAATCGAGGTTGACGTAAAGGGGTTATTCTGGGACGTCAGGAAAATTAGTGTGTTGTAAAATAGACCAGTTTTGGAGATTTTATGACTTTTTGTCCCGTGTCAACCGCCATAGAATTGACACTACGCCATGGCAACCTCCGTTGTAGCGAAGAAAATACCGCTACAGCAAAAGTCAACGTCGGTTAGCCTACGCCATAGCGGATGACTCCACTATGATGGTACCGCTATAGCGGAGCGGAACTGTCATGACCCAACTACCGGGCCGTGCGAGAATCTACTCTAATCTACCTAGAAAGGAGAACCCATACTCAAATGACCCAAATGGAGTCATACTTCCCCAATGTCTTGGGAAGACCCACCACAAAGTCCATGGCTATCCTTTCCCACTTCCACTCTAGAATGGGCATCCTCTGAAGTAGTCATGCAGGTCTCTGGTGCTCATACTTTACCTACTGGCAGTTTTGACACTTGGACACAAAATCTACTATGTCCCTTTTTATCCCAGGCCACCAGTAATGCTGCCTCAAGTTCCTGTACATTTTAGTCACACCCGGATGAATTAAGTACCGCAAACCATGAGCTTCTGCCAAGATTTTATGAATTATATCATCAACTCGAGGAACACAAATCCTTCCTCTGAAATTTAGTACTCAACCAGAGTCTATCGTGACATCCCTGGATTCCTTGGATATTACCTTACCTCGAAGCTTACTCAGTTTCGGATCCTGAAACTGGTTGGCCTTTATTTCCTCTATGAAGGTGGCTTTGACCTCAATGCTGGCCAATAATCCACCCTGTTCTGAAACACCCAAGTGCATGAACTTGGCCTCTAAAGCCCGAATTTCCCTTGCTAGTGGTCGTTTGGACATCCCCAAACAAGATAAACTACCCATGCTAACTGTCTTCCGGCTCAATGCATCTGCCACCACAATAGCCTTACCCGGATGATATTGAATAGTCACATCATAGTCCTTCAATAACTCTATCCACCTTCTCTGCCTTAAATTCAAATCCTTCTGAGTGAACACATGCTGCAGACTGCGATGATCGGTGAACACCTCACACTTGACACCATAGAGATAGTGTCTCCAAATCTTGAGTGCAAAGACCACTGCTGCCAACTCTAAGTCGTGAGTCGATTAGTTCCTCTCATGCACCTTCAACTGCCTAGATGCATAGGCTATCACATTCTTATCCTGCATCAACACAGCACCCAAACCAGAATGTGAAGCATCATAGTAAACAATAAAGTCTTTACCTTCAATCGGCAAGGATAATATAGGAGTCGTGATCAGAAGTGTCTTGAGCTTTTGGAAGCTCTCCTCGCACTTGTCGGACCACATAAATGATACATCTTTCTATGTCAGCCTGGTCAGGTGAGTAGCAATAGATGCAAAATCCTCACCAAACCTCCGGTAGTACCCTGCGAGCCCAACATAACTCCTCACCTCAGTCACAGAGCTAGGCCGGACCCAACTCTTGTCTGCTTCAATTTTCTGGGGATCTACCATTATCCCCTTTTCTGACACTACATTCCCCAAGAACGCAACTGAAGTCAACCAAAATTCACACTTAGAGAACTTCGCATAAAGCTTCTGGCGTCTTAAGATGTCCAACACAATACGGAGATGACTAGCATGCTCCTCCTTACTCTTGGAGAAGATCAAAATATCATCGATAAACACAATCACGAAGGAATCCAAATATGACTTAAATACCCCATTCATCAAACTTATGAATGCTACCGGCGCATTGGTCAAACCAAACGCATTACTAGGAACTCGTAATGCCCATATCGAGTCCGAAAAGAAGTCTTAGGAATGTCCTCAGGCCTAATCCTCAACTGATGGTACCCCGACCTCAAGTCAATTTTTGAAAACACCGATGCACCCTGAAACTGGTCAAATAAATTATCAATGCGGGGTAGAGGGTACTTATTCTGGATGGTCACCTTGTTCAACTGCCTATAATCTATGCACATCTGCATACTACCATCCTTTTTCTTTACAAACAACACAAGAGCACCCCAAGGTGAAGCACTGGGACGGATAAATCCCTTATCTAGGAGTTTCTGCAGCTGAGTCTTAAGTTCCCTTAACTCTGTCGGAGCCATATGATACGGAGCAATAGAAATGGGATGAGTGCCTAGCTCTAAATCAATATAAAAGTCTATATCCCTGTCTGGAGGTATACCAGGAAAATCCACTAGAAACACCTCTAGAAACTCAGAAACCATAAAAACTGACTCAATAGATAGGGACTCCACACTATCATCCCAGAGATGAGCCAAGAAGGCTAGACACCCCCTTCCCACTAGCTTTCTAACCCGAACAAACGATATGACCTTAACTGGCTTAGGCCGATACATACCTTCCACTCTAGTCTATCCTTACCCGGAATCTCTAGAGCCACAGTCTTTGTGTTATAGTTCAATACAACATGATAAGGGGACAGCCAGGTCATGCCCAAGATAATATCAAAATTAGCCATATCCAGGATTACCAAGTCTACCCAAGTATGCAACCCCACAAACACAGCAAAACAGTCACGATAAACATGAGTCACAATCACAGACTCTCCAACCGGGGTAAAAACATGACTAGGGGAATCAAGGATATCACAAATAACTTTTCACATGCACTGACAGTACATGCAGTTCAGTATTCAACCTTTTCACAAATAACTGGACCCGTTCTTCCTAGAAACCCAACATCTGTGTGGCAAAATGAGACAAGGCGTGGAACATATCCTCGTAAGCAGAGACTGACATGCCACCCTGCTCTAAGTTCAATAACTCATCTTTCTTCTGGTCCCTCAAAGTATGGGGTACGTACTTCTCTAAGAATAAAGTGTGGAACTGTTCCCAAGTCAGTGGGGGTAGAATAGAAGACCGTCACTCCACATGAGACCTCCACCACTGCTTAGCATCACCCTGTAGCTGTAATATGACAACTCAACCCCATGCTGATGTACAATACCCAACTTGTGCAACCTCTCATAGAAATCCAAGATAAACTCATAAGCATCCTCCCTATCAGTACCCTGAAAAGTAGGAGGTTTCAGCTTGAGAAACTTGGTCAGCATCTCATGCTCATTCCTTGTTATCACTGGGCCTAGCATTGGCCTGAAGAAATCATTCGTGCCTGAAGTTGTATCCATCCTAGGCGTTGTAGTAACCGCTGGCTAAGTATCCAAGGTCTGGTTTGCAAAGCTGTGGGTATGGCTCCAGCACTAACCAAACCACTCAAAATATTCCAAGCCTGTTGAAAGGCTTCTGGTGTCATAGTAGGAAGGCCCGCACCCCCAACTGGTGCCTCCTCCTCCTACGCCTCACCATCTTCAGCCACAACTTCTACATCTTCAGCAACATGTTCCTGGGTTAGGGGAGGGGTTGCCTCACGCGTATCAGCAGCAGCTCGATCCCCACCCCTGGAGGGTGTGGCTCTACCTCATCCTTTGCCTCTTCCCCTGCCTCTACCATGGACAGCTGGGCCTGCTGCTGGGACCGCTGCTCTATCTCTATTGTTCCTTGTGTTAACCATCTGCGAACCGAAGAGTGAATGAGGTTAGATACCAATTTGTATCACCAGATACCAATTGGAATCAAGTTATAGCACGAAGGAAGGAAGGAAGAGATAGTTTTTCCTAAAGCCCCATAGCCTCTCGAAGAAAAGTACGGACGTCTCCACACTGTTCTGCAAGACTCTACTAGACCTGTTTGGTATGACGAGATCAACGAACCTAGGGCTCTGACACCATCTTTGTCATGACCCAGACCACCATGAGTGGCACTCATCCAACCCTCGGGTGAGCGAACCATCACTTCCCCAAACTTAATCGTTCTAACAGCTCAAAACCAGTGCATAAAAGTAAACTAGCAATTCAATAATAATAAAACAACTTTATTAAGTTAACCTATGGAAATTTTCCCATAGAATCTGAAAGTCACAGTACCAAACAATTCTACCAATATCTAGAGTGCGGGGATGCAACCCCAAAAATATAAGGAAATAGTCTAAGCTCGAAATAAATGGGCTACAACCCTAATGATAGATTCAAGGCAGCTCGATCGAAGCGGGTCACCTTTGAAGACTGGAAACGCTGGTACTACAGATGAGGTCGCATCTCAGCCGCTGGAAGATTGCCTGTACTCAGCAGAAGAAAAGCAAGTGCAGTATCAGTACACCACCACTGTGTACTGGTAGGATCATCAGCCAGTTCCAAATAAAACAGTGTATAATTCAGTACATCAAATCAAGTACAAGTACGGAAAACATGCAACGAGTCAACAGGCTCTTCTAGACTACATGTCTCTACCTATCTTGTTCCCGCATGAAATCCACCTTTTAAAACTCTAAACAACAATCACAGAATCAATAAATCATCCTTTTTGTCTAGCCTAGACCCACCCTGGGATCCCTTCTAAGCAACATATACGTGTTAAACAGACAACCCGGCCTAATCCAAGATAAATTCAACAAACATAACAAGATTCCCGATCACTCAAGGACCACCAACCAATATCACAATTCAAATAAGCAGCCTGGTCCACTCATGGAACCAATAACAGTCAATGCAATGCAACAATATCAATACAATAATACAGTAAAATAAACTCGTACCAGGTGTGGTACCCGAGCCAACCGTTAGTATTTCATACCAGGCGTGGTACCCGAGCCAACTATTTGTTATACCTGTACCAGGCGTGGTACCCGTGCCAACCGTTAGTATACCCGTACCAAGTGTGGTACCCATGCCAACCGTTAGTATACCCGTACCAAGCGTGGTACCCGTGCCAACCGTTAGTATACCCGTACCAGGCGTGGTACCTGAGCCAACCGAATGTCAACAATCGTCAGTCAAATAATGAACAAACAACTTGTAAACCAACAAGCAACACACCGTTCAATTCACAAACTGTAAAACAGAACCCTTAAACATTCTACACAATTCCTCTAAGCAATGCAATTCATACAAACACTTAGATAAGAGTATAAAATATACAACATTCACAGGAATCGTAAGCCATCACCTACATCAAAATGATCCAAGCTCTACTCAACCCGAGCTTTCCCGTGTTCCGGATTCCTTTCTCGTTCTTGGTCTAAAACAACATACAAGTACTTTGAATTAACATCAACGCCTACGCATTACCCGAATTACACCAAATCCCAGACCCCCAGGCCACCCATGATCATCCTACCATTTTTTCCCGGGATTCCCGCCATTAATTTCCCTAGTTCTATCATTTTTACGGATAAAAATAGAGAATTTAGCAATATGTGATTATAAAATCTTACTTTTAACAATGCCCAAGAACTTCCATGCCTAGAATCCCCCTTCTTCCCCGGATTCTACCATCCCTAGGTTATTCCAACCTTTCCCCAAGTTCCCTCCTAGCAGTTCTACCGCATAGGAAAAGTAGTACGAAGGTTGGGGAGTAGAAACCTTACCTTAGGGAAGAAAAACAATGGAAAACGGAGGAAAATCACCTGGAATCGCCTTGCCCTTATCCCAAAATGAAATTGTGAAAACTGAACATTTTGGGGAATGTTTCTGCATTAAATCCCATCACGCTCCGTTATAGCGGTCTGCTCCACTGTAGCGGTACCACCATAGCGGAGTCATCAGCTATGGCGGAGGCTGACCGACGTTGATTTCTGCTGTAGCGGTAATTTCTCCGCTACAGCGGAGGTCTCTATGGCGGCGTGTCAACCGCTATATAGCGGTTGACACGGGACAGAAAGTCGTAAAACCTCCAAAATTAGTCCATTTTATAACACACTTATTTTCCCGATGTCCCGAATCAACCCTTTCACGTCAACCTCGATTTCGGGAGTTCTACTTACCCGAATTTGATTCCAAAAAGTCCCCCGGACTCCTCTATGTGTTAGCTACGAGGAAAACTAGCTCAACACAAGACATCCAACCTAATCCTTACCCGAATTTCCCTAGAACATACATCGCTCCTAAACTGGCTGAGGCTAGCCTAGCCCAGAATTTCAAACTCCCAAACCGGGAGTTTTCTAACTCTAAAACTTGGCACGATTGGACTACCCGTAACGACGGACCCGGTCGTTACATATAATCACTAAGTCACCCAACTCATAGCATGCTTCACACAATAAGTCTCCACCCAAGCAAAGTCTGAAGAATGTTAAGTCATAACCTACCTCGAAGCAAAACATCAAGACTTTACTCGATCACACTTGAGCCTTTTCTTTATGAATAGATTACGAATGTAACAACTCTATCAAAAGAAAGTTCTACGCATAAATACGAGTTCAACAATACCCATATTTCTAAGGTTCTAATCTAGATCCAAAAAGTCAACCCCGAACCCACAAGGGAAAAACTAAAATTTTATTAAAAAAATAATTTACCCAAGAATTAAAGAGTTCACATATGAAATTTTATTAAAAATAAAGTCAAAATCTAGCTTGAAATCATCAATTTATCAAACATTAACTATACTAAAAAATCCCAAATTCTCAAGTTGAAAACTATAGATTTGACGGTGAAATCATGAATAATCATTGGGAAATGTGTAAAAATAGTATAAGAAACTTACTCGATAGAGAAATCTCAAAAATCCCCTATTGATCTTCCTCAAGTTGAGTTTTAAGATCCAAATATGAGTTATGGGGTTTGAAGTTCGAAAAAGAATATTTAAATCTATCCCAACAATTTTGTTCATCGCGTTCGCGGCCACCCCTTCGCGATTGCGATGTTGTCCAACCCGGGTCTAGAGGTGTTCACGATTTGGGTGAAAATTGATCCAAATAAAAAAATTGAACAAAATCGATTAAATAAACTGAATTTTATTGGGTTTGGTTTGATTTTATATTTATTTAAATCGATAATATTTGGTTTGATTTTGATTTTATTCAAAAAAATAAAAGAATTATCGAATTAAATCGATAAATTATATATATATAATAAATAAATATACAGCATCCTTATACTGGCGCATAAACGCAGACATAAGAACTGAAATATTCGGGAATTTTTTGTATAGTTTCTTAAGACTGTATGGGGAGAGACTAACTCCTTTACCTGAGCAAAGGGCCCGTCAGGAACACAGCACATACTCTTATTATACTCTTGTCCAACGGTTCTAACCCAATAGCGGTTCTAACCGGACCAAGAGGCGCCCTTTTCAACACATATCTCGGGCTAAGGAGGTCATGGCTTGCTACAGGCTTGCCAGACAGAGACAATAAGAGTAGTTCTAGATCCGACTGTACCACCATCTCAGAACCAAGTCAAGAAACTTTATAAAAAATTCCTTTCTATTTTAATAAAGCTTAGATCCGTTCATGGTGCATATAGGAGAGACGTTAGGTAAGAGACATAGATATGGAAGCCGTTTAGCCGGACATAGTCCTGGCTAGGAGAAGAGAACTATTTGAAAATTAAAAAGTAAATACCTTAGAGGACGACCACAAGCCAAAAGTTGCTTGCGAAACTGATCCAAAATTTTATTAAGAATTGGATAGCGGCAAACGCTTTCTGATATTTTCTTTACAAAACTAAGAGAGAGAGAGAGCTCCTAAATTTTTCTGTGTGCCCCTACTTAACAAAGATGAGCACTTATATAGAAAAAGAAATAAAACATAAAGAATCTTTGTACAGTAGGGAGGGGTCCCATATGGGTCCCTAAACAGTAAATTTACTGTTTAAACAGTATATATACTGTTCAGTCGATAGTGACAGTTTTATCTTCTGTCTTCTTCAGATTTTGTTCTTGCCATGTCTTTTCTCCATGGCTTTCAGGGACAACAATAGGTCCTCGGTATCCTGCAACTCTTCAGTGGATAGTATAACATCTTCATTGTTGCGCTGGGCTTCTTCATTGCTGGTTTCACTTCTCATCAAAGTATCAGATTTATCAATCTGAGTTATGTTTTCCAGCAAATTTCTTTTCACTTCTTCCAAGTAAGCGCTTATCATTGCTTCCTTGTCTCCTTCTTGAGTGGAGATTCTTCTGGCCATATGTATAACTGAGGGATTATGGACATTAATCTTTTTCTGAGGAAGGTTTTTATATTCTTCAACAGTTTTTTCAATAGTGTCAATCAATTCTTGCCCAATCATTTCTTTGGACTTGGTATCCTTTCTGAGCAATTTTTCCCAGAAATTGTTATAAAAGACCCGGTATAACGCAGGAATATTTTCTTCTGTAAAGCCGACCTTAGGAGTCCATTTATGAATCCACGGTATCGAAAATTCAATGAAAAAATAGACTTGGTCGATTTTCTCCAGCCAGCAGATATGATCTGCGTGATATAATTCATTCATAAAAGGGGACACCTTTACCCATTCCCTGTATAACTGAAGGAATATTGGTGGTAAAATGTTTACCGTAGGTCCGTGGTATGACCACCAGTTGATAAACCAATTAGGGATTGTCCCTGTAAATATTTTTGCACAGATTTTGACAAACCATGTGTGCTTGTTTCTTTCATTATTATAGTAGAATACTTTATCAAAGGCTTGGATATAATCTCAGTAAGTAAAACTTATAGAAATGCCTTTAAGGCTGATTTGCCTTTCTCTCATTGTTGACATTCCCCAATCTTCAACAGATATAATCTGTTTAATAACAATTTTTGAGAAGTTATAAACTCCTTCTTCAATACTATAACCAGCACTCATGAAGTGTTGAACTTCTGCACTTCCGGTGCTTGTTAGGATTGTTTCATAATATGCCCGAGTTTTGTATGACTCACCCGGGTAGTATAACCCTTTGATTAGATACCATTGGAATATTTTCCATGGTTCGTTTCTTCTCTGTATATCACAGTTTTCTAAAAGAAATATAATTTCTCTTTTTGGGAGTTTTTCGTAGGATTTGATATCATCATTATCCTCTTTTGTGACTGAAGCAAAGGTATCACCTTTTTGCTTTTGTGCCTGCAAATATGCTTGCGCATGCTCGTATAACGGGCTATCTTTTGGAATTTCTTCCAGATTAATGACCTGATGTGGGGCCGCGGCTGAAGATGAAGCTTCACCTTCATTAGAAATCTTTTGATTAAATAGACTTCTGTTTCCCAGCTGTATGACCGGGTAGCTTGATCGATATGACGATCCTTGAGAACTGTTATTCTGAGAGGACCTTCCCGGGGCTGATCTTCCCCGTCCTTTTCCTCGCGCTTATTTCCAAGGCGGGTCCATCCTGTAGAAAAATAATTTAATCATTCAGAAAAATAATCGGTTAAGTCTTCGCGGACTACCTCTGAGTAATCAAAAATAGAGAAATCAGTAATGAGGATTTTTAGATCTTTAGGTAATGTAATTACCTTTAGAATAGTAATCAGGGTTTTTTCAGGAAAGAATGAAGTATAATACATATTATTGAATATATTCTCTTGATAAGAAGTCTGGTAAAGAATTATCAATTCCCTTCTTATAATGAATATCAAAATCAAATGGGGCTAGTTGAGCCTGCCACCTTGCAAATATAAGTTTAGACGCATCATGCTTAAAATCTTTGTCAAACATGTATTTGACTGATTGAGCATCAGTTTTTATCAAAAACTTCTGATTATATAAATCATCTTGAAATTTAAGGACACATTTTACAATAGTAAGCATTTCATGAGCCACAGTAGCATATTTCTTCTGGGCATCTGTCCATTTACATGAATGAAATCTTATAAGATATTCATTTTTGTCATTGGGATTAATTTGCTTAAGAATCCCACCGTAGCCAATATTTGAAGCATCTGTTTCAATAATTTTTTGCCAAGCAGGGTTAGCAAGGGTTAAACAAGGTAAAGACTGAACTCGTAGTTTGATGTTTTTTACCAAAGTGGTGTGACTATTAGTCCACGGGGATTTATAATCCTTTTTGAGCCGGTCATATAACGGAGCTAAATCACGAGAAAGATTCTTGTAAAAAGGGGAGATGTAATTTAAACTACCCAAGAATCTCTGCAACTGAGTTCTATCAGTAATAATGTCAGGGAACTTTGATGCAAAGTCGATGGCCCTCTGGATAGGAGTGACCTTTCCTTGACAACTTAGGTGTCCGAGAAAGCGTACTTCTGTTTGAAACAGACTCATTTTTGGTTTCGAAATAACTAAACCATTTTGTATAACAATTTTCTTGAAGATATCAAGGTGTTTTATATGCATTTCAAGGGTTTTGGAAAACACCAGAATATCATCAATATAAACAATAATAAAGTCCATATATGGATTGAAGATGTCATTCATAATTTTTTGAATCTCTGATGGGGCGTTTTTTAAACCAAATGGCATGACATTCCACTCGTATTGCCCAAAAGGAACATTAAAAGCAGTCCTATAAGTGTGCTCTTTAAAAATCTGAATCTGCCAATATCCTGATTTTAAATCAAATTTTGAAAATATATTGGCGTCGTATAACCTGGATAATAAATCACGTTTATTTGGAATAGGATACCTTACCCATTTTAAACATTTGTTTAAAGGCTTGTAATTTATTACTAACCTGGGAGCTCCTCTTTCTTTTTCTGCAGCATTATTCACATAAAACGATGTGCACGACCAAGGAGATTTTGATGGTTTTATTAAACCCTTTTGTAGTAACGTATCGATTTCCCTTTTGCAGAATTCTACTAATTCAGAATTCATTTGGCAGGGACGAGACTTGGTTGGGATATTATCCTCTGAGAAATCCTCCTCATAGGGAAGAGTAACAATGTGCTTTTTGCGATTCCAAAAGGCACTGGGGTGATCTGCGCAAATATCAATGGCGATCTGTTCGGAAATCAAATTTATTTTTTCCTTTACTTTAGCAGATTTGAGAGACTCAAATATGTTCATGCTAAAGAGTTCATATTGTAAAGAATCAACATGTTTTTGCTTCATTTTAATCAAAGCATCAATTTCACGAGTTACTGGTTCCGTGATGAAAGTATAACTTATTTCATTGTCTTCGTACGAAGCTGAAAATCCTTTGGAATCAATATGCGTGAAAGGACAGATTGCATTTATAAAAGGCGTTCCAAGTATAATTGGAGGATGCGGCTGATTTTTTACCAGAAAGAAGAAGTGTGGAATGCAAACCTTGTTCTGGCAAATTTTTGTATTAGATAGATTATACTTTATATCCAAAGCATGTCCTGATGCGGATTTTACCATATGCGTAGTTTATTGAAAATATTTTGAGGGGACCAGACCTTCTTGAATGCAGCTTACATCTGCACCGCTGTCGATCATAGCAACATTAGTAATAGAGAAACTATTATCAATTAAAATGGTGCAATTAACATACCACTTGTGAGCAGTGAGAACCTGCATCATTCCTAAAAACATATTGGTTTCAGGATCATCAGTAGTGGGTTCATCATGGCAAACCTCTTTTCCTTTTGAAGAACTAGCTTGAATAGGACTGATATGACTTTCCTCAATCTGAGAAATCCTTTTGTCGCAAATAGCCTGATTGTGCTTGAGAGTTTTTATTTCTCTCTTGAGATTTTCAACCTCTTCTTTTAGATCATCAAAAGAAGCATCTTTTTCAACAAAAGAGTTTTTTATCATTAAACGGTTATCAACCTCTTTTAAAGAATAAGGGGCCTGATATTCAAAATCATTTTTCTTATTATCCACAAATGGTTTTGAAGAGCTAGAATCATTAGCAGTGGCAAGATTAATAATCTTTTCACGAAATTTGTTATCAGTAACTTCTTTTAGTAATTCTATCACATTATCATAAGTAAACATATTGAGATTGAAATCTTGAAATTGTGATTGAAGTTTGTAGATTTCATCTCCTTCACAGTTGCATGTATTACCTTTGCAAGTGGTGCATGAGCTATTAGCCTGTTCTTCAGGGTCAGTTAAATCAATGAGATCAATTTCTGACTCAGCGTCTGAATAAGATCCATAATCATCATCAGAACCGGAGGTGTATAAAAAACTGTAAATCTTATCATGCAGTTTCGTATCAAGTTCTAAGGCTTTGAGCTTATTCAATTTGCAATTTGGGGCAATATGCCCTCGCTTACCACATTTGTAACATTTGATTTTAGAAAGGTCTCTCCCTGACCGATCTTTGGTAAATCTCTTAGATTTACGAGAGCTTCGTCTAGCGTCTCTTTCTTCTCTAGACCTTCATCTAGATCTTCGTCTCCTGTTAGAATCTTTAGTTCTGAGGGACTGGTAGTATTCTTTTTTGCTGCCATAGGCTGCTGGTTCTGGTAAACCGAACTGTGTGCAAAAGTCTCCAAGCTGAGATCTTTCTTTTCGCTTATTCATCTTAAGCTGCTGCGACATAAGGAGCTCGTTGCACAAGTTTAGACCTTCTTGAGTGCAAACTCCTATTAATTTATCGTAAGTGTAATCCCTATAAGGAATTTCAGCGTGGTTTCCTCTTAGGGTTTTTCTAACCCTTTCTTCGAATAAAGAAGGAAGACCGTCTATAAACTTAGCTTTCCAATATTCATATTTGTTTTCGGGTAATTCCATAACCCGGCTTAGAAACGTATCTTTGTACCATCTCCATTTGGTCAACGTAGGGCATTTGAGACCATTTAGTAAGGTACGAATCGTTTCATACTGAGAGGTAAATCTACCATTAAAGTGTTCTAAAATGGTCACTATAAGAGTGTAGACCGCATCTTCTCTATTTTTGTCGAGAGCAAAGCCTAGGTTATCAACACCTTCATTTGCTGCAACTGCATTAATAACAGTGGCTTTCTCCTCTATGCTTAAATAGTTATCCCACCAGCCTCTGAGCTGTCCTGTAAAACCTGCAATAATCATCTTGCAGACAGTCCTATCATTATTTTTGGTGCTTTTGCAAATGGTTGCATACATAAGCATCCTATGAACGAGGATGGTCAACTGCCTATCTGTCAACCCATCAAGATTCCATTCGTAAATCTCGGAACCGCTGTAAGACGTATTAGTTTGGTTCCAGTCTCGTTCCTCTATCAAGACATCTTGGGGAGTAGGACGAGGATAATAGAAAGTAGTCATCGCAGGTTTAGCATAACCACTATTCTTGCGGGGGTAACCTTTAAGCTTATTAAGCTCCGAGGAAACATGATTTTTATAATTACTAGTTTGATCCATTTTTTCAAAAAACTCATGTGATAAATCGATTGGTTTTATGTTTAAACCGGAAAACTTTTTATCAAGAAGTTCTTCCAAATCATTTAATGATTTAAACTTAAAATCCTGAATCTCAGGAGGTCTTTGAATAAAAGTAGGGACAAACTTAAAATCATGAATCTCAGGAGGTTTTTGAATAAAAGTAGGGACTACTTCTGCTTTACTAGTTGAAGCAACCTCTGCTTTACTAGTTGAAGCAACATTAGTCTTAGCTATATCAGCCTTTATATCTTTTATTAGAATAGTCATTTCATCAAGTTTTTTATCGAGAGAAATAATAGTTCTCCTAAAACTTTGACATATAAACCCAAATAGTTATTTTGAGAAATGAGCTTATTAATCTCAAAAATACTTATAGAAGCAATTTCTTCCTCAATAAATTTTTGAAAGGCGTTGAAGGTTATACCTGTATTGTTAGGTAAAACAAAAGCAGATTGCGGCGGATAAATGGCTGTTATTACCTTACCATTAGTTTCACGATAAGTCCTTTCAATAATATTAACATATAAAGGCAAATACGTGGTTATAAACCAAGGGACAAAGTGCATAATTTGATTATGCAAAGCACAAGTTTCATAAAACTCTTGAGAAATATTATTCATGTCTTCTTTGCTATAAGAATCAAAAAACCAAGTTTTAAACTTATTCCACCTTTTATCAAAAAAATCTTTTTGAATTTGTTTTCTTGCCAGGGATCCTGGGCTAAAATCTATTTGGTGTGAAATCATTAAGACTTATTGACGTCGAACTCCATTTCTGAAGGAGTTGGAAAGTCCTTATCAGAACTGTCGTCATGAATATCATTTGCCTGAACAATATTGGTCCGGGGTTAATTTTAACCTTTTCTACTTCTGAATTATAATCAGAATCAATAGTGTGAAGCGAAGCAGCGTGATTTCGAGCTGGACCATAAGATGGTTCAATGGGCGAGATATGCTGAATATCAGGCATAGATCTGTGACTTAACGATCGTCTATTATAAATAGAACTTACCGGAGGCATAAGCCTATTGTTTGACAGTGACTGTCTGTGAGGAGCATAGCTACCTTCTGTGAACTGGATACATACCCTTCCATCAGGATTTTGAGAAATATGAGAATACTCTGAATTTGTGATCGTATCCGTTAACTGATTTGAGGATATGACCGAATCAAGAGTCCAAGTTGTTGGAAAATTAATTTCTTCCCACTTGATTGGTCTCCTGGTGGTGACCTTAGATCTTGCGAAATTAGTTTCCATCAAAATAGTTTGATCGGAAGTATCGTATAATTTGCACTTTGTATTCAAGGTTGATAATAATTTGAAATAAATTCTATAAGACAAACTAATAAGTTCTGAACCTGGCACATAGTTATAACCATGCGTTTTAATATTTAATGTTAAGGCATCAAGAATATTGATATCAGACAACGATAACTGCAAATTAGGTTGCGTATTGAAGTAAACTGGACCATAGGCCACAGTAGATTCAATCGAACCCATAAGAGACCGTCGAAAATTTAAATTTCTAGCATCTCTGAGAGCTGCTAAAAAAGTCTCTGGTAACCCTTTAAGGGTAAGTGGTTTAAAGGCGATTTGAACCATGCCGATATGCAGATAATTATACTGGTATTTATAAAGATCAATATCTCGTTTGTTTAACAAGCGAATCATTTGTTCAGAAGAGTTTAACGCTAAAGATTGTTCAGTTGTTTTAATCAACTGTTTAGTAGAAAGTTTATCAAACCAACCATAATCATAAATGGTTTTAATAGGAACCTTAGGAATCGTCCATTTGTTTAACAAATCAAGGTTCTGAGGTATATCTACCTCCTCGAGTCTAGTACTTTTAGTACTCAGTTCTCCAAGATCCATAAAATAATTAAGTTCCATATCTATATCTAATACTTTCACATCCATCTCATATATACCATGAACAGGTTCTAGGCTCTGATTATATATACATAATTATATATACATAATATATTATTTTTATGAATAATTTAAATATCTTATATATGTTTTCATCAAAATATATTTATAATTTCAATATCTTGTGTAGATGTACGCAATTATCTATTTTATGTGGTAATCTCAGGATTTATTTTTTCTTTTTGAATGAATTATTGTCTTTTTTTCCTTTTAATTTTTTTTTAATTTTTGTGTATGGTTAATAACCGAACCACCGAATCAAATCGAACCCAAACCGATAATAACCAAATCAAGAAATTTATATTATATTTGGTCTAGTTTGATCTTAATTATTTAAAATCAATTATATTAGTTTGATTTTAATTTTGACCAATAACTAATCCAAATCGATCCGTGAACACCCCTACCCAGGTCCATCGCATTCGCAATGACCTAGCCCCGACCCAAAATTAACCCTTCGCAAATGTGAGCCCTCCAACGCATATGCGAAGGTCAGATGAAATCCTTCTCCACGAACGCGATGGGAGGCCCGCGAATGCGAAGAAGGAAAATGGTTGTCCAGACAGTAAACCTTTAGGGCATATGACTAGTAAGGTAAATCAACCTATCGTATCAGCGAGATGCAACAAGAAGAAAATTAACAGACTGTGAAAAAGAATTTCTTCTCATTTACGTTTGTCTCAATCACCATCAATGGAAAAAAAGCTAGAAATTCACCGATTGGACCCTCGGGAATCGTTTGAAACCCTGTGAACTCAAACTAACTATGCTACTAGATTAAAACTGATATTCCAGACTCAATGAAATCGTTGGATTCACCAACAGAGGTAGTTAGTAATGAATGTTGATCCAAGTCAACTCTAGGCCAAACCTTTCAACTTTCCAACCAACAATTTAGAATGCATCTGAATACCTCAGGATCCAAACCAATAGTGCTACTAGCGCAAAAATGACATTCTGGAGCTAACGAAACTGACAAAATTCTCATAGGACGTCTAAATCTTTAAATGCTGACCAAAGTCAATTATATCAACTTCAAACCCTTCCAAAATGAAAAACTCGCATAGATACCAACCAAATACCTCGAAAATCATACCCAGTCCCGCAGACCACAAATATAATAAAGCAATAATGAAAAGGGGCAAAACATTCAAAACACATAAAAATTCAAAAATCACTACGATGATTGTTATAAAAAGCTTTATTGATTCAAAGGCGATTATACTGGGATTCTCCTTAAAATTCTGAAATTTTGTAGTAATTACCATCTCTCAGCGTTGAGATGGCAATTAAAGATTTTCTCAACTCTAATAGATAGCAACCACCAAAGGTTTCTTCTTTTCACTCTGCTTATCTCTAAGTCTGAATTTTTTTTTTTGTCATGTGTGTAGTGCAAATTTTACGACCGGCACATAGTCATAAATACAGATTTAAATCTTACATCTCCGATAACTATAATGTAACTAAAACTTAGAACCAACTTAATATTTATATTAAAATCCAAAATTAGGCTCATGCTTAGCACCGAAAGCTTCATAAAATAGGATAGTTATACGAGTCGTGAAAAGATTACACCAAAGCAAAGGCATAAAGGAGAATAGTCGAGAATGATCTTATATGGAAAAGATAATCAATTAAGGATTTGAGCATTACAAGAAAAGTCAGTACGAAGATTATTTATGGTATCAACTTACAAATTAAAGAATGGACAGAGATATCTTGATGCAGTCACCACTATCACTACTAGAAAAAATAGGAAAACCGATCACAAATTTGTAATCAGTAATTTCCGACCAAATGTGGTCAGTTTTAGTGATTTTTTTAAAAAAATTTAACTACAAAACCGACCACATTTGATCGGTTTTCTTAAAAGAAAATAGCGGGAAAATAATTTTCTGACCATAAAAGGTCAGAATATTTTCCGATAAAAAAATAATTGAAAAAACCGACCACATTTGGTCGGTTATAGTTAAAAAAAATAAAAAATATATAATATATATTATTTTAAAATTCATAATATAAATATAAATATAATTTTATTATATAATATATAATTTTATTACTTAAAAAATCATCCACTTGTGGACGGTTTTTTTATATAATATATAATATATTATATTATTATTGAAAAAATCGTCCACAAGTGGACGGGTTTGTTCTATAATATAAAATATATACTTTTATTATTAAAAAACCATCCACTTTTGGACGATTTTGTCTCCATTAAAAAATAATTTTTTTATTAATTATTACCGACCACCTTTGGTCGGTTTGTTCTTATATGTTTTGATAAAACCCACCTCATGAGGTCGGGTTTTTTAAAAATAAATATATATATATATATATATATATATAATTATTTTTTTATATATATAGTATTATTTATTAACATAACAATAATATTAAATACGTTGTATTACGTACATATACAATTATTGAGTAATTTAATTAATCAAGTCCTATATATATATATAGTCCTATATATATATATTAATGGTTCATCGTCTTGAATATATGTCTCGTCTAGTGATGTATGTATTCAAAAGCTAATTAACCGATCGATAATGATCCAATTAGTATGGAATACGTTGTATTACGTACATATGAGGTAATATATGATCATTGAGAAATGTAATTAACCAAGTCCTATATATTATAATGGTCTATCATCTTGAATATATGTCTAGTCTAGTGATGTACACATATATATAGTACATATTTAAAAGCTAATTAACTAATCGAAAATCATCCAAATAGTGAAATATGTTGTCTTACGTACATATATATGAGGTAATATATAAGATCGTTGAATAATGTAATTAACCAATTCTTATATATTAATGGTACATCGTCTTGAATATATGTCTCATCTAGTGATATACGTATATAGTACGTATTCAAAAGCTAATAATTAACCGATCGATTATCCATCCAATATATTGTATTACGTACATATGAGGTAATATACGATTGTTGAGTTATGATGTAATTAATCAAGTCTCCTATATATATATATATATATATATATATATATATATATTAATGGTCTGTCATCTTGAATATATGTCTCGTCTAGTGATGTATGTATATAGTATGTATTCAAAGCTAATTAACGGATCGATAATCCATCCAAGTAGTAGAATACGTTGTATTACGTACATATGACGTAATATACGATCGTTTAGTAATGTAATTAATCAAGTCATATATATTAATGGTTTGTCGTCTTAAATATATGTCTCATCTAGCGATGTACGTACATATAGGACGTATTCAAAGCTAATTAACCGATCAATAATTCATCCAAGTAGTGAAATAGGTTGTATTACATACATATTAGCAGTGTTTTCAAAAATATTTTCGGGGCGAGTATCGGGGCGGGGCATACCAAAAACGCTCCAAGGCATAAATTAAAAGCACAGATCCATAAGGCGTAAGCTCTACAATTTTGGGCGTAAGTTCCGGGTGCAAAAACGTAAGTCCCGGGCGTTAATTTTGATTTTTATTATTTTAAAAGTATTTTTGCTATAAGTCATTTTTTTTTATTATTGGTGTAATAATATTTATACTTTATTCTATCATGTTTTCATGTTGTAGTGATTTTTTATGTTCCTCAGACAACTTTATTTATTTTTGTCATTGCTCTTACACTTTTTATCTTTCTCTTTTGAAATACATAGATAATAATCAGTGCAAATATTAGTTGATGGTAGAAATATATAGTAGATATTAAAATGGTTGATGCTTTTATTTTAAAGATTATCTCAGGTATTATTATTTTTTGTATTGTTACCTTTCTCAAATAATAATTATAATATTATTTTTTATATTATTGGTGATTTATTTAAATTTATTTGCAGAATTATTGAAAAATTATTACTTTTACATATTTTGTTAGTAATAAAATTATAAAATTGAAATAAATGAGATATACGCCCCGTAGATCCATGGGACTTACGTCCCGTGTCTCGAAACTTACGCCTCGCCCCATGCTACGTAAAACGCCTCGCCTCACGCCCCCGCCTTTTAAAACACTGCATATGAGGTAATATACGATCGTTGAGTAATGTAATTAACCAAGTACTATATATTAATGGTTCATCATTTTGAATATATATTTCGTCTAGTGATGTACGTATATAGTACGTATTCAAAAGCTAATTAATTAACCGATAATCCATTCAAGTAGTGGAATAGTACATTATATTATGTACATATGAGGTGATATACGATCGTTGAGAAATTAAATGTAATTAACCAATTGCCTATATATTATAATGGTCTGTCGTCTTGAATATATATATGTCTCTTTCTTCAGTGATGTACGTATATATATAGTACGTATTCAAAAGCTAACTAACTAATCGACAATCCATTCAAGTAGTGGAATACATTGTATTACGTACATATGAGGTAATATACGATGACGATCGTTGAGTCATGTAACTAACCAAGTCCTATATATATATTAATGGTCCGTCGTTTTGAATTAATATATACAATTATATCGTAATGTAATTAACAAAGTATGAGTTTATGACGTTTGATGATTAAATAATAAAATAATATTATTATTTTAAAAACACCGACCACAACAGGTCGATTTTCTTAAAAACTATTTATTTTATAATTTTTTTTAGTAAAACCGACCACAGTTGGTCGATTTATTTAAAAAATATTTTTTAAAAAATAAATTGACCAACTGTGGTCGGTTTTTCTGTTTAATTATATTAGAGTAAATAAAAAACCCCATTTATTCTCTCAACCACTCTCTCTCTCTCTCTCTCTTCGATACTCTCTCTCTCTCTTTACCCACAGCCGCCGCCAGCCAGCAGCAACGCCGGCCAGCCTCCCTCCGTCCCTCCGTCATTCCTCCGCCTCTGTTTGCTACTGCCATGGTTGCTATTGTCGTTGTTTTGTTGTCGCCGCCGCCGTTGTTGTTCGCTGCTGCTGCCGCCGCTGCCATCCGTTGTTGCCACTCCGGAGACTGCTCCAAGGTAAGTCATTTTATCTAATTTTATTAATTTACTTGTTAATTAATTATAATTTTTAAATTAGGTTTTATCATTGTTAATTTGAGTTATTAAATTAGGATTTACTATTTAATTAGGGTTTATTAATGTCAACTAGAATTGTGTATGAACTTAGGTGAGTTAAAATTGGGCATAATGTGAATTTAAATTGGACATAATGTGAGTTAAAATTGAGTATAATGTGAGTTGAAATTGGGCTAGTGACCCGATTCTTACTTATGGTTGTGTATTTGTGAGTTGAAATTGTGCATAATTGTGAGTTGAACTAGTGAATTTGAATAGTGAAGTAGTGAATACGATTGTGAACTAGTGACTTGAAATTGTGAAGTAGTGAATTGAAAATGTGAACTAGTGACTTAGAATAGTGAAGTAGTTACTTAAAATAGTGAAGTCTAATGACTTGAAATTGTGAACTAGTTACTTAAAATAGTGAAGTATAGTGAGTTCAAATTGTGAAGTAGTGACTTGTAATGAATTGGAATACTGAACTAGTGACTTGAAATTAATATTGTCATTGCTTGTGTAGTGTTGACACTTAGTCTTTAATTTAGTTGGTTTAATTATTAGCGTGATAATGTGTTTATTTAGCATAAGTGCCAACACTAGTTGATCCTATTGATGACAAAATTAATTTTCTTGCAAGATCAATTTATGTTCACTTAGTGTTGACACTTAGTCTTTAATTTGGTTATAATGTGATTGATTAGCATAAGTGTCAACACTAGTTGATCCTATTGATGACAAAATTAATTTTCTTGCAAGATCAATTTGTGTCCACCTAGTGTTGACACTTAGTCTTTAGTTTGGTTATAATTGTACTAATAGCATCCTTGGGTTGGGTTTTATTAGCTTGGCACCCCAAACCTTGTCCGCTTTTTTTTTTTTTTTGCCTTATTTCACTTGTATGGTTGTAGTATTTATTTTAGTTGGTAGTATTACCATTGTGGACCTGTGTGGCATTGATTATACCTCTGGACCATAGATAGTGGGTTATTTGGGAATGGCCGTGAATCTGAACATCGATATCTCGATTATAAAGCTGATTATGCATGTTGTAGAGCGATTGGAGCCTGTGCAGGGCCGATAGGTTGATTTGTGAACCGTTGGGCTACTGATTGTTTGGCACATCATTATCATGCATATAAAGTAGATAGGATTTTAAGATTCTAAGTTGGTATTTGAGTTATAATATTTATATAAAATAATATTTAATTATTTAATTACTTAAAATAGTGAAGTATAATGACTTGAAATTGTGAACTAGTTACTTAAAATAGTGAAGTATAGTGAGTTCAAATTGTGAAGTAGTGACTTAACATAGTGAAGTGTAGTAAGTTAAAATTGTGAACTAGTGACTTAAAATAGTGAAGTGTAGTAAGTTGAAATTGTGAACTGGTGACTTAAAATAGTGAAGTGTAGTAAGCTGAAATTGTGAACTAGTGACTTAAAATAGTGATGTGTATAAAGTTAACATTGTGAACTACTGACTTAAAATAGTGAAGTATAATGACTTGAAATTGTGAACTACTTACTTAAAATAGTGAAGTGTAGTAAGTTGAAATTGTGAACTAGCTAGTTACTTAAAATAGTGAAGTGTAGTAAGTTAAAATTGTGAACTAGTGACTTAAAATAGTGAAGTGTATTAAGTTAAAATTGTGAACTAGTGACTTAAAATAGTGAAGTGTAGTAAGTTGAAATTGTGAACTAGTGACTTAAAATAGTGAAGTGTATTAAGTTAAAATTGTGAACTAATGACTTAAAATAGTGAAGTATAATGACTTGAAATTGTGAACTAGTTACTTAAATTAGTAAAGTGTAGTAAGTTGAAATTGTGAACTAGTGACTTAAAATAGTGAAGCATAGTAAGTTAAAATTGTGAACTAGTGATTAAAATAGTAAAGTGTATTAAGTTAAAATTGTGAACTAGTGACTTAAAATAGTGAAGTGTAGGAAGTTGAAATTGTGAACTAGTGACTTAAAATAGTGAAGTGTATTAAGTTAAAATTGTGAACTAGTGACTTAAAATAGTGAAGTATAATGACTTGAAATTGTGAACTAGTTACTTAAAATAGTGAAGTGTAGTAAGTTGAAATTGTGAACTAGTGACTTAAAATAGTGAAGTATAATGACTTGAAATTGTGAACTAGTTACTTAAAATAGTGAAGTATGAGTTCAAATTATGAAGTAGTGACTTAAAATAGTGAAGTGTAGTAAGTTAAAGTTGTGAACTAGTGACTTAAAATAGTGAAGTGTAGTAAGTTAAAATTGTGAACTAGTGACTTAAAATAGTGAAGTGTAGTAAGGTGAAATTATGAACTAGTGACTTAAAATTGTGAATGATATACTTAAAATAGTGAAGTATAGTTAATTGAAATTAATATTGCCCTTGCTTGTGTAGATGGAACCTGATCGTAGTTGGATGTATGAACGATGTAATCCTGGTAGAATGGGTGTGAGGAAGGAATTTGCAGATGGTGTCACTCAATTTATAAATCATTCAAAGACACTTTCTTGATTTTTAAATTATAGAATGTTTTTGTGTCCTTGTCTTGATTGTGATTGTACGAGCTATGAAACAGAACTGGTTGTTATGAGTCATCTTTATAGAGTTGGGTTTACTCCAGAGTATACAGTTTGGACTAGTCATGGTGAAGTTGACAATAGGTTCAATAACTTTGTTATTGGTGAAAGTAGTTGGTCCGCGGAACCTAATAATGTTCAAGATTATAGGATGTCATAAATGGTTCAGTATGCTTTTGGAATGCATTCCAATTTTGATTTTAGGAAAAATGTAGAAGAATCTCCTAATGAAGAAGCAAATAGTTTTTATGAACAATTGCATGATGCTAGTCGTCCTTTCTATGAGGGGAGTTCACATTCTCAACTGTCTATTGCAGTTAGATATGTAAGTATCAAATTTGATTGGAATGTTGCTCAAGGAGCAATGGACTCTATGGCAGACCTTGTTAAGGAATTAGTTGACCCCGATCTAGAGGTTCCTAATTCTTACTATAAGGCAAAGAGATTGGCGTCTAAGTTAGGACTCTCCTCGATCAGAATTGATTGTTGTGAAAATGGCTACATGTTATACTTTAAGGAGGATGTCGATCTAGAGTTTTATAAGTTCTGTGAACACCCTCGTTATAAGCGTGGTAGTACTGGAAATAAAATTGCTATTAAGGCGATGCATATTTACCTCTTATACCTTGTTAAATGATAATCTATCTATATCTTCACAAATTATATTTTGTCTTTTAATTAATGTAGATGGTAGGTGATCAGGATAAGGGAAAGAAATTAAAGGTCAAAAAGACAAAAAGTAAAAAGAATCCTCCTAATCCTAGAAGGCCCACAGGGGTTCACATTCATGAGTTCCAGTCTGAGTCTATCCCACATAGGGACCTACTTTCATATAGTAGGTCGTCTCAGTAGCCACAGAGTGTTCCTACACATGTGGGTCCACTTCATTCACTTGATGGTATTACTCAGACTCGATCAGGCCCCATCGTGGCACCTACACTGGGCTACACCACCATCGATGGTCATTATACACATATAGGTCCATCGTCTGTGATACCATCAACTAGCAGCAGTAGGTTAGCTAGCACTACTGGATCAGTTGGGCTCTCCACTCTTCGTCTCCGAGACGAAAGTCCTACACATAAGAGTACTCCTCCTACAGGCTAGTCAGGTGTACAGAGACCTCAGCCAGGTGATAGAGATGATTCTCGGAGGGTCTTCATCGAGCCTATGGAAGACAAGTATGATTTTATTAACTATATATAATAATTAACTTTCTATATGTTAATTTTTTTAAGTTTTGATGTAACCTCTTAAATGTTTGATCTTGTATTGCAGGTTCAATCTAGTAATAGAATTACAAAGATCATCTTCAAATGCATCTCCTGACACTATAAAGGTGTCTGGTCGAGTTGGAGCATGGTATCAAAATATGTCCAAGTGCAAATGTTCAATGAATTTTGGGTAAAAACTTTATTAATTAACACACTTTACATTTAAATATTGAATCTTATTAATGAATTTTTGTTACAAAATATTTCTGGTGGGCTCCCGAGTATGAACAATGCATCTCTAATAATTTTATCCTAGAATTGCTAGTAGACTATATGACTTGCTTTATGTAACAATCGGGTCCGTCATTATGGAAAAACCATTCGTGCCATTTTTAGAATTAGAAAACTCTGAGTTTGGGAGTTTGAAATTCTGGGCTAGGCTAGTCTCGGCCGATTTTAGAGTGAGGTATGGTCTAGGGAAATACGGGTAAGGATTGGGGTAGATGTCTAGAGTTGAGCTAGTTATACTTGTAGATAAGACATGAAGGAGTCCGAAGGATTTTTCGGAATCAAATTTGGGTAAGTAGAACTCCAGGAATCGAGGTTGACGTAAAGGGGTTATTCCGGGATGTCAGGAAAATTAGTGTGTTGTAAAATAGACCAGTTTTGGAGATTTTACGACTTTTTGTCCTGTTTCAACCTCCATAGAATTGACACTACGCCATGGCGACCTCCGCTGTAGCGAAGAAAATACCGCTACAGCAAAAGTCAACGTCGGTTAACCTCCGCCATAGCGGATGACTCCGCTATGATGGTACCTCTATAGCGGAGCGGACCTGTCATGACCCAACTACCGGGCCATGCGAGCACCTACTCTAATCCACCTAGAAAGGAGAACCCTTACCCAAATGACCCAAATGGAGTCATACTTCCCCAATGTCTTGGGAAGACCCACCACAAAGTCCATGGCTATCCTTTCCCACTTCCACTCTAGAATGGGCATCCTCTGAAGTTGTTATGAAGGTCTCTGGTGCTCATACTTTACCTGCTGGCAGTTCTGACACTTGGACACAAAATCGACTATGTCTCTTTTTATCCCAGGCCACCAGTAATGCTTCCTCAAGTTCCTGTACATTTTAGTCACACCCGGATGAATTAAGTACCGCAAACCATGAGCTTCAGCCAAGATTTTCTGAATTATATCATCAACTCGAGGAACACAAATCCTTCCTCTGAAATTTAGTACTCAACCAGAGTCTATCGTGACATCCCTGGATTTCTTGGATTATACCTTACCTCGAAGATTACTCAGTTTCGGATCCTGAAACTAGTTGGCCTTTATTTCCTCTATGAAGGTGGCTTTGACCTCAATGCTGGCCAATAATCCACCCTGTTCTGAAACACCCAAGTGCATGAACTTGGCCTCTAAAGCCCGAATTTCCCTTGCTAGTGGTCGTTTGGACATCCCCAAACAAGACAAACTACCCATGCTAACTGTCTTCCAGCTCAATGCAACTGCCACCACATTAGCCTTACCCGGATGATATTGAATAGTCACATCATAGTCCTTCAATAACTCTATCCACCTTCTCTGCCTTAAATTCAAATCCTTCTGAGTGAACACATGCTGCAGACTGCGATGATCGGTGAACACCTCACACTTGACACCATAGAGATAGTGTCTCCAAATCTTGAGTGCAAAGACCACTGCTGCCAACTCTAAGTCGTGAGTCGAGTAGTTCCTCTCATGCACCTTCAACTGCCTAGATGCATAGGCTATCACATTCTTATCCTGCATCAACACAGCACCCAAACCAGAATGTGAAGCATCACAGTAAACAATAAAGTATTTACCTTCAATCGGCAAGGATAATATAGGAGTCGTGATCAGAAGTGTCTTGAGCTTTTAGAAGCTCTCCTCGCACTTGTCGGACCACACAAATGGTACATCTTTCTGTGTCAGCCTGGTCAGGTGAGTAGAAATAGATGCAAAATCCTTAACAAACCCCCGGTAGTACCCTGCGAGCCCAACAAAACTCCTCACCTCAGTCACAGAGCTAGGCCGGACCCAACTCTTGTCTGCTTCAATTTTCTGGGGATCTACCATCATCCCCTTTTCTGACACTACATGCCCCAAGAACCCCGTACTTTGAGAGACCGAAAGAAAGATGAGTTCTTGAACTTGGAGCTAGGCGGCATGTCAGTCTCTGCTTATGAGGCCAAATTCCACGCCTTGTCTCATTTTGCCACATAGCTGTAGGGTTCTGAGAAGGAACGGGTCCGGTTGTTTGTGAAAGGCTTGAACACTGAGCAACACGTACTGTCAGTGCATATGACCTCTTCAGGAAAGGGCTTTAATGATGTGGTAAATTATGTGAAGCAACTTGAGGGAGTAAGGCAGACGGGGAAATCTAAGGCATTGGCCAAGAAGCCCCGGAATGAGAGAAATTATGGTGGCTCACATTCCAAGGGTCATAATTAGCAGGTATACTCAACCCGTCCAATCTAGACAGCTCTGCCAACTGCTACAGGTGGTCGTCAGGGAGCTCATAATCAGTCTTCAGCTCCTAGAGGCCAGGGAGCGTCTTATACATCAGCTAGCAGGCCTACACTTGACTGTGGTTGCTTCTATTATGGTGATCTGGACCACTTTAAGAGGGAGTGCCTACTCAGGCAGATAGGAAATCAAGATCAGCAGCAGCCTAGAGCGGTGGTCCTGGCAGGTAGAGGCAGTAATGGTAGAGATCGTCCACTGGGTGAGTGAGGTAACTTTCAGAGATGCAGGGGAAATAGAGGGAACGGCGGCGCGGGCAGGGGTGCAGCGCAGCCAGTCCGAGAAGTTTCCCAGATTGATGATCGGGGTCATTGCTATGCTTTTCCAGGAAGGACCGAGGTAGAAACATCTGATGCGGTGATCACGGGTACCATTATTGTCTGTGATAAAATGGCTTCGGTATTATTTGACCCAGGTTCTATATATTCTTATTTATCTGTAAGTTTTGTGTTGGGTCTGGAATTGACTTGTGATATCCTTGATTCCTCTATTCATGTTTCTACCCCGGTTGGAGAGTCTGTGATTGTGACTCATGTTTATCGTGACTGTTCTGTTCTGTTTGTGGGGTTGCATACTTGGGTACACTTGGTAATCCTGGATATGGTTGATTTTGATATTATCTTGGGCATGACCTGGTTGTCCCCTTATCATGATGTGTTGATCAGTAACACCAAGACTGTGGCTCTAGAGATTCCGAGTGCGGATAGACTAGAGTGGGAAGGTGTGTACAGGCCTAAGCCCGTTAAGGTCATATCATTTGTTCGGGCTAGAAAGCTAGTGGGAAAGGGGTGTCTAGCCTTCTTGGCTCATCTCCGGGATGATAGTATGGAGTCCCCATCTATTGAGTCAGTTTTGGTGGTTTCTGAGTTTCTAGACGTGTTTCAAGCAGATTTGCCTGGTATGCCTCCGGACAAGGATGTAGACTTTTGCATTGATTTGGAGCTGGGCATTCATCCCATTTCTATTCTTCCGTATCATATGGCTCCGACAGAGTTAAGGGCACTTAAGACTCAAATGTAGAAACTCCTAGATAAGGGATTTATCCGTCCCAGTGATTCGCCTTGGGGTGGTCCTGTGTTGTTTGTGAAGAAAAAGGATGGTAGTATGCGGATGTGCATAGACTAAAGGCAGTTGAACAAGGTGACCATCCGGAATAAGTACCCTCTACCCTGCATTAATAATTTGTTTGACCAGTATCAGGGCGCATCAGTGTTTTTGAAAATCGACTTGAGGTTGGGGTACCATCAGTTGAGGATTAGTCTTGAGAACATTCCTAAGACTGCTTTTCGGACTCGGTATGGGCATTACGAGTTCCTGGTAATGTCGTTTGGTTTGACCAATGCGCCGGCAGCATTCATGAGTTTGATGAATGGGGTATTTAATTCATACTTGGATTCCTTTGTGATTGTGTTTATCGATGATATTTTGATCTACTCCAAGAGTAGAGAGGAGTATGCTAGTCATCTTCTTATTGTGTTGGACATCTTGAGACGCCAGAAGCTTTATGTCAAGTTCTCCAAGTGCAAATTTTGGTTGACTTCAGTTTCGTTCTTGGGGCATGTAGTGTCTGGAAAAGGAGTGATGGTAAACCCCCAAAAAATTGAAGCAGTCAAGAGTTGGGTCCAGCCTAGCTCTGTGACTAAGGTGAGGAGTTTTGTTGGACTCACACGGTACTACCAGAGGTTTGTCAAGGATTTTGCATCTATTTATACTCATCTAACAAGGCTGACACAGAAGGATGTACCATTTGTGTGGTAGGACAAGAGCGAGGAGAGCTTACAAAAGCTCAAGACACTTCTGACCACGGCTCTTATATTGTCCTTGCTAGTTAAAGGTAAAGACTTTATTATTTACTGTGATTCTTCACATTCTGGTTTGGGTGTTGTGTTGATGCAGGATAAGAATGTGATAGCCTATGCATCTAGGCAGTTGAAGGTGCATGAGAGGAACTACCCGACTCACGACTTGGAGTTGGCAGATATGGTCTTTGCACTCAAGATTTGGAGACACTATCTCTATGGTGTCAAGTGTGAGGTGTTCACCGATCATTGCAGTCTGCAGCATGTGTTCACTCAGAAGGATTTGAATCTGAGGCAGAGAAGGTGGATGGAGTTATTGAAGGACTACGATGTGACCATTCAATATCGTCCGGGTAAGGCTAATGTGGTGGCAGATGCATTGAGCCGTAAAACAGTTAGCATGGATAGTTTGGCTTGTTTGGGGGTGTCCAAACGACCATTATCGAGGGAAATTCGGGCCTTGAAGGCCGAATTCATGCACTTGGGTGTTTCAGAAAAGGGTGGATTGTTGGCCAGCATTGAGGTCAAAGCCACCTTCATAGAGGAAATAAAGGCTAAACAGTTTCAGGATCCGAAACTGGGTAAGCATCAAGGTAAGGTAATATCCGGGAAATCCAGGGACGTCACGCTAGACTCTGGTGGAGTACTAAATTTCAGAGGGAGGATTTGTGTTCCTCGAGTTGATGATATGATTCAAAAAATCTTGGCAGAAGCTCATGGTTCGTAGTACTCAATTCATCCGAGTGTGACTAAACTGTACAGGAACTTGAGGCAGCGTTACTGGTGGCCCGGAATGGAAAGGGACATAGTTGACTTTGTGTTCAAGTGTCAGAATTGCCAACAAGTAAACTATGAGCACCAGAGACCTGCAGGACTACTTCAGAGGATTCCCATTCCAGAGTGGAAGTGGGAAAGGATAGCCATGGACTTTGTGGTGGGTCTTCCCAAGACATTGGGGAAGTATGACTCCATTTGGGTCATTGTTGATAGGCTGACCAAGTCCGCTCATTTCATTCCAGTCAGGGTAGATTACAATTCACAGTAATTGGCTAAGATTTACGTGAAGAAGATTGTGAGATTGCATGGGGTTCCACTATCTCATTTCAGACAGGGGTACGCAGTTCACTTCTAAACTTTAGGGCAAGCTATATGAAGAGTTGGGTACACAACTCACTTTTAGCACCGCCTTCCACCCTCAGACTAATGATCAGTCGGAGAGGATGATTTAGGTGTTGCAGGACATGCTGAGAGCATGTGTGATGGACTTCGGGGGTCATTGGGACCAATTTCTATCAATGTGCGAATTCTCATACAACAATAGTTATCACTCCGGCATTGACATGGCACCATTCGAAGCGTTTTATGGGAGAAGCTGCAGATCACTGGTTGGGTGGTTTGAGGAAGGCGATGTACAACCTTTGGGAGTGGAATTGGTAAAGGAAGCACAGGAAAAGCTAAGGGGCATTCAGGCCAAGTTGCTGGCTGCCCAAAGCAGGCAGAAGGAGTATGCAGGTCGCAAGGTCCGGGACATGGAATTTCAAGTTGGTGAACAGGTATTATTGAAAGTGTCACCAATGAAGGGAGTTATGCGGTTTGGTATGAAGGTCAAGCTTAGCCCTCGGTTCATCGGTATGTTTGAGGTTCTAGATATTATGGGGCCAGTGGCTTACAAGGTAGCACTGCCGCCTAGTTTATCGGGTGTCCATCCAATATTCCATGTATCCATGCTTAAGCGATACCTTGGGGATGGGGACTACATCATCAAGTGGGATGAGGTGCTTTTCGATAAGGATTTTCGTTATGAAGAGGAACCAGTCTTGATTCTTGCTCGGGATATCCGGAGGTTGAGCACAAAGGTGAATGATATGGTAAAGGTTCATTGGAAGCATCATCCGGTTGAGGAAACCACTTGGGAAACTGAGAAGGACATGCAGGACAAGTACCCTCAATTGTTTGAGAATTCAGGTACTACACTTTCTTCCCTTATTTTCCGTAATTTTGGGTTTGATTGTTCAGGGATGAACGATGGGTAAATTGATATCTATTATAACGACCGGGTCCGGCGTTATAGGTAGTCTGATCGTGCCAAGTTTTAGAGTTAGAAAACTCCGGTTTTTGGGGTTTGAAATTCTGGGCTAGGCTAGTCTCGGCTGGTTTTGGGGCAAGGTGGAGTCTAGGGAAATACGGGTAAGGATTGGGTTGTATGTCTTGTGTTGAGCTAGTTTTCCTTATATCTAACACATAGAGGAGTCTGTGGGACTTTTCGAAATCAAATTTTTGTAATTAGAACTCCCAGAATCGTGATTTACGTGAAGGGGTAGTTTTTGATTATCGGGGGAAGCAAGTGTGTTGTAAAATGGGAAAATTTTGGAGATTTTCAAACTTTCTGTCCATGACGAGCGCAATGGCTCTGCCATAGCGACCTCTGCTATAGTGGAGAAATTACCGCTACAGCGAAGTCAATGTCGATCAGTCTCTGCCATAGCAGATGACTCCGCTACGGCGGTACTGCTATAGCGGAAAGTAATGAGATTTAATGCAGAAACTTCCCCAAAATAGTTTAGTTTTTCTTGAAACATTTTGGGAGAAGAAGGAGGCGATTTCTACAAGTTTTCCACTATTTTTTAACCTAAACATAAGGTTTCTACTCCCCAATCTTTATACTACTTTTCCTACGCAGTAGAAATGCTTGGAGGGAACTTGGGGAAAGGTTGGAATAACCTAGGGATGGTAGAATTCGGGGAAGAAGGGGGATTCTAGGCATGAAAGTTCTTGGGTATTGTTAAAAGTAAGGTTTTATGATCACATATTGCTAAATTCTCTATTTTTATCCATGAAAATGATAGAACTAGGGAAATTAATGGTGGGAAGACCGAAAAAAAGGGTAGGAAGATCATGGGTGGCCTGGGATTTGGTGTAATTCGGGTAATATGCAGGCCTTGTTTGTTAATTTGAGTACTTGTACATTATTTTAGACCAAGAACGAGAGAGGAATCCAGAACACGGGAAAGCTCGGGTTGAGTAGAGCTTGGATCATTTCGAGGTAGGTGATGGCTTACGATTCCTGTGAATGTTGTATGTTCTTGTACTCTTATCTAAGTGTTTGTATGAATTACATTGCTTAGAGGAATTGTTTAGAATGTCTAAGGGTCCTTGTTACAGTCTCTGGATTGAACGGTGTGATGCTTGTTGGTTTTACAAGATGTTTGTTCATTATTTTAACTGTGGATTATTGACATTCGGTTGGCTCGGGTACCATGCCTGGTATGAAATACTAATGGTTGGATCGGGTACCACGTCTGGTACGGGTATAACAAATGGTTGGCTCGGGTACTACACTTGGTATGAATTACTAACGGTTGGCTTGGGTACCACGCCTGGTACGGGTTTATTTTACTGCATCATTGCATTGATATTATTGCATTGCATTGACTGTTATTGGTTCCATGAGTGGATCGAGCTATTTATTGAACTGTGATATTCGTTGGTGGTCCTTGAGTGACCGGTAATTCTATTATGTATGTGTAGTTGGTCTTGGATTAGGCTGGGTTATCTGTTTAACACTTAGGTATTGTTTAGAAGGGATCCCAGGATAGGTCCGGGATAGGCGAAAAAGATGATTTATTGAGTTCTATGATTGTAGCTTAGAGTTGTATGTGGTGGAGTTCAGGTGGGAACAAGCTAGGTAGAGACTTGTAGTTTAGGGGAGCCTATAGACTTGTTGCATGTTTTCCGTGCTTATACATGATTTGATGTACTGTTTATACACTGTTTATTTGGAACTGGATGATGCTCCTACCAGTACACAATGGTGGTGTACTGATACTGCACTTAATTTTCTTTCTTGTGAGTACAGGCAATCTTCTAGCAGCTGAGACGCGACCTCATCTGTAGTACCAGCCAGACTTCAAGGGTGAGCTGCTTCGACCGAGCTTCCTTGAACCTATCATTAGAGTTGTAGACCATTTGTTTCGGGTTAGACTATTTCGTTATTTTGGGGTTGCATCCCCATACTCTAGATATTAGTGGAATTTTTTGGTACTGCGACATTCAGATTCTAGGGGGTACTTTCCACAGGTTAACTTAATGAAGTTCTATCATTATTATTATTAGATTGCTAATTTACTTTTATGCACTAGTTTTGAGATGTTAGAATGATTATGTTCGGGGAAGTGATGGTTCGCTCACCTGGAGGGTTGGGTGAGTGCCACTCACGGTGGTCTGGGTCGTGATAATTCTTGTCTGTGATAAAATAGCTTCGGTATTATTTGACCCAGGTTCTACATATTCTTATGTGTCTGTGAGTTTTGCGTTGGGTCTGGACTTGATATGTGACATCCTTGATTCCCATATCTATGTTTCTACCCCGATTGAAGAGTCGGTAATTGTGACTCATATTTATCATAATTGTTCGGTTATGTTTGTGGGGTTGCAACCTTGCGTAGACTTGGTAATTCTGGATATGGTTGACTTTGACATTATTTTGGGCATGACCTGGTTATTCCCTTATCATGTTGTGTTGAACTGTAACACCAAAACTGTGGCTCTAGAGATTCCGGGTATAGATAGGCTAGAGTGGGAAGGTGTGTACAAGTTTAAGCCGGTCAGGATTATATCGTTCATTCGGGCTAGGAAGCTAGTGGGGAGAGGGTGTCTAGCCTTTTTGGCTCATCTCCGGGATGATAGTGTAGAGTCCCTATCTATTGAGTCAGTTCCTGTTGTTTTAGAGTTTTGAGAGGTGTTTTCCAGCGGATTTGCCCGGTATGCCTCCGGACAGGGATATTGACTTTTGTATTGACTTGAAGCCGGGCACTCATCCTATTTCCATTCATCCATATCATATGGCTCCGGCAGAGTTGATGGAACTTAATACTCAGCTTCAGGAACTCCTAGATAAAGGATTTATCCATCCCAGTGCTTCGCCTTGGGGTGCTCCGGTATTGTTTGTAAAGAAGAAGGATGGTAGTATGCGGATGCGCATAGATTACTGGCAATTGAACAAGGTTACCATCCGGAATAAGTACCCTCTACCCTATATTGATGATCTGTTTGACTAGTTACAGGGTGCATCGGTGTTTTCAAAAATTGACTTGAAGTCAGGGTATCATCAGTTGAAAATTAGGCCCAAGGATGTTCCTAAGACTGCTTTTCAGACTCGGTATGGCCATTACGAGTTCTTAGTGATGTCATTTGGTTTGACCAATGCACCGATGACATTCATGAGTTTAATGAATGGGGTATTTAAGTCATATTTGGATTCTTTCATCATTGTCTTTATTGATGACATTTTGATCTACTCCAAGAGTAGGGAGGAGCATGCTAAACATCTCTGTATAGTGTTGGATATTGTGAGACATCAAAAGCTCTATGCGAAGTTCTCCAAGTGTGAATTTTGGTTGACTTCAGTTGCGTTCTTGGGGCATGTAGTGTCAGAACAAGGGGTGATGGTAAATCCCCAGAAGATTGAGGCAGTCAAGAGTTGGGTCCGGCTTAGCTCAGTGACTGAGGTGAGAAGTTTTGTGGGGCTTGCAGGCTACTATCGTAGGTTCATCAAGGATTTTGCATCCATTGCTACTCACTTAACAAGGTTGACACAGAAAGACGTACCATTTGTGTGGTCCGACAAGTGCGAGGAGAGCTTTCAAAGGCTCAAGACACTTCTGACCATGGCTCCTATTTTGTCCCTATCGGTTGAAGGTAAAGACTTTATTATTTACTATGATGCTTCACATTTTGGTTTGGGTGTTGTGTTGATGCATGATAGAAATGTGATAGCCTATGCTTCTAGGCAGTTGAAGGTGCATGAAAAAAACTATCTGACTCATGATTTGGAGTTGGCAGCGGTGGTGTTTGCACTCAAAATTTGGAGACACTACCTCTATGGTGTCAAGTGTGAGGTGTTCACCGACCACTGCAGTCTGCAACATGTCTTCACTCAGAAAGAGTTAAACCTGAGACAGAGAAGGTGGATGGAGTTGTTAAAAGACTATGATGTGACCATTCAGTACCATCCGGGTAAGGCTAATGTGGTGGATGACTCATTGAGCTGGAAGATAGTTAGCATGGGCAGTTTTGCTTATTTGGGGGTATTCAAATAACCACTAGTAAGGAAAATCCAGGCATTGGAGTCCAAGTTCATGCACTTGAGTATTTCAGGACATAGTGGGATTTTGGCCAGTGTTGAGGTCCAATCCACGTTCATAGAGGAGATAAAGGCCATGCAGTTTCAGGATTCACAGCTGAGCAGGCTTTGGAGCAAGGTAATATCCGGAGAGTCTGGGGATACCATGTTGGATTTGAGCGGTGCGTTAAATTTTGGAGATTTATTACTTTCTATATCGTGTTAACGGCTAAAGCGGTTGACACTCTGCCATGGCGACCTCCGCTATAGCAGAGAAAATACAGCTACAGCGAAAGTCAACGTCGGTCAGCCTCCACCATAGCGGATGACTCCGCTACGGTGGTACTGATATAGCGGAGCAGATCGGGATTTAATCTAGAAACTTCTCCAAAATAGTTCAGTTTTCTCAAAATATTTTGGAAGAAGGAAGGGGGCAATTTTGTGTCATTTCTACCAGTTTTCCACCATTTTTCGTTCTAAAGGTAAGGATTCTACTCCCCAAACTCTGTGATATCTTTCATATGCTATAGAATTGCTAGGGGTGTACATGGGAAAAGGTTGGGATGACCTAGGAATGGTAGAATCCGAGGAAATAGGGGATTCTAGGGTGCTAGAGTTCTTGGGTCTTGATTCTTGGAAATGGGTAATGCTCACTTAGCCATAATTCTCTAAAGGAATCTATAAAAATGATGAATTTAGGTGAATTAATGGTAGGAGATCCCAGGAATGGGTGGAATGAACATGGTTGACCTGGGGTTTGGGATTTTTTATAATCCGGGTAATTTGTAGGCCATGATAATTGAATTTTGGTTACTGTGTATTTGTTTCTAGACCAAGAACAAGCAAGGGATCTTGAAAGGGGAAAAGCTCCGGTTCAATAGAGCTTGGAATAATATGAGGTAGGTGATGGTTATTGATTCATGTATGCATTGTGTGTTTGTGTACTTGGGTCTAAGTATTTGTATGGTTTGTATTGCTTAGGGAATGATTTAGGAATGTCCAAAAGTCCTGTTTTCAGTCTTGTGAAATGAACTAGGTGTTATTGCTTGTTGGCTTACAAGTGTTGATTGTTCATTGTTTATGACGGTGGATTTATGTGACATTCGGTTGGCTTGAGTACCACGCCTGGTATGGGATAATACTAACGGTTGGCTCGGGTACCACACCTGGTATGAGATAATACTAATGGTTGGCTCAAGTACAACGCCTGGTACGGGTTTACTTTATCGTGTTGTGGCATATTTATTTAATGGTTCCCTAAGTGGACCGGGTTGTGTTATGATTTGTGGTTGTGCATTTTGGTCCTTGAGAGGCCGGGTTGTTACTTGCTTTATGAGTTTGGTCTTGGTGTAGACTGAGTTGTATGTCTAACACCTAGGTGTTGCCTAGAGGGGATCCAGGGTGGGTCCGGGATATGTAACATGGTACACTTGTTGTTGTTGTGGAATTGTTGATCATAGTTGGGAAGTGGTTTACATGTAGGGACAAGTTAGGGAGACACTTGTAGTCTAGGAATACCTGTTGACTTGCCTATGTGATTCTGTACTCTTACTTGATTTCTGTACTACTCATACATTGTCTATTTGGAACTGGTTGATGATTCTACCAGTACATGGTAGTTGTGTACTGATACTGCACTTGCTTATCTCTTTGTGAGTACAGTAAATCTTTCGGCGGTTGACGCACAAACTCACTTGTAGACCTGACATTCAGAGATATTAAGGGTGAGATATTCGACCGAGATGCCTTGGTGTCTATCTAGTTGAGTTGTAGCCCATTTGTTTTGGGCTTAGACTATTTCTATATTCGGGGTTGCATCCTCGTACTCTAGTTTTGGTAGATATTTTTGGTACGATGACTTTCAGATTCTAGGGAGGGATTTCTGCAGGTTATATCTTTTTTTATAGAGTTGATTTTATTATGTTGAATGGTAGTTTACATTTCTGCACACGGGTTTTAAGATGTTAGGCTATGCTAAGAGTTGGACTCTATTGGTTCGCTCATCCGGGGGTTGGGTGGGTCCCACTCGTGGCAGTCTGTGTCGTGACAAAGATGGTATCAGAGCCCTAGGTTCATTGATCTCGTCGTACTAAAATAGGTCTAATAAAGTCTTGAAGAATGGTGCGAAGACGTCCGTACTTTTCTTCGAGAGGCTATAGGGCTTTAGGAAAACTCTCTTCTTTCTTTCATCGTGCTATAACTTGATTCCAATTGGTATCTGGTGATACGAATTAGTATCTGACTCTTTCACTCTTCTATCTGTAGATGGTTAACACAAGGAACAATAGAGCGAGACCAGCGGTCCTAGCCGCGGGCCCGGCCATCCGTGGTAGAGGTAGGGAAAGGGGCGGAGGACGAGGTAGAGCTAAGCCCACCAGGGATTGGGCTCAAGCTGCTACAGGAGAATAAGAGGCAACCCCTCCCCCACCTCAGAAGCAGGTTGTCGAAGATGTGGAAGTTATTGTGAAGGATGAAGGGGCGCAGGCGGAGGCAGAGGCAGCACCAGCCGGAGATGCAGGCCTTCCCTCTATGACGCCCGAAGCATTTCAGCAGGCTTGGAACTTTTTAAGTGGTTTGGTTGGTGCTGGAGCCATACCCGCAGGCATTGTAAATCAGGCTCTGGGCACTCAGCCGGCAGACCCTACGACTCCTAGGATGGATGCAGCTTCAGGCACCGGTGACTTCTTCAGGCCAATTCTAGGCCCAGTGATGATAGGAAATGAACATGAGATGCTGACCAAGTTTCTCAAGCTGAAACCTCCTACATTTCAGGGTACTGATAGGGAATACGCTTATGAGTTCATACTGGATTGTTATGAAAGGCTGCACAAGCTGTGCATTGTGCAATAGTATGGGCTTGAGTTCGTCACATTTCAGCTGCAGGGTGATGCCAAGCAGTTGTGGAGATCTCATGTGGAGTGTCGGTCGTCTGTTTTCCCCCACTAACTTAGGAGCAGTTTCACGCTCTTTTCTTAGTGAAGTACGTACCCCATACCTTGAGGGACCGAAAAAAGGATGAATTCTTGAATTTGAAGCAGGGTAGCATATCAGTCTCTGCTTATGAGGCAAAATTCCATGCTTTGTCTCAGTTTTCTACACAGTTGTTGGGTTTCGAGGAGGAGTGGGTTCGGTTGTTTGTCAAGGGTTTGAATACTGAGCTTCAGGTATTATCTGTGCACATGACTTCTTTAGGGAAAGGCTTCAATAAAGTGGAAAATTATATGAAGAAACTTGAGGGAGTCAGGCAAGCGGGGCAGGCTAAAGTGTTAGCCAAGAAGCCCCGAAATGAGGGAAATTACGGTAGTTTGTACTCTAGGGGTCAGAATCAGAAGGTATACTCAGCCCGTCCTATTCAGTCAACTCTTCCAGCTGCTGCGGGTAGTCATCCGGGAGCTAATCGACAGTTTTCAGCTCCTAAGGGCCAGGGAGCTTCTTATTCATCTGCTAGCAGGCCTGCACTTGATCGTGGTTATTTCCATTGTGGTGATCTGGCCACTTTAAGAGGGAGTGCCCTCACAGGCAAACCGGTAATCAAGTTCAGCAGCAGCCCAAGGTTGTGGTCTCAGCAGGTAGAGATGGTCATGCTAGGGGTCGTCCACAGGGTGGGCGAGGTAACTTTCAGGGAGGTTGGGGAGACAGAGGTAACTGTAGTGCGGGCAGGGGTGCAGCGCAGATGGCCAGGGAAGTTGCCTGAATTGATGATCGGGCTCACTATTACATATTTCCAAGGAGGACCAAGGCTGAGGCATCAGATGCGGTGATCACAGGTACCATTCTTGTCTGTGATAAAATGGCTTTGATATTATTTTACCAAGGTTCTACATATTCTTATGTGTCTGTGAGTTTTGCATTGGGTGTGGACTTGATATGTGATATCCTTGATTTCCCTATCCATGTTTCTACCCCGATTGGAGAGTCGGTGATTGTGACTCATGTTTATTGTAATTGTTCGGTTGTGTTTGTGGGGTTGCAAACATGGGTAGACTTAGTAATTCTGGATATGGTTGACTGTGACATTATTTTGGGCATGACCTGGTTATCCCCTTATCATGTTGTGTTAAACTGTAACACCAAGACTGTGGCTCTAGAGATTCTAGGTAAGGATAGGCTAGAGTGGGAAGGTGTGTACAGGTCTAAGCCGATCAGGATTATATCATTTGTTTGGGCTAGGAAGCTAGTGGGGAGAAGGTGTTTAGCCTTTTTGGCTCATCTCCAGGATGATAATGTGGATTCCCCATCTATTGAGTAAGTTCCTGTTGTTTAAGAGTTTAGAGAGGTTTTTCCTGCGGATTTTCCTGGTATGCCTCCGGACAGGGATATTGACTTTTGTATTGACTTGGAGCCGGGCACTCGTCCCATTTCCATTCCTCCAAATCATATAGATCTGGCAGAGTTGAGGGAACTTAAGACTCAGCTTCAGGAACTCCTAGATAAGGGATTTATCCATCCCAGTGCTTCACCTTGGGGCTCTTCGATATTGTTTGTAAAGAAGAAGGATAGTAGTATGCGGATGTGCATAGATTACAGGCAATTGAACAAGGTTACCATCCGGAATAAGTACCCTTTATCCCGTATTAATGATCTGTTTGACCAGTTACAGGGTGCATCGGTGTTTTCAAAAATTAACTTGAGTTCAGGGTATCATCAGTTGAAAATTAGGCCCGAGGATGTTCCTAAGACTGCTTTTTGGACTCGGTATGGGCATTACGAGTTCTTAGTGATGTCGTTTGGTTTGACCAATGCACCGGCGGCATTCATGAGTTTAATGAATGAGGTATTTAAGTCACATTTGGATTCTTTCGTCATTGTCTTTATTGATGACATTTTGATCTACTCCAAGAGTAGGAAGGAGCATGCTAAATATCTCCGTATAGTGTTGGACATTTTGAGACGTCAAAAGCTCTATGCGAAGTTCTCCAAGTGTGACTTTGGTTGACTTCAGTTGCATTCTTGGGGCATGTAGTGTCAGAACAGGGGGTGATGGTAGATCCCTAGAAGATTGAGGCAGTCAAGAGTCTGGTCCGGCTTAGCTCGGTGACTGAGGTGAGAAGTTTTGTGGAGATTTCAGGCTACTATCGTAGGTTCGTCAAGGATTTTGCATCTATTGCTACTCACTTAACAAGGTTGACACAGAAAGACCTACCATTTGTGTGGTCCGACAAGTGCGAGGAGAGCTTTCAAAGGCTCAAGACACTTCTGAGCACGGCTCTTATTTTGTCCTTGCCGATTGAAGGTAAAGACTTTATTATTTACTGTGATGCTTCACATTCTGGTTTGGATGATGTATTTATGCAGGATAGGAATGTGATAGCCTATGCTTCTAGGCAGTTGAAGGTGCATGAGAGAAACTATCCGACTCACGATTTAGAGTTTGCAATGGTGGTGTTTGCACTCAAGATTTGGAGACACTACCTCTATGGTGTCATGTGTGAGGTGTTCACCGACCACCGCAGTCTGCAACATGTCTTCACTCAGAAAGACTTGAACCTGAGACAGAGAAGGTGGATGGAGTTGTTAAAAGACTATGATGTGACCATTCAGTACCATCCGGTAAGGCTAATGTAGTGGAAGACGCATTGAGCCAGAAGACAGTTAACATGGGAAGTTTGGCTTGTTTGGGGGTTTCCAAACGACCATTAGTAAGGGAAATCCAGGCATTGGAGTCCAAGTTCATGCACTTGGGTATTTCAGGACAAGGTGGGATTTTGGCCAGTATTGAGGTCCAATCCACATTCATAGTGGTGATAAAGGCCAAGCAGTTTCAGGATTCGCAGCTGAGCAGGCTTCGGATTAAGGCAATATTTGGAGAGTCCAGGGATGCCATGTTGGATTCGAGTGGTGTGTTAAATTTTAGAGGAAGGACTTATTTTCCTTGGGTTAATGACATGATTCAGAAGGTATTGGCAGAGGCTCATGGTTTGTGGTATTCAATTTATCCGGGGGTAACCAAGATGTACAGAGATTTGAGGCAACTTTATTGGTGGCCTGGGATAAAAAGGGACATAGCGGATTTTGTGTCCAAGTGTCAGAATTGCCAGCAGGTAAAGTACGAGAACCAAAGACGTGCAGGACTACTTCAGAGGATGCCCATTCCAGAGTGGAAGTGGGAGAGAATAGCCATGGATTTTGTGGTGGGTCTCCCTAAGACTCTGGGGAAGTTCGACTCTATTTGGGTCATTATTGACAAGCTGACCAAGTTAGCTCACTTTATTTCGGTCAGGGTGGATTACAATTCACAGCAATTGGCTAAGATCTACGTGAAAGAGGTTGTGAGATTGCATGGGGCGCCACTGTCCATCATTTTAGACAGGGGTACGCAGTTTACCTCCAAGTTTTGGGGCAAGTTGCATGAGGAGTTGGGCACTCAACTCACCTTTAGTACAGCCTTCCACCCTCAGACTGATGGTCAGTCGGAAAGGACAATTTAGGTATTAGAGGACATTCTGAGAGCATGTGTGATTGACTTTGGGGGTCATTGGGACCAGTTTCTACCATTGTGTGAGTTCTCATACAATAATAGCTACCACTCCAGTATGGACATGGCACCGTTCGAGGCTCTGTATGGAAGGAGTTGTAGGTTACCAATTGGGTGGTTTGAGGAAGGCGATGTAAAGCCTTTGGGTGTAGACTTGGTAAGGGAAGCGCAAAAAAAGGTAACAGGAATTCAGACCAAGTTACTAGCTGCCCAAAGCAGACACAAGGAATATGCAGATCGCAAGGTAAGGGACATGGAATTTCAAATTGGTGAGCAGGTACTATTGAAAGTATCACCAATGAAGGGTGTTATGCATTTCGGTAAGAGGGGAAAGCTCAGCCCTCGGTTCATCGAACTGTTTGAGTTTCTTGAGATCGTAGGGCCTGTAGCTTATAGATTGGCGATGCCGCCCAGTCTGTCGGGTGTCCATCTGGTATTTCATTTATCCATGCTAAAGCAATACCATGGGGATAGGGACTACATCATCAAGTGGGATGAGGTGCTACTTGATAAGGATCTTCGCTATGAAGAGGAACCAATTTTGATTCTTGATCGGGATGTTCAAAAATTAAGGACAAAGGTGATCAGTATGGTAAAGGTTCAATGGAAGCATCGTCTGGTTAAGGAAGCCACTTGGGAAATCGAGAGGGACATGGGGGACAAGTACCCTCACTTGTTTGGGGATACAGGTACTACTCTTTTCGCTCTTTACTTCCGTATTTTTGGGTTGAATCATTCGGGGATGAACGATGGGTAAATTGGTATCTATTATAACGATCGAGTCCGTCGTTATGGGAAAACTATTCGTGCCAATTTTTAGAGTTAGAAAACTCCGGGTTTGGGAGTTTGAAATTCTGGGCTAGGCTAGTCTCGGCCGGTTTTGGAGTGAGGTATGGTCTAGAGCAATCCGGGTAAGGATTGGGGTAGATGTCTAGATTTGAGCTAGTTATCCTTGTAGATAATACATAAAGGAGTCTGGAGGACTTTTCAGAATTAAATTCGGGTAAGTAGAACTCCCGGAATCGAGGTTGATGTGAAGGGGTTGTTCTGGGACGTTGGAAAAATTAGTGTGTTGTAAAATGGATCAGTTTTTGAGATTTTATGACTTTCTTTCCTGTGTAAACCGCCATAGCGGTTGACACTCTGCCATGGCGACCTCCTATGTAGTGGAGAAAATACCGCTATAGTGGAAGTCAACGTCGGTCAGCCTCGGCCATAACGGACGACTTCGCTACGGCGGTACCGCTATAGCAGAGCGTGACGAGATTTAATCTAGAAACTTCTCCAAAATAGTTCAGTTTTCTTGAAATGTTTTGGGAGAAGGAAGGGTACGATTTTGGGCAATTTCTACCAGTTTTCCACCATTTTTGGACCTAAAGGTAAGGATTCTACTCCCCAAACTCCGTGATATCTTTCCTATGCTATAGAATTGCTAAGGGTGGACTTGGGAAAAGGTTGGGATGACCTAGGAATGGTAGAATCGGGGGGAAAAGGGGATTCTAGGATGCTAGAGTTCTTGGGTCTTGATTCTTGGTAATGGTTATTATCACTTAGCCATAATTCTCTAAGGGAATCTATAAAAATGATGAATTTAGGTGAATTAATGGTGGGAGAGCCCGGGAATGGGTGGAATGATCATGGTTGGCCTGGGTTTGGGATTTTTTATAATTTGGGTAATTTGTAGGCCATGAGAATTGATTTTTGGTTACTGTGTATTTGTTTCTAGACCAAGAACAAGCAAGGGATCCTGAAAGGGGAAAAGCTCTGGTTCAATAGAGCTTGGAATAATACGAGGTAGGTGATGGTTATTGATTCTTGTATACATTGTGTGTTTGTGTACTTGGGTCTAAGTATTTGTATGGTTTGTATTGCTTAGGGAATGATTTAGGAATGTCCAAAAGTCCTGTTTTTAGTCTTGTGAAATGTTTACAAGTGTTGATTGTTCATTGTTTGTGACTGTGGATTTATGTGACATTTGGTTGGTTCGGGTACCACGCCTGGTACAAGATAATACTAATGATTGACTCGGGTACCACACCTGGTTTGAAATAATACTAACGATTAGCTCGGGTATCACACCTGATACGAGTTTACTTTATCGTGTTGTGGCATATTTATTTAATGGTTCCCTGAGTGGACCGGGTTGTGTTATGATTTGTGGTTGTGCATTTTGGTCCTTGAGAGGCCAGGTTGTTACTTGCTTTATGAGTTTGGTCTTGGTGTAGACCAGGTTGTATGTCTAACACTTAGATGTTGCCTAGAGGGGATCTAGGGTGGGTTCGGGATATGTAACGTTGTACACTTGTTATTGTTGTGGATTTGTTGATCATAGTTGGGAAGTGATTTACATGTGGGGACAAGTTAGGGAGAGACTTGTAGTCTAGGAATACCTGTTGACTTGCCTATGTGTTTCTGTACTCTTACTTGATTTCTTTACTACTCATATACTGTCTATTTGGCACTGGCTGATGATCTTACCAGTACACGGTGGTTGTGTACTGATACTGCACTTTCTTGTCTCTTTGTGAGTACAGGAAATCCTCCGGCGGTTGACGCACGACCTCACTTGTAGGCCTGACATTCAGAGATATCAAGGGTGAGTTGTTCGACCGAGCTGCCTTGGTGTCTATCTAGTTGAGTTGTAGCCCATTTGTTTCGGTCTTAGACCATTTCTATATTTGGGATTGCATCCCCGTACTCTAGTTTTGGTAGATATTTTTGGTACGATGACTTTCAGATTCTAGGGAGAGATTTCCGCAGGTTATTGTTTTTTTATAGAGTTGATTTTATTATGTTGAATGCTAGTTTACATTTCTGCACGCTGGTTTTAAGCTGTTAGGCTATGCTAAGAGTTGGACTCTATTTGTTTGCTCATCCGGGAGTTGGGTGGGTGCCACTCGCGGCGGTCTGGGTCGTGACACTTTATGATGCTCGGAAGAAGCTCCAAAAGCCTAAATGGGTGCAGACACCTTATTGGAATGGCCTATTAACTCACTGGCTAACTGATCCGATGTTTCTGAGGAAGAGCGAGCTTGGGAAGAAAGCCAGAGCGTCTAAGAATGGAGGTTGTTTAAATACTGGTGGAGCTATCAGCCGGGTTGCTAGCCAGAAGAAATTGATACGTATTTTTTCATAATTCAATAGTTCTTTTTTCTTTGCTTTTTTTTTAGAAGTTCTTTTTTTTAGATATTGATGATTTTACTATATGCAGGAAAAAGATTTGGGTAGGGAACTAACTCAAGAGGAGTATTTTAAACACTTCTATGTAAAGAAGAATAAGAAGAACCCAACGGATGAAGATTGTTGGGTTGAGGAACGTGCAAAAGAGATACATCTAAAAACTTCATTCAAACTTACAATTTTTTTTTAACAATTAATGTTATTTACTTGTATCTTTTCATATTAAGTTTGAATAGTTTGATATCTTTTCATTATTAATTACTTGTCTCAATTTAAATATAGGATAAGTATGTGCAAAAGATTGAAGAATGCAGTAGTACTCGACCTCTTGAAAGTCAGGGCACCTCACTTTCACAAGAAGAAGTTGAGCAGCTTTGGAAAGAGTGTGCAGATGACCCGGTTAGAGGTTCAGTCTACGGTTTTCCTAGAAAGGCCTCTCAAAAACTGAAGTCTTATTTACACTGTGGATCCTCCTCCTCTAGCATAGATGATAGAGAGAAAATGCGGGCTACGATAACTGCTATGAATAGAGAGCTTGTTGCTAATGCCGAGAGGGAGAGGTTGAGGGATGTTGCTGTTGCCGAGAGGGATAGGTTGAGGGACGAGAAGTTGCAGTTGCTTCAGTCCCAGCTAGATCAACTCTTAGATTCTGCGCATATTATCCCTCGATGTCCAGGTGATGCACGACGACGTGCGGCAGGTCGAGGCCCACTTGATGAGTCCACTACAGAGGATGAGGAGGAGGATGATTAGACTTGTCTATATTTTAGACTATTTCATATTTAGACATGTTTATGTATGAATACTTCTTTATGTTTATCTTTAGACTTCCTAGATGTATTTTGATGGTGTTCTGATCGTATTTTAGATTGATTCGAATGAATTCTACTTTTATTTAAAATTCTGTAGCGTAAATATCATTATGATGTGTTGGCAGCTCTTTGAGCTGGTTTGGGTTGATGTTTTTGTGGATTTTGAGCAGGTGAAATTAAGAAATGCATTTTTATGCTATTTTTTTTTCTTCAAGAAAACCGACCACAAGAGGTAGGTATATTTTGGTAAAATTACCAGAAAAACCGACCTCTTGTGGACAGTTTTGGTAAAATTACCAGAAAAATCATCCACAGTTGATCGGTTTTTCTAAAAAAAATTTAATAAATTCTAATAAAACCGTCCACAGTTGGTCAATTTTTTTAATAATTATTTTTATATAATTTTATTAAACCCGACCAAAGGTGGACCGTTTTGTTCAAAAAATTTTAATTAATTTTAATAAAACTGTCCACAGTTGGTCAATTTTTTTAATAATTATTTTTATATAATTTATTAAAACTGACCAAAGGTGGTTGATTTTATTTAATTTTTTTAAATTAATTTTAATAAAACCGCCCACAGTTGGTTGATTTTTTTAATAATTATTTTTATATAATTTTATCAAAACCGACCAAAGGTGGACAGTTTTGTTCAATTTTTTTTAATTAATTTTAATAAAATCGTTCAGGTGTGGACGATTTTATTAAAATTAATTTTAAAAAATTTGAATAAAACCGATCAATTTTGATCGGTTTAATTTAATTTTGTTTTTTATAATAAACTAGTAAAATAATTTATTAGAAAATAAATTAAATAATTTATTTATTTTATTAAAATAAATTTTAACAAACGACCAAAGATGGTCGGTAATTTTTTTTTAAAAAAAGTTCACCTACTTTAATAAAACCGTCCATATGAGGTCGGTAAAGAAAATCAAAAATCAATTTGGACGATTTTGATTACCTACCAACACTTTACCATTCAAACAAATTTGAATGGTTTTTGGTCGATTTTTCAGGATTATCGACCACCTTTGATTGGTTTTTGGTGGTGGATTTTCCTGTTTCTTTTAGTAGTGTATATATAATAGAATGTTGTTAAATGTTCAAACAAAGCTCATCCAAAATGTTTATACGAAGGCATTTTGATCATTTAGTACGTGGACTCCAAAGAAGAAAAAATCATATGATCCTTTTGTAAAAAAATCAAATTTTAAATTTTTTCAGATTTGACTTTCAATATCGCTCTACATTAAATGAAATTGGTCCTTCCCAAGGCAACACATATGACTATTTTTTTGTCTTTTCAAAAAAAGTGTATTTTCCTTTTTGTTGTTTTTGTTTTATTTTTATTTATTCTGATATCTTACTATAAACTATTTATAAAGAAGTACTAAAATCTGAATAAAAGAAAGAATGATCCAAAAAAACTTTACTTTTTATATGGAAAAATATATATAGGAAAGTGAAATTATATATATTTGTATATATATCAAGAAATATATCTTGACTTTTTCTATCAAAAATATACATGAGAAAGTGAAGTAAGATTATTTTTATTTTAAATTATGAATAGAAAAAAATTACAAATAAAGTTTAGCCAAAAATGAAATTAAATAATTACTAGATCAATTAAATCTATAAATATACATAAAATATGAAAAACAATATAGTTTAAAATTATTACTATGTTTATTTTCTTATCGAGATGAATAACTTACTACAACTTAAACAAATAAATGTTTATGAAATATTTTACATACACATATTCATTTATATAATCTACATTAACAAAATTTAAAACTCTTTTAAAAGTATGTTTTTGTAATTTCTTAAATAGAATATGTAAACTTAAGGAAAGTATCCTTTTCATTTTGCATGGGATAAAGTGAAACAAAAATGTATATATAAAATAATATACTTAGAAACTATGAGGGCTATTAATAACATTTATCCTAGGTTGACGTTTGGTCATGCAACTTGAGTTTTAATTTGCAATCAATATTTGTTTATGATATGTATTTCAAACTTTAAATTCAATATCAAATCATGATTTCAAATCTCAAATTCTACTAAAAAGTAGAATTTTAAGTTCAAGTTTGTGATTATAGAGCATGTTTAGAAAGTCACAATATAATTGAATATGAGTGCAATTAGATGTAATTACACATAGAAAATTAATTATCCTAGACTTGGTAACATCTAATTGAGAATATTATCTTTTTAAGTAATTGAAAAAATTTATAATTAATAATTATTCTCTTTATTTTAATTTGTTTGTCTTACTATTCTTTTTACTCAATTTTTTTTAAAAAAAACAAATTACAGTCCGAAACAAATTACAGTCCGAAACAAATTACAGTCCGATACCTTTGGACCATCTAGTTTATAAAATATGTATACCATATATATGAAGCATATAATTTATACTAATATACTTATAATATACATACTTACATATAATGTACATACCAATACATATAATATACATATCTAGACATGCCTATACATATATATACACTATATATTACCATCGAATGTATATGTAGTATATACTTCTGTTATGTTTGGTAAACTGGAAGGCCGAAATGTTATATATTGGTAATTATCCCTGAAAAAATGTCTCTCCTTTTTTGGCAACTTTTTAAATCTCACTTTTTACATGGTATGTTTAAGACAACAAGATTAAAGGACATTTTGATACATTCTACATATATTTAGTTTAAGATCACAAAATTCAAAAATCTTCTTTACTTTCTTAAACTTTGTGTCATGTCAAAAACAGTCAAACAAATAAAGCAGAGGGAATATTAATTTTTACTTAGTGGCATGTTTGTTTTGATCAAATATACGTGAATGCGCCAGTACGAAGGTGTAAGAGGTTGACTATCACAGAAGCAAGAGAGGTAGAGGTAAGGCGAAGAAAAATTGAGGGGAGGTGATTAGACAGGACATGAGACAACTTCAGTTCACCGAAGACATAGCTCTAGATAAATTATTTTTTTGTTAAGCATTTGGATGATATTATGACATTATATTTATGGATTATTAATATTTTTTTCAAACATGCACTACATGATGTTCTTACAAAATGTGTACTTTTAATTTTTATTATTAATTAAATTAAAATATTATTAATTTAAAAATATATGTCAATTATTTTTTTTACAATATTTGTTACAAATATATGATTATTAATTAATATATTTGAAGAAAAACTATATAGCTTAAATACCTAATTGAATATTATTTGTAAAGACCCATATTTGTCAACTATTAATATTAAATTATTGATAGTTAGTTTTTATTTATAAAATAATATATTTGTATATACACTTATGCAATCGGAAAATATGTTTGTAGTTACACTGTAATTATGTTATGAAAAACAAATTTGCCATTGTAATTAATATATTGTATAATTACAAGATTGTGTAATTATTATCCTAGTAATTACATCAAATTCTTATTTATTTATTTTTTAAAAAAAGAAATTCTAATTACCATGTGGATGTCTATTACTTCGTCCATTCATTTTTACTTGTTCAGTATTGACTTGGCACACCCCTGAAGCAGCAATAAATAGAATGACACATTTTTACTATAACGCCCTCTGAATATTAATAAGGGTAAATTAGGAACTAAGTAATAAATTATCTCTTGATTTACTAAACTGGACAAGTAAAAAGGAACATATATTTTTAGTGACAAGTAAAAGTGAACATACGGAGTACCATAGATGGATTTCCACAACGAGAGGTCGTACCAAATAGACACTTAATTTTTTCAAAATTTGAAACTTATCCCATAAGTTTATATTTTGTAAAAAAAAAAATCCATGATTTTAAATTTTACAAAAAAAATAGTTCATTCTCAATGTGAAGAGATTGTGTGTATAATGTGAAAGAATTATAATAAAGAATAATTGGATAGTACTATTGTTGATTTATTGGATCATTAGATCTTTGCAAAATTATGTCTATTTGAAATTTATAATAGTTTATAATTAGAAGCATTTACTTTTTAGAAAAATATGAAGATATGCGATTTATCAATGCCGACACCTTAAAATATTATGAAAGATTGCATAATTCGGAAAGATTGCATATGAATTGAGGAAGTTTTGATAGTTTTCACAAATTGTAGAGTTTTCATGTTTATGAAAAAAAAAAAACTTTTAAGATCTGAATTGCATGTTCAAACAAAATTTTAATTTCAAATCAACCCGATTTTGAAAGAAACAATAACGATCAACAACTTAGAATCTTGAAATGAAAACGCAGTAAAAGATCATTGTCATTTTTTTCTCTTTCTAAAAAATATAAAAATCATGCACTATTTACTTCAAATTAAATATTTGATATATTTTTAAAAAAATATATTTAATATAATAGCTAAAACTTATAATTAATTTGAATGTGTTGAGAAAGATAATGTATAGATTAAGTATTAAGTTTTCTATTTTGGGAAATATGATTGATATTTTTAAAGATAAAGGTAATTATATACTCAAATTCAAGATAGAAAAAAGAAATACTTACTATTCCATCATATTTCTTGTTGACCAACTGTAACACTATTAATTAATGATGTTGAAGATTAAATTATTAAATATATGTTGTGAGAACTATCCTTGCTCTGCCTAGCGAGACCCCACACCCATGCTCAAAATGACCAGATGGTTCACTGGTTTGAATGCCTGTTTGGGACGTGGAGGTCTCCAGTTCCATCCCAGCTAGCCATGCTAATTTTGCCCTATTTTGTTTTTAAAATTAAAAACAATTTTTTTTTATTAAAAAAAAATCTAAACCTTAAGCTCTAAAGTCAAAACGTTTTTTTCACTTCCCACCAACATTTTTTCTTCTCTCTTCATATTCTTCTTTTATTTTTCACACAAAGAAGCTCCAACTTCAACTCTTCAAACTATTGAGAACTAGAGAAATCATTATTGCCAAGACTCAAGGTAAAATTCTTTTTAGTTCATGATTTCCCTTCTTAGTAAACAAACTAACAAAATCAAAAAAAATTAAAATACATGACTTTAATTTTAGGGTTTTCATAAAATAAAAAAAAAATTGTCATTACTTATAATAGGAAATCATCAAGAGCTACTGATTTGGTTATCTCAGACTTACATATTTTGCGGATGAATTTGATATTGGTAAGATTTCATTTTTTTTAATTCAAGTTGAAAGGAACGAGTTCTTTTATTTTATTATTAATTTTGAAGGGTGTGATTCCCTTATTTTTTTAGTGTGAGGGGTGTGATTCCTCTTTTTTATTATGAACTAGTATACGTATTCGCGCGATGCGCGGAGTTTACCAAGTAAATTAATCCCATAAAATACTATGCGTGGAAAATAGCAAAGTCACAAAGCCAGACAAAAAAAATTGGTTAAAACAAAAAACTACTTGCTAGAAACGAAATTATATATATGTATATCATTTTAAGTCATCGGCTCATGGATTCTTCTCCATAAACTCAGATAACACTACAAATATTAACTCTTGTTTCTACTTTTAAGTAAAAGAATATCTTCATAATATGTGGCATACTTAGAGGTATTTGCTCAATGTGTAGATAAAGGGATGTTATTGCACAACTTAAACACACATTAAATGAGTTCGACAGTGCTTTGATGATCATTTTCTTCATACATATCCTTGAAAATTGAGAAAAGTTTATAGTTCTCACATGCTACAATGGAAAGAGAAAACAGAAAATCAGCAACGCCTCTCAAGTCTTGATGTACTCTATTCTGAAACTGATATACTTTATATTACATCACAATCAGGAATGTGACAGGAGCACAATTAAAATATTCTAAGATACAACTCCCGGGCATTTCAATCAAGAGAGAAAAAGAATCCAATTTCGCCAAACCTTTATACATGATTAAAAAAATATTGAAAATATTTTAGCTTTGACAAATATATTATAAAGGCAGGAAAATAAAATTTACATCCTTTTTACCTATCTATTCATTCGCCAGAATTTTTTTAAAAGAATCTCATCACATATATTGTCATCTGCAGCTTCCTTAGAACCTTAACTTGCATAATCAAAAGATACAACAGATTTACCAAAATATATTATCACATACAAATTTTATTTCATGGCTTTTGCAGTGTACTATAAGCAATTGGATTCTTGAAACAACTTCTCGATACATTCCCGAGTCTAAATCTCCTAAAAACTAAGGCAAGTTCACAGTGAAAATGCATCAATAATCCCTCAAGAAAAGATCAAAAAGATTGCGTATAGAGTAGAAACAGATGATATACCAAACAATAAATATTTAAACTAACTATATTAAAAAGGCAGTTGCCTATCTGCATTCAAAAGTCCTTTGATATAACTTGTTTTTTTTTGGGTTTAATGGATACTGAATATATATGTATAATAGTAAAAAAATAGTTAAAATAGCAATATTACAAACTAAGGGAGTATTGCTTCCTCAGCATAGTCAATGGTTGTAAGAAATTATTGACTGAAACATATGCAAATTATCAAACAACTATATACATATTAATTATAGCGGAATTCAGGAGTAGCTATAGCCATAATGATTAATTGCAAAAAACATGTAGACCTGAAACACAAGAAAACGAAAAATATTTGTGGAGATTTTTCAAGACTGTATCTAGTGAACTGTAGTCTTCTGACAGATTTGAAAATATTCTGCTATCATGACAGATTTGTTCTTAATAGCTATCTTACTGATTTATTGTGTATTTTCTTTACGTTATTTACCATTTGCAAACTTACGTGATCTCTAACAACAAAGCTAAAATCGTAATGTGTGGTCTTGACCCACAAATAAATTTAACTGCCTCAACTTGATGGTAAATAGTTTGGCCCCACCATGGGGACAGAGCAACGGTGTGGGTTTTTAGCTTCGTTTTCACTTGCTAGTCTTTCTTTATGATTTTACTTTGCAGGAAAGTAGGTCATGGCGGATGATAATAATGACCACGGGGGGACAGAAACCTTGAGCAGACTCCTAAGGCTGGTGATGTGACACTTGGAGTTTTCGGGGAGAAGGCAACTCCCCTGGATGGCGATTCACCTCTCAACTTAAACATAAAAAATGTGAATATGCAGACAAGGCAGAAGGAGCCCATAGATCTTGACGGGGAGGAAGTGCAGCCCAATTTGCAAGATTTGCAGGACCTCGAAAGGTACTTTGTTGCATCGTGCAGGGAGTTGATGGCTCAATGGAAGCGCAGAGAAAAGGCTGGATGAACTACAGGCAGATGCAACTCAAGTAACTCTAGGCACTTCAAGGAGGAACGAGCGGGACGATTTGGAGGAACAAGAGCAGGATGACTGAATGGAGGGATTGAAAATGGCATACGATGTGGCCAGGCTCAAGGACGCAACTTTGTCAGCATCTGTGTAGGAGTTGCTAAGAAGATAGATGAAGGCACAACACTCTAGAATCTAATCTCGGATGAAGAGCATCCCTAGGGCTCCATCGGTGGTAAAGGGACTAGATTCCAAAAGCTATGCCAAGGTACCCTACATGGTCACTGCTGCAACAAGGCCTATCCCGAAGAGGTTTACAATGTCATACATTCCGAAGTATGATAGGAACTCGGATCCCCAGGAGCACCTGTTATTTTTTACCATAACGATCAACGACAATGACTTGACCAAGGAGGAAGCCGAGTCGGTCATGGTGAAGAAGTATGGACAAATGCTCTTAGGAGGAGCTTTGGTATGGTAGTTTCTTCTCCTTGAAAACTCTATCGACTCGCTTAACATGTTGGTAGACAGTTTCATAAGGGCCCATGCTGGGGCCAAGAAGGTGCAGCCCCACCGAGGGGACATTTTCAAGATAGAGCAGGGAGATACGAAGCTACTTCGGGAGTCTGTGGCCCAGTTTCATAAAGAAAGGATGCAGCTCTGGATGGTGCCCGATGATTAGGAAACCGAAGCTTTCACCAAGGGACTAAACTCCAAAATCTTTGTCGCTTATTTCAAGCTCAAGGAAAGTTTGACTGAGTTTGAGGCAATGACTGGGCCGATGTTCACAACAGATACAAATCAAAATTCCAAATCGAGGATGACTGCAGGCGAGTTAACGGGAAGGTTCCGCAGATATAGAGTGACCCGAGGCCCTAGAATAACTCATGGGGTTTGGGGGACAGAGCGGCTAGGAGCTCCAATCATTGTAGTGACTCAAAGAGGTTGGCTCAAGAATGTTATACTCCCTACTCGCTGAAAGCCAAAGCCGGCGGCAGCAGGGGCAATGGGTTTTGAGGTATGAGTATGTCTCGGCATTATCAAAGGGCAGAAGAGAACCCTCGCGGAAGAAGTTGCAGCTTCTGGAGGCAGAATATTTATAATATATGCCATCAATAATCCACCCATACTCTCAGAATGTTGCTTCAATATCAACCTCGAGCGTTTAGTCTCGAAAATCCAAGACATCAATGATGCATACTCCCGAGAGGCAAAAGTTCCACCAAACTGACTAAGGGCTAGGAATTTACAAAACCCCGATTGGCTCACGTTGGAGGCACAGGCTAGACTACCTTGGAAGATTGCAGTAAAAATACATTGCTTGTTGCCACTAAGGACTCCAAGGAGATCCCGTCCCTTCATAGCATGATGGATGGACACCTCGCAAGAGAGCATCGAGAGGGTGAAGGGGCACAACAATCTCGCTAAGGAATGAAAACATCGGCCAAACTCAGTGACTCAAACACAGTCATTTGCCCAGAAATAGTCTCACCAGGCCAAAAGGGGTATTCAAGAGAAATAACAATCAAATCAAAAAAAGCACCATGCAAAATTGAGAAAAGAAAAGGCTTTACTATTATCATCGCTCCCTCAAAAATGAGAAAAGTTACATAGTACAAGGCTCTCGAGTCTAGTATACAAACAAGGGCTAAAATAAGTAGCATTCAAGTGTCACGACCCAGACCGTCGTGAGTGGCACTCACCCAACCCCCAGGAGAGCGAACCATCACTTCCCCGAACTTAATCGTTCTACCAGCTCAAAACCAGTTTATAAAAGTAAACTAGCAATTCAATAATAATAAAACAACTTCATTAAAATAAACCTGCGAAAATTACCCCCTAGAATCTGAAAGTCGCAGTACCAAACCATTCTACCAATGTCTAGAGTGCGGGAATGCAACCCCAAAAACATAAGGAAATAGTCTAAGCCCAAAATAAATGGGCTACAACCCTAATGATAGATTCAAGGCAACTCGATCAAGCGGCTCACCCTTGAAGTTTGGAAACGCTGGTACTACAGATGAGGTCGCGTCTTAGCCGCTGGAAGATTGCATGTACTCACAAGAAGAAAAGCAAGTGTAGTATCAGTACACCACCACTGTGTACTGGTAGGATCATCAGCCAGTTCCAAATAAAACAGTGTATAATCAGTACAACAAATCAAGTATAAGTACGGAAAACATGCAACAAGTCAATAGGCTCCCCTAGATTACAAGTCTCTACCTATCTTGTTCCCACCTGAACTCCACCATTTATAACTCTAAGCCACAATCACAGAATTCAATAAACTATCATTTTTGCCTAGCCCGGACCCACTCTGGGATCCCTTCTAAACAACACCTAAGTGTTAAACAGACAACCCAGCCTAATCCAAGACCAACCAACAATTATAACAGGATTCCCGGTCACTCAAGGACCACCAATCAATATCACAATTCAATAAAAAAACACCCGATCCACTCATGGAACCAATAACAGTCAATGCAATGCAACAATATCAATGCCATGATGCAGTAAAATAAACACGTACCAGGCGTGGTACCCGAGCCAACCGTTAGTATTTCGTACCAGGCGTGGTACCCGTGCCAACCATTTGTTATACCCGTACCAGGCGTGGTACCCGAGCCAACTATTAGTATACCCGTACCAGGCGTGGTACCTGAGACAACCGAATGTCAACAATCCACAGTCAAAATGATGAACAAATAACTTGTAAACCAACAAACAACACACCATTTAATTCACAGACTGTAAAACAAAACCCTTAGACATTCTACACAATTCCTCTAAGTCATGCAATTCATATAAACACTTAGATAAGAGTACAAAATATACAATATTCACAGGAATCGTAAGCCACAACCTACCTCGAAATGATCCAATCTCTACTCAACTCGAGCTTTCCCGTGTTCCGGATTCCTTTCTCGTTCTTGGTCTAAAACAACATACAAGTACTCAAAACAAGGCTTGCGCATTACCCAGATTACACCAAATCCCAGACCCCAGACTAACCATGATCATTCTACCCTCTTTCCCAGGCTTTCCGCCATTAATTTTCCTAGTTCTATCATTTTCACGGATAAAATAGATAATTTAACAACATACGATCATAAAACCTTACTTTTAACCATACCCAATAACTTTCATGCCTAGAATACCCCTTCTTCCCCGAATTCTACCATCCCTAGGTTATTCCAACCTTTCCCCAAGTTCCCTCCTAGAAATTCTACCGCATAGGAAAAGTAGTACGAAGATTGGGGAGTAGAAACCTTACCTTAGGGAAGAAAAACAATGGAAAACGGAGGAAAATCGCCTAGAATCGCCTTGTCCTTCTCCCAAATGGAATTGTGAAAATTGATCATTTTGGGAAATGTTTATGTATTAAATCCCATCACGCTCCGCTATAGTGGTCCACTCCGCAATAGCGGTACTGCCGTAGCGGAGTCATCCACTATGGCAGAGGCTGACCGACATTGACTTCCGCTGTAGCGATAATTTCTCCGCTACAACGGAGGTCGCTATGGCAGAGTGTCAACCGCTATAATGGTTGACATGGGACAAAAAGTCATAAAACCTCCAAAATTAGTCCATTTTATAACACACTTATTTTCCCAACATCCCGAAATAACCCCTTCACGTCAACCTCGATTCCGGGAGTTTTACTTACCCGAATTCGATTCTGAAAAGTCCCCCGGACTCCTCTATGTGCTAGCTACGAGGAAAACTAACTCAACACAAGACATCCAAACCAATCCTTACCCAGATTGCCCTAGACCATACCTTGATCCTAAACCGATCGAGACTGGCCTAGCCTAAAATTTCAAACCCCCAAACTCGGGGTTTTCTAATTCTAAAATTTGGCATGATTGGACTACCCATAATGATGAACCCAATCGTTACAACAGATACCAATTTACCCATCGTACATCTCTGAATGATCTAACCCGAATTTATGGAAATAAAGAAAAGAAAGTGTAGTACCTGAATCCTCAAACAATTGAGGGTACTTGTCTCGCATGTCCTTCTCGATTTCCCAAGTGGCTTCCTCAATCCGACGATGCTTCCACTGAACCTTTACCATATCAATCACCTTTGTCCTCAACCTCCGGACATCCTGAGTAAGAATCAAGACTAGTTCCTCTTCATAATGAAGATCCTTATCGAAAAGCACCTCATCCCACTTAATGATGTAGTTTCCATCCCCATGGTATCGCTTAAGCATGGATACATGGAATACCAGATGAACACCCGACAAACTGGGCGGCAGTGCTAACTTGTAAGCCACTGGCCCTACAATCTCAAGAACCTCAAATGGACCGATGAATCAAGGGTTAAGCTTGCCCTTCTTACCAAACCGCATAACTCCCTTCATTGGTGACACTTTCAACAATACCTGTTCACCAACCTGAAATTCCATGTCCCGGACCTTGCAATCTGCATACTCCTTCTGCCTGTTTTGGGCAGCCAATAACTTGGTCTGAATTCCCCTTACCTTTTCCTATGCTTCCTTTACTAATTCCACTCCCAAAGGCTTTACATCGCCTTCCTCAAACCACCCAACCGGTGATCTGCAGCTCCTTCCATATAACGCCTCAAATGGTTCCATGTCAATATTGGAGTGATAGCTATTATTGTATGAGAACTCGTACAATGGTAGAAACTGGTCCCAATGACCCCCGAAGTCCATCACACATGCTCTCAGCATGTCCTCCAATACCTGGATCATCCTCTCCGACTGACCATCATTCTGAGGGTGGAAGGTTGTGCTAAAAGTGAGTTGTGTACCCAACTCTTCGTGTAGCCTGCCCCAAAATTTAGAGGTGAACTGTGTACCCCTGTCTGAAATGATGGACAGTGGCACCCCATGCAATCTCACAACCTCCTTCACGTAGATCTTAGCCAATTGCTGTAAATTGTAATCTACCCTGACCGGAATGAAATGCGTGGACTTGGTCAGCCTGTCAACAATGACCCAAATAGAGTCATACTTCCCAATGTCTTGGGAATACCCACCACAAAGTCTATGGCTATCCTTTCCCACTTCCACTCTGAATTGGCATTCTCTGGAGTAGTCCTGCAGGTATCTGATGCTCATACTTTACCTGCTGGCAGTTCTGACACTTGGACACAAAGTCAACTATGTCCCTTTTTATTTTGGGCCACCAGTAATGTTGCCTTAATTTCCTGTACATTTTGGTCACACCTGGATGAATTGAGTACCGCGAACCATGAGCTTCTGCCAAGATTTTCTGAATTATATCATCAACCCGAGGAACACAAATCCTCTCTCTAAAATTTAGTACTCCACCACAGTCTAACGTTACATCCCTGGATTCCCCGGATATTACCTTATCTCGAAGCTTACTCAGTTTCAGATCCTGAAACTGTTTGGCCTTTATTTCCTCTATGAAGGTGGCTTTGACCTCAATGCTGGACAATATCCCAACCTGTTCTAAAACACCCAAGTGCATGAACTTGGCCTCCAAGGCCCAAATTTCCCTTGCTAGTGGTCGTTTCGACACCCCTAAACAAGCCAAACTGCCCATGCTAACTGTCTTCCGACTCAATGCGTCTACCACCACATTAGCCTTACCCAGATGATATTGAATGGTCACATTATAGTCCTTCAACAATTCCATCCACCTTCTCTGCCTCAGATTCAAATCTTTCTGAGTGAACACATGCTGCAGACTGCGATGATCCATGAACGCCTCACACTTGAAACCATAGAGATAGTGTCCCAAGTCTTAAGTACAAAGATCACTGCTGCCAATTCTAAGTCATGAGTAAGATAGTTCCTCTCATGCACCTTCAACTGCCTAGATGCATAGTCTATCACATTCATATCCTGCATCAACACAACACCCAAACCAGAATGTGAAACATCACAGTAAACAATAAAGTCTTTACCTTCAACCGACAAGGACAATACATGAGCCGTGGTCAGAAGTGTCTTGAGATTTTTGAAGCTCTCCTCGCACTTGTTGACCACACAAATGGTACCTCTTTCTGTGTCAGCCTTGTCAAGTGAGTAGCAATGGAGGCATAATCCTTGACAAACCTCCGGTAATAACCTGCAAGCCCAACAAAACTCGTTACCTCAGTCACAGAGCTAGGCCGGGCCTAACTCTTAACTTCCTCTATCTTCTGGGAATCTACCATTACCCCCTTCTCTGAGACTACATGCCCCAAGAACGCCACTGAAGTCAACCAAAATTCACACTTGGAAAACTTCGCATAAAGCTTCTGGCGTCTCAAGATGTCCAACACAACACGAATATGACTAGCATGCTCCTCCCTACTCTTAGAGTAGATCAAAATATCAATGATAAACACAAACATGAAGGAATCCAAATATGACTTAAATACCCCATTCATCAAACTCATGAATGTTGTCGGCACATTGGTCAAACCAAACAACATTACTAGGAATTCGTAATGCCCATACCGAGTCCGAAAAGTAATCTTAGGAATGTCCTCAGGCCTAATCCTCAACTGATGGTACCCCGACCTCAAGTTGATTTTTGAAAATACCAATGCACCCCGAAGCTGGTCAAACAAATCATCACTGCGGGGTAAAGGGTACTTATTCCAGATGGTCACCTTGTTCAACTGCCTATAGTCTATGCACATCCGCATACTATAATTCTTTTTCTTTACAAACAAAATAGGAGCACCCCAAGGTGACGCACTGGGATGGATAAATCCCTTATCTAGGAATTCCTGCAGCTGAGTCTTAAGTTCTCTTAACTCTGCCGGAGCCATACGATACGGAGGAATAGAAATGGGGCGAGTGCCTGGCTCCAAATCAATAAAAAATTATATATCCCTGCCCGGAGGCATACCAGGAAAATTCACTAGAAACACCTCTAGAAACTCAGAAACCACCAGAACTGAGTCAATAGATGGAGACTCCACACTATCATCCCGAAGATGAGCCAAGAAGGCTAGACACCCCCTTCTCATTATCTTTCTAGCCTGAACAAATGATATGACCTTAACTGGCTTAGGCATGTACACACCTTCCCACTCTAGTCTATCAATACCCAGAATCTCTAGAGCCACAGTATTGGCATTACAGTTCAACACAACATGATAAGAGGACATCCAGGTCATGCCCAAGATAATATCAAAATCAGCCATATCCAGGATTACCAAGTCTACCCAAGTATGCAATCCCACAAACACCACAGAATAGTCACGATAAACATGAGTCACAATCACAGACTCTCCAACCAGGGTATAAACATGAATAGGGGAATCAAAGATATCACAAGTCAATTCCATACCCAACGCAAAACTCACAGATACATAAGAATATGTAGAACCTGGGTCAAATAATACTGAAGCCATTTTATCGCACACAAGAATAGTACCTGTGATCACCGCATCTGAGGCTTCCACCTCAGTTCTCCCTGGAAATGCATAGCAATGAGCCCGATCATAAATCCGAGAAACTTCTCAGGCCGGCTGCACTGCACCCCTGCCTGCGCCACTGTTCCCTCTGTCGCCCTGGCCTCCCTGAAAGTTACCCCACCCACCCTGTGGATGACCCCTAGAATTACCGTCTCTACCTGCCGGGACCACCGCTCTAGGCTGCTGCTGACCCTGATTACCTGTCTACCTGAGTGGAGCACTCCCTCTTAAAGTGGCCCCAGATCACCACAATGGAAATAATCACGGTCAAGTATAGTCCTGCTAGCTGATGTATCGGATGCTCCATGGCTTCTAGAAGCTGAAGACTGATAATGAGCTCCCTGATGACCACCTGTAGCAGCTGGCAGAGCTGACTGAATAGGATGGGCTGAGTATACCTACTGATGATGACCCTTGGAATGTGAGCCACCATAATTTCCCTCATTTCGGGGCTTCTTGGCTAATGCCTTAGCCTGCCCCGTCTGTCTGACTCCCTCAAGTTGCTTCACATAATCCACCACATCATTAAAGCCCTTTCCTGATGAAATCATATGCACTGACAGTACCTATAGCTCAGTATTCAAACCTTTCACAAACAATTAAACTCGTTCTTCCTCGGAACCCAACAACTGTGTGGCAAAATGAGACAAGCCATGGAATTTAGCCTCGTAAGCAGAGACTGACATGCTACCCTACTCCAAGTTCAAGAACTCATCTTTCTTCCGGTCCCTCAAAGTACGGGGTACGTATTTCTCCAAAAACAAAGCGTGGAAATATTCCCAAGTAAGTCGGGGTAGGACAGAAGACTGACACTCCATTTGAGACCTCTACCACTGCTTAGCATCACCCTACAGCTGAAATATGACAAACTCACCCCCATGCTGACGTACAATACCCAACATGTGCAACCTCTCATAGCAATCCAAGATGAACTCGTAAGCATCCTCCCTATCAGTACCCTGAAATGTAGGAGGTTTCAGCTTGAGAAACTTGGTTAGCATCTCATGCTCATTCCCTGTCATCACTGGGCCTAGCATTGGCCTGAAGAAGTCATTCGTGCCTGAAGCTGCATCCATCCTAGGCGCTGCAGTAGCTGCTGGCTGAGGGTCCAAGGCCTGGTTTGCAAAAGCCGCGGGTATGGCTCTAGTACTAACCAACCCACTCAAAGTATTCCAAGCATGTTAAAAGGCTTCTGGTGTCATAGTAGAGAGGCCTGCACCCCCAACCGGTGCCTCCTCCTTCTGCGCCTCACCATCTTCGGCCACAACCTCTACATCTTCAGCAACATGTTCCTGAGGTGGGGGAAGGGTCGCTTCACGCTATTCGGCAGCCGCTCGAGCTCCACCCCTGATGGTGTAGATCTACCTCGTCCTCCTCCCCTTCCCCTGCCTCTACCACGGACAGCCAGGCCCGCTGCTGGGACCACTGCTCTAGCTCTGTTGTTTCTTATGTTAACCATCTGCGGACAGAAGAGTGAATGAGGTTAGATACCAATTTGTATCACAAGATACGAATTGGAATCAAGTTATAGCATGAAGGAAAGAAGGAAGAAATAGTTTTTTCCTAAAGCTCCATAGCCTCTCGAAGAAAAGTACGAACGTCTCCGCACCATTTCGCAAGACACTACTAGACCTGTTTGGTATGACGAGATTAACAAAGCTAGGGCTCTGACATCATCTTTGTCACGACCCATACCACCGTGAGTGGCACTCACCCAACCCCCGAGCGAGCGAACCATCACTTCCCCAAACTTAATCGTTCTACCAGCTCAAAACCAGTGCATAAAAGTAAACTAGCAATTCAATAATAATAAAACAACTTCATTAAAATAAACCTGCAGAAATTACCACCTAGAATCTGAAAGTCGCAGTACCAAACCATTCTACCAATGTCTAGAGTGCGGGGATACAACCCCAAAAACATAAGGAAATAGTATAAGCCTGAAATAAATGGGATACAACCCTAATGATAGATTCAAGGCAGCTCAATCAAGCGGCTCACCCTTGAAGTCTGGAAACGCTGGTACTACAGATGAGGTCACGTCTCAGCCGCTGGAAGATTGCATGTACTCAAAAGGAAAAGAAAGTGCAGTATCAGTACACCACCACTGTGTACTGGTAGGATCATCAGCCAGTTCCAAATAAAACAGTGTATAATCAGTACAGCAAATCAAGTATAAGTACGGAAACATGCAACAAGTCAATAGGCTTCCCTAGATTACAAGTCTCTACCTATCTTGTTCCCACCTGAACTCTACAATTTATAACTCTAAGCCACAATCACAGAATTTAATAAACTATCATTTTTGCCTAGCCCAGACCCACCCTGGGATCCCTTCTAAACAACACCTAAGTGTTAAACAGACAACCCGGCCTAATCTAAGACCAACTCAACAATTATAACAGCATTCCCGGTTACTCAAGGACCACCAATGAATATCACAATTCAATAAAAAAAAAACTGGTCCACTCATGGAACCAATAACAGTCAATGTAATGCAACAATATCAATGCCATGGTACAGCAAAATAAACCCGTACCAGGCATGGTACCCGAGCTAACCGTTAGTATTTCATACCAGGCGTGGTACCCGAGCCAACCGTTAGTATTTCATACCAGGCGTGGTACCCGTGCCAACCATTTGTTATACCCATACCAGGCATGGTACCTGAGCCAACCATTAGTATACATGTACCAGGTGTGGTACCCGAGCCAACCGAATGTCAACAATCCACAGTCAAAATGATGAACAAACAACTTGTAAACCAACAAGCAACACATCATTCAATTCACAGACTGTAAACAGAACCCTTAGACATTCTACACAGTTCCTCTAAGTCGTGCAATTCATATAAACACTTAGATAAGAGTACAAAATATACAACATTCACAGGAATCATAAGCCATCACCTAGCTCGAAATGATCCAAGCTCAACTCAACTCGAGCTTTCTCGTGTTCTGGATTCCTTTCTCGTTCTTGGTCTAAAACAACATACAAGTACTCAAATCAACAAACAAGGCCTGCGCATTACCCGGATTACACCAAATTCTAGACCCCAGACTAGCCATGATCATTCTACCCTCTTTCCCGAGCTACCTGACATTAATTTCCCTAGTTCTATCATTTTCACGGATAAAATAGAGAATTTAACAACATACGATCATAAAACCTTACTTTTAACCATACCCAAGAACTTTCATGCCTAGAATCCCCTTTATTCTCCGGATTCTACCATCCCTAGGTTATTCCAACCTTTTCCAAAGTTCCCTCCTAGCAATTCTACCGCATAGGAAAAGTAGTACGAAGATTGGAGAGTAGAAACCTTACCTTAGGGAAGAAAAACAATGGAAAATGGAGGAAAATCGCCTGGAATCGCCTTGCCCTTCTCCCAAAATGGAATTGTGAAAGCTGAACATTTTGGGGAATGTTTCTGCATTAAATCCCATCACGCTCTGCTATAGCGGTCCGCTCCGCTATAGCGGTACCGCCGTAGCGGAGGCTGACCGACGTTGACTTCCGCTGTAGCGATAATTTCTCTGCTACAGCGGAGGTCGCTATGGCGGAGTGTCAATCGCTATAGCGGTTGACACAGGAGAAAAAGTCATAAAACCTCCAAAATTAGTCCATTTTACAACACACTTATTTTCTCGACGTCCCGAAATAACCCCTTCACATCAATCTCAATTTTGGGAGTTCTACTTACCCAAATCTGATTCTGAAAAGTCCCCCAGACTCCTCTATGTTTTAGCTACGAGGAAAACTAGCTCAACACAAGACATCCAACCCATTCCTTACCCAGATTGCCCTAGACCATATCTCTCCCCTAAACTGGGCGAGACTGGCCTAGCCCAGAATTTCAAACCCCCAAACTCGGGGTTTTCTAACACTAATACTTGGCAAGATTGGACTACCCATAAGGATGGACCCAGTTGTTACATCAAGCATACATCTGGCTGGAACTTTTCTTTCACTCTAATGGACTAGAGAAACTTCCTTCAGCTCGGTTCTCTCCTTGGATGTAAGTGGGAGTTTTGTAGATCACAGTACAGAGGCACCTTGGTATCATATAAGCAGCGTATGCACTTCATCCAAGGAACTCTTAGGAGCCAGGTTCATCCACTCCTCTTGATAATGGCAGGAGCCATATTTCAACCCCTTGATAAAGAGGGAGAGTCGATAAAGGAAATAGCCCACCCAAGGCGGGCCCCCTAAAACTAATATATCCTCATCAATGTGGGAGGGGGCCACTTTTATCTACGCCTCAGGTTCTCTCATTAAAGGGTAGTAAGAGCCCCTTGTAGCATTGATTTCCCCACAACAGCCAGGCTTCTTGGATGCAATGCATAAGCATCAATATCAAAGGAAGAAGTCGTGATGTATATGGAAAAAGGTAGTCGATGGAGGAACTACTTACCACCCTGGGATTTTCCTATAGTCTTTACCTCACTCTCGTAGACAACCCAAGCAGGTTCATTGGGAACAAGTCACCTAGATCAAAGACAAAAATGAGACCAAAACTGTAAGGAATGCAAGGGGTAAACAGTTTCGAGCTAGAAGAACTTGTCATATGTTCTAATTTGAGGTAAGGAAATCAAGAAGTATAGCGAAAAGGAGTCACAAGCAGATATAATTTATAGGCCAAGAGTTCCTGGAAAGGGGCCCCAGATGAAGGAAACATAAAAGGCCATCCATAAGAGAGGTGACAACATACGCAAGTCAAAGCGTCAAGAGCCATATTGCCACTGCCATAGGCGACGTTACGAGTATTGAAGGAAATGGTTTGACTACCCCTGTAATTAATAAAGGGGTAAGGAGAGGAAGTGGCAAGCTATTGGATAAGAAGACGCTTATTTAATTGAAGCAATGAGGACAAAGTCATGAGGCATAGTCTCGAGACCATCAACCCTTAGCTAGATAGAGCGACGCTTTGATTGGAGAAGTATACTCTTGAACGGTCACGGGGGATACTTGTGAATCTGTCTTTTCATCTCTCGACCATAATGATATTGCACACGAGAGATAGAGGGACTATCTATATTGGGTAAAAGTGACTTTGTTAAGAATGGGTTGATTGGGATAAAAGTAACGAAGATTGGCCCATCATGGCACCATCTTGAGACCAAAACTCACACAAAAAATGGCTTCTCGGGTAAAGGCATGGTAGCCCGAGAAGACCAATGATGGCTATTGTAAGATAAGTACAGACTAAAGAATAGTGTGTCAGATTATTCAGGAGCACAGGCAACTCTCGACAAAGCCGCGTTAGATACTGTGTACTAAGCTGGCATCCTCTAGCGAATCAAGGACAAGTGGCCACCAATCATTGGTCATGGTACTATGGGTTTAACAAAATTACATTATTCCATTGACCAGGAGTAACCCTTTGTACCCCCTATAAATAGGCACTCCCTCCCCTACTGTAGAAAGATTTATAATACTAATAAATCACACAATATCCCCAGTTATTTTTATCTCTTTTTTGAAATGGATCTAATTTGTGTTGGCTCTTACCCTATAGCAATAAAATATCTCTAGCTTGGTTCTTAAGCTTTCTCTATTTTTTTATTTAGTGTTCTTACTATTATTTATGATTATGATCGCTCACACTATGTATATAATCACAACCTGCCCATAGCTGGAAGGGCCAAACGTTTCGCTTTCATGATAGATTTATTCTTAATCGCTATCTTACTGGTTTATTTTCTATTCCTTCTATGTTATTTACCTTTTGCAAACTTACATCTCTGTCAATGAAGTTAAGATCATAAAGCGTGCTCTTGACCGACAAATAAATTTAACTGTCCCAAATCGATGATAAATGAATAAAATATTATTCTTAATATTCCATCCAAAGTTGACAAATTGAAAAGTAAACACACTAACTAAGGCTAAAAATGCTCGTACTCTCAACATGATCCCTATACTAAATTATCGACAATGCTTTAGTCAAGGAATCAATAATCATACGAAAAGTATTAATGTGCTCAATAAATATTACATTAGCCTTAACTTTGTCTAGATTACAAGGAACTTAATTTTCATGTGTTTACTTGGACTATCTCATTTATCATTCTTCACGAAGTAGACTGCAATCGAATTATCATAATGAATTTGTACATGCCTTGTAATGGAGTCGACAATTAATGGTCGCAATATAAATTTATTCAATCAAATAGCCTATGTCATAGCCTCAGAACACTCAAAAAATTTTGCTTCAATGGTAGATGATGTGATAAAGTACTACTTTGCACTCTTTCAGAATTTGCTCCTCTAGCTAAAAGGAAGATATAGCCTGAAGTGAACTTGATTGTATCCTTATATTCATCGAAGTTAGAATCTGAATATCCAATCAATTCTAACTGATCATAACGTTTGAATTCAATTTGTAGTCTTCAATTTCTTGCAAGTATCACATGACCTTATTTTCAGCTATCCCATGATCTTGTCTACGATTACTTTGGTCTCTACCAAACATCCCTATTAAAAATACCAAATCAATCCTGGTACATACTTGATCATACATAAGATTTTCCATTGCTTATGCATATGGTAGATCCTTCCTTTTTTCCTTTCCAGTCTATCTTGAGGACACTTGGCCATATAAAATTTATTACTTTTGATAATTGTAGAAATTGAAGGCTTGCACCCAAGCATTCGAATCTCTTTAAAACTTTATTGATACAGTCTTTTTGATATAAACTCAATATTTTATTAGTTCTATCTCAGTAAGTTTGTATGCCTATAACAAAAGAGGCTACGCCCATATCATTCATCTCAAAGAATTGTGACAGAAATATTTTGGGACATCTCCAAATTATTTCTAGCAAATAGTATATCATCAATATACAAAATTAAGAAATATATTTTACTTCCACTAGATTTAAAATATATACAGTGGTCAATAATGTTTTTCTCAAAGCAAAAGGGAGTAACAATGTTGCAAACTTAATGTACCACTAATGGGAGGCTTGTTTTAATCTGTATATTAATCTTTTTAACTTGCAAACCAAATGATTCGCAATACTGAATCCTTCAGGTTAACACATGTATACCTCTTCTTTGAGATATCCATTCAAAAAACTGTTTTTACATTCATCTATTTTAGCTCCAAATCAAGATGAACTGCTAATCCCATAATTATCATAAAGGAGTCCTTTTTAGAAACTAGAGAGAAGTTCTCATGGTAATTAATTCATTCAACTTGAGTGTATTTCTTGACAAAAAGCCTAGCCTTGTAGCTTTAAAAATTTTCTAAGAGACTCTTTTAGTCTTGAAGACCCATTTGTAACCAATGATAGCTAACTCTTTAAATAATTTAACAAGATCCCAAACTTGATTATTGTCCGTAGACTCCTCATCTTTTATGGCATTATACCAGCGGATGTAATTTTCTCCATTAATTGCCTCAAGAAATGAACACGGATCATATTTACACCTAACATCATAGTCGGTCTCTTGGAGCAAACAACACAATCACTAAAAAAATAGTTGTTTTTCTTGTTCTTGTGGATACTCTTTGACCTTTCTCTGGATTTAAATATTGAGGTTCCTGATGGTTATGCTCAATAAAATCTCATTGTTGCATCCAACACACTCACATATATATGCAATCATAAAAATAATATAGAATTTTAAGTTCAGACATCGTACCCATAGAGACTTGTCAGACTGATCGTCTAATTAAATTTTTCCTTTCAATTATTTGAGAAATCAATAATTTTGGTTTTATTATGCTAACAGTTAATTATCAAAATAATAAATAAATAAATAGTATATAGTATATATATATATATATATATATATATATATATATATATATATATATATATATATATATATATTTATATAAAATACAGTTCAATCATATTTGAGAAAATTGACACACCTATTAATTTTTCTGAGTTACTAGTTGTAGATTGATATTACCTATTGAGCATCTTGCCGATAATTCTAAGACTATTCGATTAATTTTAATGCTTATATTTCTATGATCATCGAATAATAGTGAAGTGCATGTATAAGTCTTCTGTATTCAACTGAGCAAGACTAAAATGATATATTTTTAGAGAAAATTACAGAGAATAGAAAACTTGGGCCTATAATTACGATCCATAACAACACTTTAAAATAATTACGATCCAAAGCATAAATAGTAATATTTTACCCGGGTCCACAACCTCTTCCTGATTTCAAGTTGGGATCTGAGGGACCTCCTTCTTCCTTTTCTCTCTATCACTTCTTCTCTCGCCACTCTCCTTTCTCTCCTCCATCTCGTTCCCCTCTCTCTCCATCTCCCCTTTTCTAGTTGCCTCTCTCTCCCTCCCTCCCTCTCGTTCTCTCTTTCTTATCTTTTTTTTGTATTTCATAGTTATACCCATCAGTGGTAAAATAGAGACCAATTAATGGTGAAATAATTTGAGACCCATCAATAGTGAAGTTGGATGAAGATCTGGGTAAGTAATATTCATACCCATCAATCACTACTAAAAAAAAGCTAAAAAGAGACGGCCAAAAGGGACGTTGGCCGTCGCTTTTTTGGCCAAAAGTGACGGAAAAGCGACAACGTCACTTCCGTGGGAAAATGGTCTGTCGCTTTTCCAAAAGCGATGGACAGTGTTGCTTTAAAAGCAACTGACTTCATCGCCAAGTAAAAAGCGATGAATTTTTTTTTAAATTATTTTTTCCAGAAAAGTTACGGACAACGTCACTTTTTCTGGTAAATTTTTTCCAGAAAAGCGACCCTGTCCGTCGCATTTTCTGGGTATTTCTTAAAAAAAATCCAGAAAAGCGACGGACAAATGAGACGCTGTCCGTCGCTTTTCTGCATTTTTTCCAGCTGCAAAAATCTGCATTTTCAATATGCACCACCTGCCATTTAAGAATCTAATTCAATACAACCCAAACCAGCACTAATTGTTGCCACAATATTCATAAAACAAATACAACATCAACAACAAACTAAAACGAAGTAAAAATTTCATTAAACACATAAAAAGTCCACCAAAAGGACCTATAAAGTATTCAAAAGTGTCCAAAAGTGTCAAAATGTATAAGGAAATGAGTCAATCCTAATGGGGGTAGTATCCACATACTCCTCCTTATTTTCGCTAGTCTCAGTAACTTTGTCAGTTGATGAGAAGGAGGAAGGAGTAGGATCTACATGACTACGACGGCGATGACCAATAAAGGATGACATTTGTTGTTGAAGAGACTGGACAATCTTGGACAAATCATCAGTGGTCTCAGTCCGTTTTCTCTCAGATTCTGCCAAGGCCCTAGTAAGATCTGCGATCTGTTGCGATATATGTGCAAGCTGAACACCATCAACTGCCTCAGCCTGCCACGAAGATCCAATACCATCCAGTCCTGACTGGATTCATCGCAAATCATTCTTATAGCCTAGACCATAGACTCTCCCCTTTTGTCTCTCCCCTGCCACTTTTTCGGTCCATATTTGAGTGGCTTCCTCGTGTGTAGGCTCGATCGGCAAGCCTAGACCTTGTTGAGTCTGGCTGTACTCAGACAAAACACGTCCAAACTCATCCTGCATATAAAAAATACAAATAATAATATATACATAATAAATATATATATATATATATATATATGTACTTTAATTATATTTAAACTTTAAAACTTACATAGGCGTCTTGAGCCCTATGTTCAACCCATTCATCTGGATCTGAATTATTTTTTTTATCTCTTATGTGGCATTTCTTAAAAAGCTCAACCTAAGTCGGAGGGCGCCTTAAGTCCTTCTCCTGCAAACAAAATAAATTTAACATAATGAAGTAATTTAATTAATATTATTTAATCAAGTTTATATAAACATATGTATAAGTTAAAAGGTTAATATTATTACTTACCATTTTCCTTGCAACGTCCGCTACACTCTTTGCACCCATAGTGTGCAACGATCTACCTTTAACACTGTCTCTGGCTTTCTTGCCTTGTTCAGACAATGCTTTGAACTCTTCCGAATTCCAATACTTCTTAAGCTGATCATGAACATGAGGTAGAAGCCAAGATCCACACTTCTTATTATCCCAAAAAAATTTAAGCCATTGGCGTAGCCTAGCACTGGCCTTCCTCGCGAAAGTAGTGAAAATGATCTTATTGTACTTTCTCTTCCAAGTACACATTGTCTGAAAGAAAGAAATGATTAGTGTTAGATGATATATATATATATATGTATATACCTTAAACACATCAAACATGGCCTGTTGGATCGATCTTGAAATCTCTAACCAAGAGCTCCAAGGTTCTGTAAAAAGCCTCCTAACTGCCTCCTTTAGAGCACGTCGGGGCTCTTTCGTTGGATACTACCTGTAAAGAACATAATAAGCATGTCATCAAGTGATAAATAATTAATTAATATGAAAAAATAAACTTATTAATTAATTAAAAAAAAACTTACGATGATCCATCAGGGTGAATCATGACTCTACCAATGGCGTCCTTCTCACCGGGTCTCAGATTCACGTCATTTTCCTCCTCAGAAAGTGCTGATGCAGGTAATGGCGGAAGTCTATAACGCTAAGTCAATGGGGGTGTAGAAGTCTATGTTTCAGACTCAGAGATGGTATCTCTAAGTCGCAAGCCTGATAAGTGGGGGGAAGAAGAATCACGTGGGGATGGCGTACCATATGGCGGAGGCATAGAGGGTGTAGGCATGAAAGTCATGTGATGATGAGAAGTACTGGGTCTAAGACCATGATAATCTGCGGGATTCCCAGTGCCATAGGGGACAAACACTGGTAGAGTAGAGCGAATCTGTGGCGAAGATAAAAAATGACCTGGAATATCGTCATGCTCTATAGGCCTCCTAGAGCTCTTTCTAGACTTACTAGACTTGCTAGTACTTTTACTAGGACGCCCTCGATCACCATCACCTGATGACATCTGTATGCATAACCCAAAACTAATTTAAAATTTCCAAATTCAAGAAACTAATTCAAAACTAACACTAACTTAAAGTTGAAAACTAATAGCAAGCATTAACTTAAACTAAGGTTCACAAAGACTAACAATTTAAACTAACAAACTTAACTTAAAAAAGCTTAACTTAAAAAAACTTAGATTCAAGAACCTAATTGAAGTTAATAATCTAATTCAAGAACCTAATTCTAAATTCAAGTTCAAGTCCTAATACAAATTCAAGTTCCAAATTAAAGTTCCAAATTCAAGTTCAAAAAAGAACTTAAAGTTGAAAACTAATTCTTAACTCAAAAATAACAACTTAAACTAACAAACTTAACTTTAAAAAGCTTAACTTAAAAAAACTTAGATTCAAGAACCTAATTCAAAAGGTTAAAGTTAAATATTAATTCAAGATTCTAAAACAAAATCCAAAACTAATTCAAGAACCTATTTTAAATTCAAAGTTCCCAAATTCAAGTTCCAAATTCAAGTTTCAAATTCAAGTTCAAAAAAGAACCTAAAGTTGAAAACTAATTCTTAACTCAAAACTAACAATTTAAACTAATAAACTTAACTTAAAAAAGCTAAGATTCAAGAACCTAATTCAAGTTAATAATCTAATACAAGAACCTAATTCCAAATTCAAGTTCAAGTCCTAATCCTAATTCAAGTTCCAAATTCAAGTTAAAAAAAGAACCTAAAGTTGAAAACTAATTCTTAACTCAAAACTAACAAATTTAACTTTAAAAAGTTTAACTTAAAAAAACTTAGATTCAAGAACCTAATTCAAAAGGTTAAAGTTAAATACTAATTCAAGATTCTAAAACAAAACTCAAAACTAATTCAAGAACCTATTTCAAATTCAAAGTTCTCAAATTCAAGTTAATAATCTAATTCAAGAACATAATTCCAAATTCAAGTTCAAGTCCTAATCCTAATTCAAGTTCCAAATTCAAGTTCAAAAAAGAACCTAAAGTTGAAAACTAATTCTTAACTCAAAACTAACAATTTAAACTAACAAACTTAACTTTAAAAAGCTTAACTTAAAAAAACTAAGATTCAAGAACCTAATTCAAGTTAATAATCTAATTCAAGAACCTAATTCTAAATTCAAGTTCAAGTCCTAATACAAATTCAAGTTCCAAATTAAAGTTCCAAATTCAAGTTCAAAAAAGAACTTAAAGTTGAAAACTAATTCTTAACTCAAAAATAACAACTTAAACTAACAAACTTAACTTTAAAAAGCTTAACTTAAAAAAACTTAGATTCAAGAACCTAATTCAAAAGGTTAAAGTTAAATATTAATTCAAGATTCTAAAACAAAATCCAAAACTAATTCAAGAACCTAATTTAAATTCAAAGTTCCCAAATTCAAGTTCCAAATTAAAGTTCCAAATTCAAGTTCAAAAAAGAACCTAAAGTTGAAAACTAATTCTTAACTCAAAACTAACAATTTAAATTAATAAACTTAACTTAAAAAAGCTAAGATTCAAGAACCTAATTCAAGTTAATAATCTAATACAAGAACCTAATTCCAAATTCAAGTTCAAGTCCTAATCCTAATTCAAGTTCCAAATTCAAGTTCAAAAAAGAACCTAAAGTTGAAAACTAATTCTTAACTCAAAACTAACAAACTTAACTTTAAAAAGTTTAACTTAAAAAACTTAGATTCAAGAACCTAATTCAAAAGGTTAAAGTTAAATACTAATTCAAGATTCTAAAACAAAACTCAAAACTAATTCAAGAACCTATTTCAAATTCAAAGTTCTCAAATTCAAGTTAATAATCTAATTCAAGAACATAATTTCAAATTCAAGTTCAAGTCCTAATCCTAATTCAAGTTCCAAATTCAAGTTCCAAATTCAAGTTCAAAAAAGAACCTAAAGTTGAAAACTAATTCTTAACTCAAAACTAACAATTTAAACTAACAAACTTAACTTAAAAAAGCTTAACTTAAAAAAACTAAGATTCAAGAACCTAATTCAAGTTAAGAATCTAATTCAAGAACCTAATTTCAAATTCAAGTTCAAGTCCTAATCTTAATTCAAGTTCCAAATTAAAGTTCCAAATTCAAGTTCAAAAAAAGAACCTAAAGTTGAAAACTAATTCTTAACTCAAAACTAACAATTTAAACTAACAAACTTAACTTAAAAAAGCTTAACCTAAAAAAATTTAGATTCAAGAGCCTAATTCAAAAGGTTAAAGTTAAATACTAATTCAAGATTCTAAAATAAAACCCAAAACTAATTCAAGAACCTATTTCAAATTCAAAGTTCCCAAATTCAAGTTAATAATTTAATTCAAGAACATAATTCCAAATTCAAGAACCAACCTAATTCTAGTTCAAAAAATCATTCCTAAAGTTGAAAACTAATTCTTAACTCAAAACTAACAAACTTAACTTAAAAAATCTTAACCTAAAAAAGCTTAACTTTAAAAAACTAAGTTTTAAGAACCTAATTCAAAAGGTTAAAGTTAAATACTAATTCAAGATTCTAAAACAAAACCCAAAACTAATTCAAGAACCTATTTCAAATTCAAGAACCAACCTAATTCTAGTTCAAAAAATCATTCCTAAAGTTGAAAACTAATTCTTAACTCAAGATTAACAATTTAAACTAACAAACTTAACTTAAAAAAACTAAGATTCAAGAACCTAATTCAAGTTAATAATCTAATTCAAGAACCTAATTCCAAATTCAAGTTCAAGTCCTAATCCTAACTCAAGTTCAAAAAAGAACCTAAAATTGAAAACTAATTCTTAACTCAAAACTAACAATTTAAACTAACAAACTTAACTTAAAAAAGCTTAACTTAAAAAAACTTAGATTCAAGAACCTAATTTAAAAGGTTAAAGTTAAATAATAATTCAAGATTCTAAAAAAAAAATCCAAAACTAATTCAAGAACCTATTTCAAATTCAAAGTTCCCAAATTCAAGTTAATAATCTAATTCAAGAACATAATTTCAAATTCAAGAACCAGCCTAATTCTAGTTCAAAAAATCATTCCTAAAGTTGAAAACTAATTCTTAACTCAAAACTAACAAACTTAACTTAAAAAAGCTTAACTTAAAAAAACAACTAAGTTTCAAGAACCTAATTCAAAAGGTTAAAGTTAAATACTAATTCAATATTCTAAAACAAAACCCAAAACTAATTCAAAAACCTATTTCAAATTCAAGTTAATAATTTAATTCAAGAACCTAATTCCAAATTCAAGAACCAACCTAATTCTAGTTCAAAAATCATTCCTAAAGTTGAAAACTAATTCTTAACTCAAAACTAACAATTTAAACTAACAAACTTAACTTATAAAAATCTTAACTTAAAAAAACTAAGATTCAAGAACCTAATTCAAGTTAATAATCTAATTCAAGAACCTAATTCCAAATTCAAGTTATAGTTCAAGTCCTAATCCTAATTCAAGTTTCAAATTCAAGTTCCAAATTCAAGTTCCAAATCCTAATTCCAAATTCAAGTTCAAAATTCAAGTTCAAAAAAGAACCTAAAGTTGAAAACTAATTCTTAACTCAAAACTAACAATTTAAACTAACAAACTTAACTTAAAAAAGCTTAACTTAAAAAAACTAAGATTCAAGAACCTAATTCAAGTTAATAATCTAATTCAAGAACCTAATTCCAAATTCAAGTTCAAGTCCTAATCCTAATTCAAGTTCCAAATCCTAATTCCAGAACCTAATCCTAATTCAAGTTCCAAAGTCAACTTCCAAATTCAAGTTAATAATCTAATTCAAGAACCTTATCCTAATTCAAGTTCCAAATCCTAATTTCAAATTCAAGTTCCAAGTCCTAATTCCAAATTCAAGTTCTGTAATGACTGGACCCATCATTACTTTATGAATCGCGAAGCCGAATTATTTGGGGAACTAATTTAAAGTACGTTTGTTTAAGTAAGGTGACGTAGTGGAAAATTTCTGATTTTTTTAAATAACCCGAGCTGACGTCACTCCGCTATAGTGGTAATTATTTCACTATAGCGGGACCGCCATAGCGGAGGGTTAACCTCCATAGCGGAGTGACGGGAGACAGAAGCTCAGAACGGGAATTAATAAAAAATGCTCTCCTCCTCAATTGGAAAACATACGAGGGTTCCTCCAAAAACCCTCCCATGCTGCTCCAAGGCTAGGGAATCATGAGGAGGAGGGGTCGTGGCTGGAGGGACGCAGAACAGGAGATTCCAGGACCAACGTCTTCATGGAGCCAGAAACACACGGTTGCAGCTGCTTGGCATCCAGGTAGGCTAGGTTTTCATGAGTAGTTAGACCTGTTTACATTTTGTATTCATCATATAGCGGAATGGAGATTTCATGTTTTAGGCCTCTGCGCATGGAGTCTGGTGGATTTGGTATTAGTTATGAGTGAGCTAAGGATTGGTTGGATTGAACTGTGGATTGATTGTAGCTATTTTGGGTTGTTTATGTTGTCTTGGCATGCTAAAATGATAGGACTCAGGGACTGGGATGTCGGGAAGGTTTGGGGAATCTAGAATTGCAAGGACAACTAAAAGGGTATGAAAATGGGAAACTCCTAGGTGGGGTTTCAAAATGTGGAAGGCATGATAAGTAGTCGTTGTTTTGCTAAGGGCTAAGGGGAGGTAACTCCTGTTGTTATTATCTATGTACGTTTCGAAATCAATGGGGTTGTTAAATTATGCTAAAAAGGGGAAACCGTTCTTTATATGTAAATAAAGGGTGAGTGTGTTTAGCCTTCGGAGGGAGGTCGAGATTAAGTTATATACCCGGGAGAGAGGGTAGGTGATGGCTTACGATTTCTGTGAATGTTGTATATTTTATACTCTTATCTAAGTGTTTGTATGAATTGCATTGCTTAGAGGAATGGTGTAGAATGTCTAAGGGTCCAATTTTACAGTCTGTGAATTGAACGGTGTGTTGCTTTTTGGTTTACAAGTTGTTTGTTCATTATTTGACTGTGGATTGTTGACATTCGGTTGGCTCGGGTACCACGCCTGGTATGGGTATACTAACGATTGGTACGGGTACCACGCCTAGTACAGGTATAATAAATGGTTGGCTCGGGTACCACGCCTGGTATGAAATACTAACGGCTGGCTCGGGTACCACGCCTGGTACGAAATACTAACGGTTGGCTCGGGAACCACGCCTGGTATGGGTTTATTTTACTGTATCATTGCATTGATATTGTTGCATTGTATTGACTGCTATTGGTTCCGTGAGTGGACCGGGCTACTTTATTGAATTGTGATATTGGTTGGTGGTCCTTGAGTGACCGGGAATCCTGTTATATCTATTGAGATGGTCTTGGATTAGGTCGGGTTGTCTGTCTAACACTTAGGTATTGTTGGAGGGGCTCCTAGGGTGAGTCCGGGCTACACGACAAGGGTTGTTGTTGTTATGTTGTTGATTGTTGATCATAGTTATAAAGGTGGTTTACTTGTGATTGATAATCTAGGGGAATGGCTGAGAGTCTTACACGGTATGACTAGCGGGTGATATCTTGGGAGGAATTGTCTAGGGATCCAGGGCGGGTCCGGGTATTTGTGTGTAGTGCCCAGGGTGTAGTGGGTTTGGAATGACAGGTCCTGGGTAGTTCTGGATGCATAGTCATAGGAGTTGACTGGGTTAATGGTGAGGCAGTCAGAGTTGGATTTATGCGATTGGGCTAAGGTAGTATGACTTGGAAAGTCTAAGGTAGTGTGACTTGGAAAGTCTAAGGTTGTGTAATTTGGGAAGTCTAAGCCTAGTGTGACTCGGAATACCTGAGAGAGAGGGAGTTGGTAGTGGAAGGGATAGAAAGGGTTGAGGTAAGGGGTGAGAGTAGACGATCGGTTGAGATCGGGCCCGGTAAGGGAAAGCGGTGAAAGATGGAATTATGTTTGTTTATTTTCATGTCTTTCTTTATTCTTATTATATATGATGGTAGGAGTGGATTCGGGTCGACCGATGATGTCTACCAGTACGTGTGGTTGTACTAACTCTACTCTTGCTATACCGTTTTGGTATAGTCTCGTTGCAGGGCTGGTGATGTTTCATAGGTACATGGCGATGGTGATCTGCAACAGCTTCTGTCCTTCCTCCATGACGGAAGTTGTGTCTCATTTACTCTTCCTTCTTGTATAAATCTTGTAGTAGCTATTGTACTTGTTTAGACTAGGTCCTAGGGAGGGTGTTCTTAAAGGTTGTAATGGTTTTTCGCAAATTCTTTAAGTCGTCTATTTTATGAACATTTCGGCAAAAGCATTTCTCATGTATAAAAATGGACTGATTAATGGTTTACTTTAATTTCCGCAAGCTACCTGTTGGACGGGTGGTGAGGGTTCGTCTATCTAGGTGGTTAGAGTAGGCGCCCGCACGACCCGGTAGGTTGGATCGTGACAAGTTCAAAATTCAAGTACCTAATTCAAGTTCAAAAAAGAACCTAAAGTTGAAAACTAATAATCTAATTCAAGTACTTAATTCAAGAACCTATATAATTCAAGTTCAAAAAAGAACCTAAACTAAGGTTCACAAGCTAATAGCAAGCATTACCTAAACTAAGGTTCACAAACTAATAGCAAGCCTAAATTAAGGTTCACAAACTAATTATAGCAAGCCTAAACTAAGGTTCACAAACTAATAGAAAGCCTAAATTAAGGTTCACAAACTAATTAGCAAGCCTAAACTAAAGTTCACAAACTAATAGCAAGCCTAAACTAAGGTTCACAAACTAATTAGCAAATCTAAACTAAGGTTCATAAACTAATAGCAAACCTAAACTAAGGTTCATAAACTAATTAGCAAGCCTAAACTAATTAAAATTTATAAATTAAGAATATAATCTAAAAAAGGAATTTTTCACTATCAATTTTTTCATATATCAATTTTCAATATCAATTTCTCAAAATCATAGTTTAGAATTCAACAACAACAACATATACACCATAGTATAAATTCAACAACAACAACATACCCTAGTCTAGAATACACTATCAATTTTTGAAAATAAAAATACTCAAATTAGACCCTAACCTTCAAATCAACAAAATAACTAACCTCAAAATGGGAGGAGGTTGGAGGGAGGAGGCTGGCGGTGAAGGGAGCGACGGTGGAGAGAGCGGTGGTGGAGGAGAGGAGGAGAGAAAAAGAGAAAGAGAGAAATGAGGGCAAAGAGACCCGACGGGGTCTCTGTATAATTAAAGAAGCGACGGGCAGCGTCGCTTCTGTCCATCACTTTTTTAAATGAGTTGACCGTGTTTTGACCAAAAAGCGACGAACAAAAGCGACGCAGTCCGTCGCTTTTCTATTTTTTTAATATAAATTAAATTTTAAAGAAAGCGACGGGCAGCGTCACTTTCATTAAAATAATTTTTTATTTCTTTTTAATAATTACGACGCTGTCTGTCGCTTATAAAAAAATAAACATTAATTATTTATAAATTATTTTGGGGCAAAAATCTGCCAAAAAAGCGACGGATTAAGCGACACTGTCTGTCGCTTTTGTAAAAAAATAATAGAAAAGCGACTGACAGCGTCGCTTTATCCGTCTCTTTTCAGGAGCGACGCTGTCCGTCGCTTTTCTATCCGTCCCTTTCTGAGTTATTTTTAGTAGTGAATGGTGAAATTGAGACTCATCAATGGTGAAGTAACTTGAGACCCGTCAATGATGAAATTGAATGAAGATATGAGTAAGTATATATTTGGGTAAGAAATTTGAGACCCATCAATGGTAAAACTGGATGAAGATTTGATTGTTAACGATGAATTTGAAGGCAAAAGATTTGAAATTGAAAAGGAAATTGAACTGTTGATTTAATTGGAAAAGAAGTGGAAAAAATTGACAAAGAACTATTGATTTATTTTGTATTTGTATTTTGTAGTTGATTGCATATATGTATTTTGATTGTATATATGTATTTGATTGCCTCTTATTTTTGTATTTTTTGATACTTGTATTTGTATTCATTATACGTTTATATTTGTTGATATATTTGTGTCAAATGATATATTCAACGATATGTATTTTTTGTATTTTATTGATATGATACATTCACTTGAACACAAGTACATATGTTTATTCGCTGTATACAAAATATATTTATTTGTAGATTTGACACTCTACAAATGTATTTTGTAGTACAAAATGTATTTGAAACATATTCTGAAAATAAAACACAAATAATTTATATTTTTTGACTGATTTTATATGTACAGTGAAAATACAAATGTATTTTGTCTTCTTAATTATATGCAATGCCAATACAAATATAAATAATTTATATTTTTTGACTGATCTAGTATATGTATTTCAAATACAATATAAATTATTTGTATTTACACAAGGTCAAATACATAATATCTATCTTTTATAAATAATATTTACAACACAGACTTGCAAAAAAAATATAAATTGATTCATATTATCAATATATTCTGCAATTTGTATTTGAATGATAAAAATTTGAGATTTATTTTTTAAAATCCAGAATTCTGATGAAGAACTTTGAATTTCATATTAGATATTTTGTTGTTGAATAGTTTTCCTTAAAGTTTCCTATTTGGAAATGGAATCTAAAATCATTTCCATTTTAATCATAACAATCCAGCTAAAATCACTCAACCCCCCCCCCCCCCTATTTGTATTTGTATTTACTCGTTAAAGCTTTAAATACCAAAAAAAAATAGTAATATTTTAGATTAAAAACTGTTATCTCCTATAATAAGCAAAGTTGTACTACTTCCTTCTTAATTATGGACTCAAATTTACTATTTGAGAAATTCTCTTTCTATGCACATTACTGAAACGATTTCCTACCTCTTCTTATTATGCTCCAAATACCTCTCTCAAGTTCAATTAATGGGTCATATATATTGTTTGAAAGGTGATCAAACAATTAAAATCAAAAATAAGTAAATAACGTAATAGCAAAAAATGAATTAGTAGAAATGATTGTGAAACATCAACCATCATGTCAATGCTAACAACCGTAAAACTCTGAAATTTAGCTACTCATGATTCTCATAAAGATCCAAGATCATCAAAATTACAAGAAATCTTTTGAAAAAAATAATGAGAAGAAAATAAGCTGAAAGGTAAAACGCCTCTTGCCCTGAATCTGTGCCAAAAATATGTCCAACCCCTTTTTTCTCATCAAAAATACCTATTTATATTTTATAGAGTTTAGGGTCGACAAAGGGTTAAATAGCTGAATCAATTATTGAACATCCCAGGAGGAATGTTATATATATTTGGTATTATGAATGTCCCATTATCCCACTGATCTTCTCTATTAGGTAGATAAACCCCTCCCCCACCACCCACTTTACATCATTATAATTGTAACTCGCGCATCATTACTCTTCCATGATCTTCTCTCACAATTTCAACGGTTAATATCATGTTTAAGACAATTTTTTGTAATCATCTTTTGTGATTTGTTTGTTTTAATTTGACTAGATATAAAGTTTAAGACATTAAAGAAGATTTGTGAATTTTGTAATCTTAAACTAAATAATAGTGTATCAAAATGTTATTTAATCTTGTGGACTGTGGTCGTAAATATCCTATGTGGACTATTAAAATTGAAGCATGGACAAATTAGGAAAGAAGCATTTTTTAAAAAATAAATTAAAAAGAAAAATAAGACAAATAAATTGAAATGGAGGGGTAGTATAAACACTACTAAAAAAATATTATTTTTCATTAAAAAATTTCGCTGAAAAATGTTCAGTGCTATTCCACAAATATTTTGATTGAATCAATGAGAAAAGAAAAATAATAGTGTTTTCACACGAAAAAATTAGAAAGCTTCCCAGTATTTTAATGAAAATCTGTTTCTCACCATGTGTTTTTTCAGTGAACTGGCTCGTTGATAAATGAATGAAAAAAATTATGTTTTATAATACAATTTTTTTATTTATTCGCGATAAGCAAAACCTCAGTTTCTAATAGTGAAATAGAGATGAAATATAATGTATGGAACACATGAAAGAAACAAGAAAGTTCTCCAATCTTGTCTTTCTTGTTTTCATTTTTAATATTGTTACTTTGAGCTTGATTTCTTAATTCTATGCCGTATTTATTATTTTAAAAAATATTTAAAAAGCATTCAAACTTAGAATTTTAAAAACTTATCTCTCCCTTTGTACCCATTTGTTCAGTATTGATGTACTAGGCACTGGAAATGACATGAAATCACGGGATATGTAGATTCAATTAACAGACAAGCATGAATCTCTTCTCCCTTTAAATTTTCTAATACTATAATTCTGCATGCCTATTAAATAAACTTACTTTTCATAACTTTACTATAGTCATATTTTACCAGTACAACAAGAATAAGGGAATTTTATAAACATACCTAGCCAAACTCTACGACTTCCAACTCATCACGCAACTAATTAAAAACCACCACAAAATCGAATGAAAATTAATCAATAGTAGAAAAAAGTAGATTTTCGAAAGATTTTTACGCAATTAAAAATTACTATTTTTCTCTGAAATACTTTTCGTAGTTATTTCCATGGATATTTTGATTGAATTGGTGGGGATAAAAAAAATTTGTAATGTTTTCATATGAAAAAATTAGGAAGTTTTCCACCATTTCAGTGAGAACATATTTCTCCATGTATTTTTTAGTGAGCTGGTTCGGTGAGAAACTCATGTTCTATAGCACAAATTTTTTACTGATTCGGGATGAGAAAAATCTTTATTTCTAGTAGTGGTAAGACTGAGAGAAGAAGTAGAACCACCAGTTATTTTGTTAAGTCGGATACGGATTCAAATTTTAAATTTTATAAATTTTATTTATATTGTACATAACATTAATCTATTAAAATTTAAAAGTTATGGATTCAGATCTGTTATTTATTGTAATTCAAATAAATTTGTATACATAAATTTATACTCCATGTTGAAATTATTAAATTAAGATAACCTATTGCTATAAGGCTCCATCTACCCCCACATTTAGCACATCATCATTGTCAACAACCACAATAACGAAGCCAAAAACTTAACAAAGGGATTCAAAATATTATAATTTGTGAACTCAAGAAATTTTTGAACCGCTTTTTCTGCTACATAGGAATTCAAGATTCTATATATATTTTTTCAAAATATGAATTTTTAGGGATTCAATTGAACCCCTTTAATTCTTTGAGTGTGGCTCTATCATTGACTGTGAAAACTCTCATTTTATGTCATAGATACGGATTTAAAGCAAGTGATCGATGTGAATTCACTTGATCATATCGTTTACCCTTTGAATTATTTATGCATATGCCAAAAAAATAAAATTAAAATATATGCATATAATTAGTTAACAACTCTACTAAATACTAATGTATACAACACCACATATGCATGCACGTATACATTTGTAGTCCGCAAAATATCTGTTTCTCTTACTCATGAATGATTATTTTTTTTGATCTAAAATAAGTTAAAAATATTTGTGAGGCTAAATGTTAAAATTATATCTACTTGTTTGTTGACAAGGAAATTGTAGTAGTTACCTTTTGATGTGCACAGGTAAATTTGACTTCAGTGTAATAGATCACAAATCACCTCAGGGAGGAAGTAACCCATTAGGCCAGCCTCATGCAACAAGTTTGATCGAGAAAGCATGTTCAAAGTTTTGAATCTGGGATCTTCATTATTGAAAGATCACATCCTCAACCAACTCGACCATTTTTGTGGAAAAATATATTATTTTTAAATATTAAAAGATATCAATATCTTTTGGACGGATTAAAATGAAATGCATCATATTTATTGGGACAAATAGTGTAAATTTTATGTCTCGCGCACTTCTTTGACATATAACTTTAATTTTTATATATTGACGGTATATTTTTACACTATTAATTTACCTTTACCTATTATAATAGCTAACTAGCTTATTTTTAAAAAAATAGAAATCCTGGTTTTTGTGAAAAGCACTTATAAACATACTTTAAGCGATCTACATATAAATATGTGGGATGATTTGAAAAATATACAATTAATTAATTTACATTATAAAAATATACCTCAAAATTTATATTACAAATCTTTAGTTCAAAACATAATTCGATATACAATAATATACATTCAATGTGCAATAATTTTATACAAAATTTCATATTTTGTTTTTACAAGTGTTTCAAAAGCTTGATATACAGAATTCTACACCCAATATATAATATTATATAAAATTGTAAGAGGTATTTATACACTCATAGAGAATAATATACAACTTTATACACTATTATACAAATTAAAATTTTATCAAACTTCGTCGGTTGATTTCTCTTAAGCGGCAAGATGGAATCTGTTGAAAATTTGTGAAGAGGTACATCTAATGATGGACTATCATCCCCAACAGGAGAGACATCATGAATTATATCAGAATTTGCTTGGAAATTATTTTGAAAATGTAACGACCGGGTCCGTCATTACGGGTAGTCCAATCGTGCCAAGTTTTAGAGTTAGAAAATTCTGGGTTTGGGAGTTTGAAATTCTGGGCTAGGCTAGCCTCGGTCAGTTTTGGAGCGAGGTAGAGTCTAGGGAAATCTGGGTAAGGATTGGTCTATGTGTCTTATTTTGAACTAGTTCTCCACGTAGCCAATACATAAAGGAGTCCGGGGGACTTTTCAGAATCAAATTTGGGTAAGTAGAACTTCCGCAATCGCGTTTGACGTGAAGGAGTTATTTCGGGTCATCGGGGAAAGCAAGTGTGTTGTAAAATGGCCAAAATTGGGAGATTTCTGGACATTCTGTCCGTTACGAGAGCAACGGTCCGCCGTAGCGACCTCCGCTATAGCGGTGGAAAATACCGCTATAGCGGTGGTCAAGGGCGGTCAACCCCACTTAAGACCGCTATAGCGGAAGTCGTCCGCTATAGAGGGACCGCTATAGCGGAGCGGGAACCGCTATAGCGGGCCAACGGGATTTTAATGCAGAAACAGTTCCCAAAACAATCAGTTTTTCACAACTTTATTTTGGGAGAAGGGCTAGACAATTCCAGGCGTTTTTCTTCTTTTTTCCGTCGAAATTCTTCCCTAAGGTAAGGTTTTCGTTCTCCAACCTTTGTATTACGTTTCCTATGCGGTAGAATTTCTAGGAGGGAATTTGGGGAAGGTTGGAATAACCTAGGAATTGTAGAATTTGGGGAAGAAAGGAGATTCCAAGCATGTATGTTCTTGGGTACTGATAAAAGTATATTTTTATGATCATAAGTTGGTTAATTCTCTATTTTTACCCGTAAAAATAATAGAACTAGGAGAATTAATGGTGGAAAAGCCCGAGAAAAGGGTGGGATGATCATGGGTGGCCTGGAGTTTGGGAATTTGGTATAATCTGGGTAATGTGCAGGCCTTGTGTGTTAATTGTATGTACTTGTGTGTTGTTTTAGACCAAGAACAAGAAAGGAATCCGAAACACGGGAAAGCTAGGGTTGAATAGAGCTTGGACTCATTTTGAGGTAGGTGATGGCTTATGATTTTCTGTGAATGTTGTATATTCATGTACTCATGTCTAAGTGATTGTATGCTTTACATTGACGAGGATCCTCTTTCATATACATGAGGTGACACTCTCAACTAACGAGGTCCTTATATCATAAAGGTGAGGAGACTCTCTCTACTAACGAGGACCCTCTTTCATAAACATGGGATGACACTCTCTACTAACGAGGTCCTTCATTCATAAGCGTGAGGAGACACTCTCTACTAACGAGGACCCTCTTTCCCTACTTTGATAACATAGTTTTGGACTTGGGTTACTTAGACCCTCATTGCTCGGTGCTAAATACTACTCTCAAAACATACAAATAGCCCATATAATACTTATGACATATCAAGTGTAAAATAATTGGAAAAAACATACGGACATGTCTAATGTCATGCAAATTCAAACCATAAGTTCTTAAAAACTTAGCATAGCCATAGTTCAAAACATACTTTTCTTTCTAAATTCAAACTTGAAGAATTAGGCATGAAATTTCCATATGGTGCTTGAGATCACAATGTCAAGAGAAAATACTTAATAGAAAAAGCCCAAGAGGATTGAGTAAGGACCCCGACTTAGAAATCCACAACTTGAAAGAAATCATGCTAAGAAATCAACTTTAATGCATGGGCTTTTGGAACCAATCAAGGAATCAAAATAAAATTATAAATAAACAATAATAAATCATGAATTGATGCTTCGAAACTGATTTCATAAGTCTTTCCCCAATTTAGATTAAAATCCAAATTTCATAAGCTCATAATTCAAAATAAGAATTGGGGGTTTTTTAGTACAAGGGTGAGAGAAACCCATTGTTGAATACCCACATACCTTGATGGAAGCTAACCCAACTGATTTGAAAAGAAAAGGAGACTTGAACTTGGAGCTTGAGTCTAGGAGTTGAAACCCTTGCTTGAAGCTTGAGAGGATGAAATTCTTTTTCTTCTTTTGGAACTTGATTGAAAGAATGTGAGAGAACTTAAGCCAAGTGAGAATAAAAACCCTCCTAAATAGGCTTATAATGACTTAGTATAGGAGTTAAAAGAGTGGAAAATTACAAAAATATCCCTCGACTTAATCTTGGAAAAACTAATGAAATGACTGGCTTCAGGGATCACGGATCAGTGTACGGACCGTCAAAGTGAATGACGGATCGTCATTTGGTCCGTGATTTTAGAAATCACTTTTAAGAGTCTACTGGAAGTCCATTCCATGAGTTACAGGACAGTCCGTCATTTAAAATGATGACCCATCAAGTCACTCGTGGAATCTAGGGAAGAAAAGCTAAATTTTGACAACCACGGATCACTCTACGGACCGTGGTTTTGATCTACGGGTTATGAACCAACCAGTGGTTTTGAAGATGAAATTTTAAGGTTCAGGTCAGCAATCACGAGTCACAGTATGGACCGTGGTTCAGAACTACGGTTCGTCATCCTGATCCGTAATCACTGGTAGCACTGCAGCAAAATATCCATAACTTTTTACTCCAGACTTGGATTAATGCGCGATCAGTGGCGTTGGAAATAAGACTCAGTAACCTTTAATTTGGTGGATACTAGGCCACCTAACTCTTTATATTTTAGGAGAAATGGCCATTTGAAGTTGACCCTGGTTTAGTCTTACATGAAAACTTAATTTGGTGAGGTGCTTGCGACTTAACTTGATGATAGGAGTTTCTTATGAATATGATTCACATCCAAAAGACTCACCACACTAGGAAAATAATCATTAAACTCATGAAAAAAGTTCGGGTATTAGCTTAGAATTTTTGGGGTGTTACAGGGTACCATTGAGTAACCGAGTTCATGAGGTTTTCTTGTTGTGTTTTTCCCCAAATACCTTTATTTATGTTAAACTAACATGTTTAGGTAGGTTTTGTGTTACTAAAATAAGAATAGGAATTTAGCGCAGTCTATGGCTTGATTTTGAGTGGAAAATGGAGACCCCTCCAATTTTTGTGTGACATATTAGCCATTTTTGATAGATTGATCGCTATGGATCAGTACATGACATTATGTATATTGATGTGATGAATACCTTAATCTAGGGCATGAACCTGATAGTTAGAAAATCGATAGAATAACTCGGTGCCATGTGTGTGTGAGTTATTTTACATCGTTCTTGTTGTGTGTGCTAATTCAGAACTTGCTCGGTTAGTCTTATCTAGGCTGCAGGATAGTTGGTTAGGAAAGGATCATAGGCCATTTTTAAAATAGTCCACTTAGCCTAAATGAACATTCAAATAAAATTAATATTCCTTGATCCCTGATTTTGAGCCAAAATTAACCTTTTTTGTTGTTTAGCCTATTCACCTTTCCTGTTTTCTATGAACCTTGAGTTGGCACTGGTCCCTCCTTGGACATTGTGCACTTCAACTTAGGCAAATCGTCTAAGTTGAGGGTGACTACTGTGGAGGTAAATGAGAAATATGTGGAATGAAAAGAAAAGGTTAGTGATAAAAAGGAAAAAATAATTGGTGTGGCATATGTGCTAGAAAAAGAAAAAAAAAGAGAAAAGAAAGAATAAAATATGATGAAAAAAGTTGAGTTTGCGTCGCTTGATAAAAAATAAATAATAGAAAGGGAGAATAAGAGAGGAAAAGAATTGGTCTGAAAGTGGAAGAAACATAGCGTAGTGTCAAGGAAGGCTTAGTCACTATTTTCCAAATATACCATACCCATCCTTGAGCCTATGTTACAAGCCGAGTAAAGTCCTATAGTGATCCTAGTCCAACCGTTTAAAAACCGAGGTATAAAAAATAAGGGCAATCATATGGTATTGTGCATGCACTGCTTGAACTTCTTTGTGATAGGGAGTGTTCTATTCCAGTCACATGTATGGAATGAACTGCTGTGTGATCAGGGCTTCTTTGTGGTGAGGGTATTAGAGTAACATCGATTGCTGATTGTTAGGGTAAGTGACATATGTGTATGCTAGCTTGTCTATTGATATCGTAATGTCATCCATGGATCCTTCTGTATCATCTTGATAAATGCTACACGTGCACTTATTTCATATTGAGAAGGAGGGGGGTGTTAGTTATGAGCTGGATTGTTCGAACCATGTGACTGTCATAGTTCCTGGTTTTCTTTTGCTTAAGCATCATTATAGGATGGTTTTGTTTTATCGCTTAAGGACAAACAACTGTTTTAAATTGAGGGTGTTGATGTGCCGTGGTTTTACGGTACTTTTGACACTTAAAACTTGGAATTGGAGTGTGTTCTTTAGTGATTTTTAGTAAATTTAATGTGTTTTTGAGTTTGTTTGCAGGAAAATAGGATTCGGAGACTGAGTACAAAAACAAACTACAAAAAGGCTAGAACTGACTTCTATGACTCAACTCTATGAGCCATGAAAGCATCCACGAGTCGTAGAAGTCAGTCATAGACTGAGTACTGAAATAGGTGCATGAAACCTGATTTCCACGACAGGTATCCACGAGCCATGGACCCATCCATGAGCCATAGTTCTTGTCCATAGAACCTCATTAGAGAAGAAGCAAAATACTTGATTTCCACAAAGCCAGTCCATGAGCCGCCAGACCAATCTACGAGTCATGGAATGAGCTCATAGAGTTGAACCTGCAAGAAGACAACACCTCTGAGTTTCACAAGGAGCTTTCACAATCTGTAGAAGTTTTCATAGACCGTAGATGGCGTCTGTGGAAGTTGTCGAATGCAGTTCTCCTAGTTTAATTAGGATAGGATTTGTAATATCTATAATTACCTTTCCTAGGTTTTCTTTGATGTTTTATGCTCTATTATTTTGGTGGAAACAACTTTGAAAATACTTGGGAGTATATTGTTCTTAATTTGGAGAGATTTATTCATCCATTGATTCTTGATTATTGATTCTTCTTTAGTAATTCAAGATTCTGGATTTCTTGATTTCATCTCGTAAATATATGATTATGAATTATTCAACAACTTCTGATTGTTTACTTAAGAACATGAGTAGCTAAATCCATAACTAGAGTTGTGAGAACCATGACGGATTAACAAAGTAGGCAAAGTACTTAGTAATTCTAGGATGGTGTTTATGCATGTATTATTCTTCCCTTCGCTTTGATTTCTCTTTAACGGTGTGCAACCTTAGAACTCGCCTTATTGTTACTTGCCAGACCAAGGGGGTAATGAATGGGAAAAGGGTTGTTATAACTGAGATTTGAGGCTACGAACCCTCATCTAATAGCTTGACCTTATCCAAAAATAGCTAATCTGGGATCAAAGATAAGGGTTAGTAAAGCATACATCCGTAGACGAACCAAGTTGTGTGGTGAAATTATTTTATCTAGGGGACAAACCATTTAGTTAAAATTTACTTACCGATCTTGCATGCTAAGAACCAGAATATATTGCTAGTATAATGCCTACTGTGTTATGAACTCATGGGGAACACAGTCCTAGTCCATTCTCTCTCTAAATTACAACAATATCAATACTTGTTGGTACTTGTTACTTGATATTTTACAAATATTAATTTTTACATAAAATCCTCCATCAGGGGAATAAGATGACTAAGAGTGAAAATACACACAGTTGATCGAGGTCCTATCATATTCTCTGTGGAATCAACCCTAACCTTGGTTAGGTTCTATATTTGATCAACGACCGCTTTATACTTTCTTTTAGAGGTATAATTTGGGCATATCAAACCTGCAGACTTAGTAGATTTGAGACTGTATCTTGCAGATTCAACTGAATTTGAAGACTTCAACCTGCAGACCTTGAGGAATTCAACTTGCGAACTTGGTGAATTTGAAATCTTTATCTCACAGACTTGGTAGATTTTTTACTTCAACTGCAGATATGGTGCATTTGAGAATTTGACTTGTAGAGTTGTTGAACTTTACGGCTTTGACTTGCATATGTGATAGATTTGAGACCTCATCCTACAAACTTGGCAGCTTTTAGAACTTCAACTTGCAGACTTGATAAATTTGATACCTCACCCTACATACTTGTCGGCTTTGAGAACTTTAACTCATGAACTCGGAGGATTCGAGGACTTTAACCTGCGAATTTGGTGAACTTGAAAACTTCTCCTCACAGACTTGGTGTATTTGAGAACTTCATCTCACAGACTTGTGTATTTGAGAACTTCACCTCACAGACTTGGTAGATTTTGACTTCAACCTATAGGCTTAGCGAATTCAAGGGCTTCAAATCCTGTTGAATAAGCTCATTTTTCATAGAGGTTTGCCCCCATCGAGCTACCAATATTCGGTGAGACTTCAGAGTTCGACAAAAGAGTACTTGTAGACCTGACTTTCATATGGCAGATCAAGTGGGGACATGTATTTTTTTTACACTCATGCGACTGAACCCAGAATGAAATTCTAAGCGCCTACGTACCTCGGTGAGGAGGATCAAGTCATAACGTAGTTCTGAAAGAGTGATTTTTTTTGTCATAACGTAGTTCTGAAAGAGTGATTTTTTTGTCCTAACTTTTGCCTAGGCCGCCTCTTGCGAGGTTTTCAACCTAGCGAATGATTTTTTTTTTTTTTTTTTTTTGGAGAGCCGTACACAGTTTATATTCTTGTGGGTTAGGAGTTACATACAATTTATGCTCGTGCCTTAAGGAGCGCCATCTTCCTTCAAGGATAGTACTTCTTCAAGAATTTTGCATTGATAGGGACAACCCTTACGCCATCTGCATCAACAAGCTTGTAAGCACCATTTGAATATGCTTCTTGTATAACAAGCTTGTAAGTACCATTTGATCATGGGAGCTAACTTGAAAAAATTGAATAATTTTTTATGATAAATAAAATTAGTGACTATGATGATCAATTACCCAAAATTAAGTGAAAGCTTCTAACTCTTGTACTTCTTGTTGAGTTGTTGTTTCACTAAAAAAGGAACAAATGGAAGCTCTTTCTTTAAACTAGATAAGATCAGAATCCATTTCCAATAGTCATTTGATTTGACAAAGGGGAGAAGAAAATTTTGTACAAAATGGTCAAAACTCCTCGGTCATTGAAAGATGGAAAAATTGGAAGAATCAAAGGCTTAGTCCAAAAGCATTGGCAAAAAGGACATAAAATTATTTATATATAGAAAAAGGAATAAAGAAGATCCCAAGAAAGAAGTAAATCAGAAGAAAAGCAATAGTACCCCTCTACTAGAAAGTGGAGTAATTCACAAAATATTCTACCCCACACTAATCATTTAATTAAGTTTTGGCGCCGATATCTTAGCGCCATCCAAGGCCAAGTACCACCAATTGCGCCCTTCTATGTTATGCTTATTACGAAATTTTGTAAAAATTTGTATTATTAAAATAATGGTGGTTAGTGTCCGGTTTTCAGTTTTGGTCCCTCCTTTAGCTAAATTAGCAATAAAACATTATGACCCTAAAATTAAGCTTCCTTTATCATGCCATGCATGGAGGCTTTTTAGATACTTTGGTCGGGTTTAATCTCAACACAAGGAACATCTTTTTGTATTCCTTCATTATTATTATTGGCTTTGGTTTTTCCTCCCAAGCAAGCTTGGAGCTTCAAAAACTACTTTTTCTTTAATTAAAAATAGCAATTTAGAGTTTTAATTGATTCCATAGCTTATAACTTAGTAGTATAGGTAAAAGTTTTTCATATTAAAAATTTGGGTTTTATTTTAACTATTCTCCTTTCTGCTTTTTCGAAGGAGACCTAAATTCCTTAAGGACAAAGACTACTCTATCAAAGCTAAACTATAAAATTCTCTATTTTCAAACTCAATATTCTAACGTAAACATGGAGGGATATGTCCTTTCATCTAGTATATATCTAGATCATGAAGTGCATAGTTATTCTGGCTAAGGAATGGACTATAAAAGGTAGCAATAATATGAACACAAGACCTGTCTCATGAATATAATGTCAAGAAATAGGAGTCTGCAGAAATTCAATTATTTTAGGCACGATGCATGTGCTTATGATCATTTATACTTCCGCATTTCAACTTTAACCTAAACACATGAGAAATAAGAATGTATAGTTAGCTAAAGTTTTCAAAGCAGTACGCATAAATTAAGCGTTATGCCCTAGGCCGAACGGATTGCTAGCTAGCTTGTCCATTTTTTTCCTTCCTTTGTTTGTTATGTCTTTCAATATATTAATTTTAGAGGAACTTTCTGTTAGGATATACTATTAACCATGCGTTTTGATATAGTATTATTTATTGAATGATTATTTATTCATTTATTTAATTCAATAAAGTATTACATGAAATAGATCATTTTGTCATACATGTGTCCTCAACTTATATAGTAGATGATTTGGTCTATAGAGTTTGAGCTTATATATAAAAGACTAAATCATCAGTTCTTATAAGTTAAAGTTATAGTTCACAATCGTAGATGGGAATTTGGACAAACCATCAGAATGATTGTAGCACGAGATTAAAAGTAATTTATCTTGATTACGAGAACGGTGTAGTTCTAACTTCCCGTGCTAGTGCATTTTGTATGTATTGAACATGACCAAGTAGAGATAGATGTTTTAGACTGACTGATAAAAACATATTCTCTAAACTATTAAATGTACTTATATTCTCAATCTTGATATAACTATTATGAGCTGTATATATTAATTATCATTTTGATTTATTAAAAGGCGAGATCCTGAGATGGGTCAACATGCCTTATAGATTGGACGATGATAATAATATATATTGGTGAAATAATAAGTTAGTTGATAGAATTCATGTCTCGGTATAGAGATTGATGATACACCTTTTATGAGAAGCTTATAAGTTTTCATATGTAAACCCGGCCGGTGGATTTATGAATCCGACATATAAATAAGTTAAGTATTGCTCTAAAGAAAATTAATCATTAATTAAATTCGTTAGTAATTTAATGTATTGATTAGTATCTGTAATCTTAACATGGGAATTACACAAGTGTTTAATAGGGAATTATGAAATATAAATAGAGGAGTGCAATTACGAATTTCTAGTGGAATAATTTGTACTTTATTATGGTAAGAATAATTTAAATTAATATTTTAAATTATTTCCATAATAGGGAGCTTCAGTAATTAATTTTGTGGTCCCTACAGTGCCCATATTTAACTAGAACTCAGAATTCTATTTTCTAAGGAAAAGGAAAAAAGAAAAATAAAGTACACATTTGTTTCTTGTTTTTGAAACAAAAGTACACGTTTGTTTTTTTTTTTTTTTTGAAACATAGGTATGTTTCTTATTCTCCCTTTTGAATTCGGAGAACTCCTCTATAAATATGGGTTCTTTCAACCTAGAAAAAGAGATTTAGTTTTCTAAATAATACTTGTCCACCCAAGTATTGAGAGAGTTCGGCTGTTAATTTGAGATCACTGGAGAAGACCGTAGAACTGAAGTTGGACTTGCTTCAAGATATTTGTTCACGCTTCAAGAGGTAATTCTTGATTAATATTTAGCATACTTGATGTGTACTGCGTGTTGGTATTTATTGTCTATTATTCATGTAAGCAGTATGTTCTTGGATTGCTTTTGTTGCGTGTACTACTTTCCAACAATTGGCATCATGAGCCACGCTTACATCTAAATAGATAATAACTAATAAACGTATGTTCAATTATGCGTGAGAATAGATGGCAACAGTAAACAATTTTTTCCAAGTAATTGTTGTAATATTTTAATTTTAATTTGGAGTTCTTTAATTTTGTATTATTGAACCCAAAGAAATTTAAATTTTGAAAACAAGAGGAAAAATCAACTGTTGGGTGTATTTTTCTGTTTCACATGAATGTCGACGGTGTCCCATGATTCTTGAAGAAATTAATTCTGAAAAGTTTTGAATTAATAAAAGCATGTTTTAGTACAATATAATATTCAATGGATTATTGCAATATTATTCTCAACATGTCACCATTTTCATCATGTGTATGATGCATGAGATGGTATAGAGACATTGATGTGATATTTTTTCTGGATTATTGCAATATTGTTCTCAACATGTCACCATTTTTTAATTACTAGTTTGATAATCTGTATTAACTCTCCTTAACTGAGTAATACATGATTGGATCAATGTAACTAGGATTTTGATTTTCACTTGACTTAAACTAACAGTAGACTCTCCATCTGAGTTAGGTCTGTAAGAGTTCATGGAGTGAATAATCGGTCATCATATATGTGTATTGCATGAGTAGTTCTCCAATCCCATCGATTGGCTATTTGAGATGCATGAATATATATGTATATGATGAGTTTGAATTTAATTATTCAATGTTTATATGACTGTTTTGTTGATCTATTATAATTTTTTCAATCTTAGATTCAATATGTCTTCTGTTACCTCCCTTAGCACTATTATGAGTCAATATAAATTTGAGGGTCATAACTTTATTGAGAAAGGTTCTACTTCTAAACTGAAAGGTGAAAAGAAGAAGAAAAAGACTGCTAAAAAAGTTGTAGCTTTGACTGGAGGCATGGAAAAGCCTAACGGCAAGTGTTTTCATTGCAAGATGACAGGCCATTGGATGGCACATTATCCAGTTTTCTTAGCCAAGCGGAAAAACAAGCTGGATAACTCACTTTCACTTGTCGTTGAAATGTGTTTAACGGCTGTTTCTACAACATTATGGTGTATAGACTCAGGAGCCACTGATCACATTTGCACTATAATGCAAGAGTTTCAAGAAACACGCAAGCTGATTAGAGATGAAGTTAGTATTTTTCAAGCGGATGGCTCAGCAGCTCCAGCTTTAGCATTAGGAAATATTAGTATCTCGTTTGGTAGTGGTAGAGTTTTAATTTTAAAAGACGCATTATATGCACCTGCTGTTAGAAGAAATTTGATTTTAGTTTCTAGAGCTTTAAGAGATGGTTACAATGTTAATTTTTCTGATAACGGTTGTGTTATTAGCTATAATAAACATTTTATCTCTGTTGGTACATTGATTGATGGTCTTTTTATTATTAATGTCTCTCCTGAACTGCAACAAACTATTGAACTGAATAATGTTAACCTTTCTTGTAAAAGAAAACGATCTTCTGAATTAAATGAGACCTATTTATGGCACTTGCGTCTATGTCATATAAATCTAGACAGGATTTCAAGGTTGGTTCGAGATGGACCTTTAGGTTCATTAAAAGTGGAGGCACTACCAAAATATGAATCTTGTTTAGAAGGAAAAATGACTAAGAGACCTTTTCCCTCAAAAGGGAATAGAACCAATGATAAACTAGAGTTAATTCATTCTGATTTGTGTGGCCCGATGAACGTTCAAGCGAGAGGTGGTTATGAGTATTTTGTGACTTTCATAGATGACTACTCAAAATATGGATATATTTATTTATTGCGCCATAAATCTGAATGCTTTGACAAATTCAAAGAGTTTAAGGCAGAAACGGAGAAACGACATGGAAAATATATCAAATCACTGCGATCTGATCGTGGTGGCGAATACCTCTCCACAGAGTTTATTAGTTACTTATTAGAACAAGGAATTACGTCTCAAATGTCTGCACCTAGAACGCCACAACAGAATGGTGTAGCGGATAGAAGAAATTGGACTCTCTTAGAAATGGTTAGATCTATGATGAGTTACTTTGATTTGCCTTTTTCATTTTGGGGATATGCACTAGAAACTGCAAACTATATTTTGAACTTAGTTCCTTCCAAGTCTGTACCGTAATATCCATAGAACTTGGACTGGGCACAAACCTAGTTTGAAACATATTCAGATTTGGGGATGTCCAGCACATGTGCTGAAAGGGGAGGCAGAAAAATTGGAACCAAGAATGAAAGTTTGTGTTTTTATTGGGTACCCTAAAGGAACGAAAGGTGGTCTGTTTTATAATCCTAAAGAAAAGAAGGTCATTGTAAGTACAAATGTCAAGTTTCTAAAAAATAATTTTTTAACAAACCACGTTCCTAGAAGTAAACTGATTTTACAGGAATTAAGCAAAGAGATAACGAATCAAAATCAATCTGCAGACGATAATGAAAACCAAAATCAAACCACAGATGTTAGAATTAACATACCATTGCTTTTTAGTAGTGGGAGAGATATTAATGAACATACAGTTCCACAAGTATAAGGTTCCGAAAATTCATTCCATCAAAGTAGTGGGACTAGTATTGAGGAAATTACACTAGAGCAAGAAGTCATTGATATTTCCACACCGCAAGATGCTGAGAATAAAATGGAGACTCAAGATCCTATAAATGATGTGGTTCAACCACAAGATCATACTAGTGCACCTCTTTCGGTACCTGCCCCTCCTATAGTGTCTCGTCGTAGTGGGAGAGAGATAAGAAAATTAATTCTGTATTTACTCTTGGGAGATTCTTTTGACAGAATCCCTGAAGAGTTGAATACCGAACCCGTGAATTACGATGAAGCACTACAGGATAAAGATGCAGAAAAATGAATTGTTGCTATGAAATCAGAGATGGAGTCCATGTATTCCAATAAAGTCTAAAATCTTGTAGAACCACCTGTAGATGGAGTCAAACCCATTGGATGCAAGTGGATCTATAAGAAAAATAGAGGAGTAGACAAAAAAGTGCAAACTTACAAAGCTAGGCTTGTTGCAAAAGAGTTTACTCAAAAAGAAGGGATCGATTATGAGGAAACCTTTTCGCCAGTAGCCATGCTTAAGTCTATTAGAATTATCTTATCCATTGCTTCTCATTATGATTATGAGATTTGGCAAATGGATGTCAAGACATCTTTCCTTAATGGAAGTCTTGATGAAAGCATTTTTATGCGACAACCAGACAGTTTCATTCAAAAAGGTTAAGAACACATGTTGTGCAAGCTTAAAAGATCCATTTATGGATTAAAGCAAGCTTCTAGGGCATGGAACACTTGTTTTGACAATGCAGTTAAAACTTTTGATTTTGAGCAATGTCTTGATGAATCTTGTGTGTACAAAAAATGGATTGGGGATAAAGTGATTTTTCTGGTATTTGTATGTAAATGATATCTTGCTCATAGGAAATAATGTGGGCTTGTTGAATTCAGTTAAGGAATGGTTGTACAGTAATTTTGATATGAAGGATTTGGGAGAAGCTGATCATATCCTTGGGATCAAGGTTCTACGTGATCGCAAGAAAAGGATGTTAGGCTTATCTCAAGCTCTTTACATTGATACTATTCTTACCAGGTTCACCATGCATGATTCCAAGAAAGGATTTCTTCCTTTCAGACATGGAATTTCTCTATCTAAGGATCAATGTCCTAAGATAGATGTTGAGACAGAAAACATGAAGGCGGTTCCTTATGCATCAGCTGTTGGAAGCCTTATGTATGTGATGTTGTGTACTAGACCTGATATCTGCTTTGTTGTAGGCATGGTTAGCAGATTTCAGTCTAATCCTGGATGAGAATATTGGACGGCAGTTAAGCATATAATCAAGTACCTAAAAAGGACTAGGGATTACATGCTAGTCTACTATTCGAATGAGTTAGTGCCAATAGGATACACAGACTCAGATTTCCAGTCTGACAAGGACTCTCGTAAGTCGACCTCTGGAAATGTGTTTACCTTGGGAGGTACAACCACTGTTTGGAGGAGCATCAAACAAACTTGTGTTGCTGATTTCACCATGGAAGTCGAATATATAGCAACCTCTGAAGCAACTAAGGAGGCGATATGGCTCAGAAACTTTCTAAAAGACTTGGCGGTAGTCCCTGCGATAGAAGCCCCACTTACTATTTATTGTGACAATAGTGGTGCGATTGCAAATTCAAAGGAACCACAAAGTCATAAGAGGGAAAAACACATTGAGCGTAAGTACCATTTGATTCGAGACATAGTGCAGAGAGGAGATGTGGTAGTTGTGAAGATTGCATCAGAGAACAACCTGGTAGACCCTTTTAAAAAAGCCTTGCCACAAAAGTCTTTTGATAGGCATGTAGAAGGAATGGGCATTAGAGTTGTAGGTGCATGGTTATGAGTCTAAGTGGGAGTTTATTAGGATATACTATTAACCATGCATTTTGATATAGTATTATTTATTGAATGATTATTTATTCATTTATTTAATTCAATAAAGTATTACATGAAATAGATCATTTTGTCATACATGTGTCCTCAACTTATATAGTAGATGATTTGGTCTATAGAGTTTGAGCTTATACATAGAAGATTAAATCATCAGTTCTTATAAGTTAAAGTTATAGTTCACAATCGTAGATGGAAATTTGGACAAACCATCAGAATGATTGTAGCACGAGATTAAAAGTAATTTATCTTGATTACGAGAACGGTGTAGTTCTAACTTCTCGTGCTAGTGCATTTTGTATGTATTGAACAGGACCGAGTAGAGATAGATGTTTTAGACTGACTGATAAAAACATATTCTCTAAACTATTAAATGTACTTATATTCTCAATCTTGATATAACTATTATGAGCTGTATATATTAATTATCATTTTGATTTATTAAAAGGCGAGATCCTGAGATGGGTCAACATGCCTGATAGATTGGATGATAATAATATATATTGGTGAAATAATAAGTTAGTTGATAGAATCCATATCTCGGTATAGAGATTGATGATACACCTTTTATGAGAAGCTTATAAGTTTTCATATGTAAACCCGGCCGCTGGATTTATGAATCCGACATATGAAATAAGTTAAGTATTTCTCTAAAGGAAATTAATCATTAATTAAATTCGTCAGTAATTTAATGTATTGATTAGTATCTGTAATCTTAACATGGGGAATTACATAAGTGTTTAATAGGAAATTATGAAATATAAATAGAGGAGTGCAATTACGAATTTTTAGTGGAATGATTTGTAATTTATTATGGTAAGAATAATTTAAATTAATATTTTAAATTATTTCCATAATAGGGAGCCTCAGTAATTAATTTTGTGGTCCCTACAGTGCTTATATTTAACTAGAACTCAGAATCCTATTTTCTAAGGGAAAGGGGAAAAGAAAAATAAAGTACACATTTGTTTCTTGTTTTGAAACAAAAGTACACGTTTGTTTTTTGTTTTTTTTGAAACATAGGTATGTTTCTTATTCTCCCTTTTGAATTGGGAGAACTCCTCTATAAATAGGGGTTCTTCCAACCTAGAAAAAGAGATTTAGTTTTCTAAACAATACTTGCCCACCCAAGTATTGAGAGAGTTCGGCTGTGAATTTGGGATCATTGGAGAAGACCGTAGAACTGAAGTTGGACTTGCTTCAAGATATTTGTTCACGCTTCAAGAGGTAATTCTTGGTTAATTTTCAGCATACTTGATGTGTACTACGTGTTGGTATTTGTTGTCTATTATTCATGTAAGCAGTATGTTCTTGGATTGCTTCCGCTGCGTGTACTACTTTCCAACACTTTCATAAACAACAACTAGTAGGAACTTAATCAGGCCTTTATAGTCACATTTTGCCTAATTACAATGTGTAGCAATATTTTCAATAGCAATTGTATAATCTCGGGATACAAATACAAATAGAGTTGAGTTGGAATCTCGGGATACAAATACAATCCATATTGTATATTTTGTGAAATGTCGACATACAAATACAAATTTGTATTGTATATTTTGTGGAATCTCAGCATACAAATACAAATTATTGCTATATACAAATACGTATTATATATAATAATAGTTTTAAATTCTCTGCTGCAAAATATAATTGAAATAAACTGTTGCTATGGAGCATTATTAGGCATAGATGTTTGCCATGTTATATAATTTTTCCTTAATTTTATAAGATTTGAGTTATATACATAATGTTTTTTACATCATCATGTAATTTAACATGTTGATATAAAGTAATTAGTACAATTTTTTTTTTATCAAGTTCCCAATTAATGCTTATTACGAGTAACTTGATATGATTGTGTTAATACTTTTTGCAACAGTCGGTTTATAAAATTTAAATTTATTAGTAAATGTGCTAATATTAAATTGAAATTTAAAAGGAGACTGAATAATAAAGGGTAGAATATTCTCTACTTTAATAAATAGGAATAGGAAAAGGAAATGTTTCGAGAAAAGAAAAGAAAAATACTCTATTAAATCTTCAACACCACAAGCTAGATTTTCTTAAAAAGATGTTACTCTGCAGTAGTAGGTTAAAAAAAGAAAAAGAAAAAAGGGAAAACAAAAAGGATGATGGTAACTGGCCTTCCATGATAGGGATTCGAGACAGCCAAATGTTAATTTACTTAATACATCACCAGTCCCTTAAATTTATCAAAATATTTTATTTAGACACTCGAACTAAGTCATGTTTCAATTGAATTCCTCAATTCCTAATAAAGTATGTTCCAGTTTGACACTTTTTATTCAAATTTTAGAATTTTATTTTGCATATATTCTCATTTATCTATTAGGAAGTTAAGTTAATCATGTAATATGTATTATCCGTAAAGAATTACATTTTCCTCGAATGCCATGATATCCTCAGTTAGTTGTGAATACTCAAAGAATTTTGGTGAGATACATGTGGAAATATTATGAAGTTATTTATGGTAAACACTTATTTGCACTTAGTATTTATACTAAAACAAATAATTTAATTTTTGTAATTAAAAAGTTAATGTGAGATATATCATTTAGTTATGGTTAAGTTATTAATGTGTATACAAAAGAGACTAAATTTAGTATGACATAAACAGTTAATAAGAGTAAAATTTTATGTTATTTTGAGAGTTGTATGTTTTCCCTCCTTTCCATACTATGTTGAAGTTTTTGGTCAACCTAAACTAGTTGTAACTTGTAAGGGATTAGGAGCCGCTACCTTTTGAGATGGACTACCTTTTCACGTCTTTCTATGGTAGTATATGTTTTCTCAAACGGAATTCAATATTTTTTCAAAAGGAAATGACAATAAAGAAAAAGATACACTTGACTTGATTGAAAAAGCCTTAATTTGCGTTGTTGTGATTGGATTCCCTCCCCAAGCCCTACTATATAAAGAGTCATTTGTCTATCATTTTAATCAACTAACTCTAAACAAGCCAATTGTACTTTCTGCAAATCGTATAATATGGCGTTTAGAGTGAAAGTTTTTGTTTGCCATTGCCTCATTCTCTTGTCATCATTTTTCTTCTCTTTGGGTACTGCCCAAGGGGGGGGGTTTCAACTATAGAGATGCTCTTGAAAAGTCCATTTTGTTCTTTGAAGGACAAAGATCCGGGAAACTCCCCCCTAACCAGCGAATCTCTTGGAGGGGTAATTCTGGACTTTCAGATGGTTCACTTGCTAAAGTAAGTTTCAAAACTCTTTGGACTGTCAATTCTTTTGGTATCCCTGATTCCTCATATTCTTTATTTAGACTCATTTGCACTCTTCACTAATTAAAGTTTACCAAGTGACAAAGAAATACGCCATGTACCCTTATGTTGCTAAAGTATGGGTTTTAATTAGGATTTAGATGTTAGAGTAGCAGTCATATGACGACTATTAGGGTTGACAAATTCAACCCAAGCCTATTTGACCCGCCCAGATTTTAATGAGTTGGACATGGGCTACATTATGAATGAGAACTAATTTGGACATAACTCATTTTAACTTATTTATTCTTAGCCGTCCAAAATGATCCTTTTTTTGACGCAAATTGCCCCGTTGGCTAATTAATTATTTGAGTCTTAATTGTGTTAGAGGGACAATTGCATAATTCGGAGTTTACCACTATTTTTTCCCAGTTTTTAACTTGAATTGGTAAGGCAATAGCCATTGTTTCCAGTTTTTTTTCTAAATCGTAGGCTGCAGTGAAGTTGTTAACACACATTTAAGTTGTACTCTCTCCGTCTCAATTTATGTAACACTCTTTCTTTTTTAGTCAGTCTCGAAAAGAATCACATATTTCTATATTTAGTAACAATTTAAACTTTAAACTTCTCATTTTACCCTTGAAGTGATTTATAGGGACACAAAATATTTGACTTATTTTATAAAACAAGTTTCAAAAGGTATTGAAATTTAACATTCTAAGTTTTAACAAAGAATCAAATTGAATAAGTAAAAATAGAAATTGATATGTATTCTTGGCAATTATTTTCCTCAATATCTAAAGCTGAAAAAAATACTGGGATTTAATTTGTTCAAAAACTGAGAATATTGTAAAGATTTGGATTAAATTGGGCGAGTTGGGTTATGACCCATTGTTCAGCCCATCTTCACTAAAGACCTTTGGGTAGGATTGGGCATCAGCCCATTATTTGTTCAACCTATCTTGACTCGTCCAATTTCAGCCCAGACAACTCATCTGTCACCCCAGCGACTATGATTACGGCCGCAGGGTTGATCAAGGAAAACAGAGCACAGCAAACTGAATTATTGTTAGTATATCTTTTTGGGGAGACTCATCTTGCATAAAGAATATTTTGAAGCTCTAGTTAAACATTTTATGTTATGGAGACCTTATTTGAAAAAATTCTACCAAACCAAAAAAATCGAGATTAAAACACAAATTTTTGTTGGTTTGATTTGGTTTATATATTTTAAAAATTGACATGATTGGTTTGGGTCGATAAATGAAAAAACCAAACCATATCAATCTATGTGCACCCCCAATAATGTCATTCTCGATAATTTCTTTCCATTTCTCGATACTTTTAGTATAGTATATTTGATATTTAGTAGATTGCTATTCTCAGAGTTCCACGTGATGCTCTTTCCTTTTTAGTTTTTCCAACAAGAATGATATATTTTATATTTAGTAAATAATTTAATTTTAAACTTCTCATTTATCATTAATAAGATAATTCATAGTCATACAAACGTTTTGACTCATTTTAGACACTAAATTTCAAATTTCTTCTTTCTAAATTTTATGCCGTCAAGTATCATCGTATAAATGTGACGAGGAGGTGTGTTTACTAAAACCATTCACAAAATGATGTCTACTATTATAAAATTGTAGTAGTATTATTTAACTTTCTGAAATGTCCATGTATGAAAATATCAAAGCTTTCTTTCATGCTTGCTATATATAATATAAGTCCATATATAACAGACTACCATGATTATTCTCTTGTACAAACATTTATGATCATTATGTTTCTGAATGATTTATGTTGAGGATGCAGTAGCAGTCAATTTTAAATAAATATTTTGGGCAGGTGGACTTAACTGGAGGCTATTATGATGCAGGAGATAATATTAAGTTCAATTTCCCAATGGCATATACTACGACAATGCTCTCTTGGAACACACTTGAGTATGGCAAGAGAATGGGCCCCCAGTTACAAAATGCACGGGCCGCGATCCGTTGGGCCACAGATTACTTGCTGAAATGTGCAAATGCTGCTCCCAACAAGCTCTTCGTTGGTGTTGGTGACCCAAATGCTGATCACAAATGTTGGGAAAGGCCCGAAGATATGGACACTGTCCGGAGCATCTATTTTGTCTCTCCGAGCAATCCTGGCTCCGATGTGGCCGGAGAAATGGCTGCTGCTTTAGCCGCTGCCTCATTGGTATTCCGGTCAGTTGATCGTATGTACTCGAAAAAGCTACTGGGAAATGCAGTGAAAGTGTTCAGGTTTGCAGTTCAATATAGAGGCTCTTATAGTGATTCACTCGGCTCTGCAGCTTGCCCATTCTATTGCTCATACTCTGGTTATAAGGTATGCATGTATAGGCCACTTACCTCATTATTGGAGCTTAAAGTTTTTTCAAAAAAATAAACCAAGGCCCATATACACAATCTTGATATTGTAGGATGAGCTATATTGGGGAGCAGCATGGCTATTGAGAGCAACAAATGACATTTCTTACTTAAACTTCATAAACACCTTGGGAGCCAATGATGTACCAGATTTGTTCAGCTGGGACAACAAGTATGCTGGTGCTCATGTTCTTATGGCAAGGGTAGGTCATCCAGATTATCTTACCCCTCTAAGTTTTGTATTAATTTTGCTCTGAAATTAATTAATGGTCTTTAATAATATAGAGAAGTGTGGTTGGAAATGACAAGAGATTTGATTCATTTAGACAACATGCCGAAGACTTTGTATGTAAAATACTACCCAACTCACCTTATACAAGCACCCAATATACAAAAGGTGAGGTTGGACTTTCTTTTAGTTTGATTTTCATTTTAATTGTTTTTCCGGCCATTTGATATTTATCTACTATTACAGGGGGCCTAATTTACAAGCTACCTGAAGAAAACCTTCAATATGTGACATCCATTACATCTTTGCTCACCACTTATGCCAAATATATGGCAAGTAAAAAGCATACTTTCAACTGTGGAAGCCTCTTGATCACTGAAAAGACTATTAGAAACCTTGCAAAAAGACAGGTATATCCTTTTTTATCTCATTTTAATCAATAAACACAACTTGTAGAGTATATATAAAATTTTATTTCATGCTTTACAAATTAATGATGCAAATTTTTTACTAGTATATATGTACCATCTGTTTCACAATTTGTTAGGATTGCTAATTGTGGTGCTTTAATTTGTTAATTTTAGGTGGACTATATCTTGGGAAACAATCCAATGAAAATGTCATACATGGTTGGATATGGCACAAATTACCCTAGAAGAGTTCACCACAGAGGATCTTCTTTACCTTCTTTGGCAATGCATCCACAATCATTTGGTTGTGATGGTGGATTTCAACCCTTCTACTATACAGCAAATGCCAACCCTAACATATTAGTTGGAGCCGTTGTTGGAGGTCCTAATCAAAATGATTTTTTCCCAGATGAACGTACAGATTATAGTCATTCAGAGCCTGCTACTTATATTAATGCTGCCATTGTTGGACCTCTAGCATACTTTGATAGTTCTAAAATACATTAAGTGTTTATTTTACTTTTAAAATTGTAAAATATATCCCTAGATTCTAGTCCAAAAACACATGGGCATGTACCACCAAAAGTTGGTAGGGAAGGGATACTTTTTAATATATATTTATCGGTTGAACTATATGTTACCCTTTTAAATTTGTTTTCTTTACTCGTTTTGGGTCGCCCAGCTTGCACCATAAAAGCAAATGGTTACTTTATTCAACAGACTCTGTGCAAAAAAATACACAAACTAAGGTTGAAAGATTTATGCCAACAAAATCTTGGATTTGACTCCTCTCTATTACCAATCCCACTTCTATCTCTGTAACGACCGGGTTTGTCGTTACGGGTAGTCCGATCGTGCCAAGTTTTAGAGTTAGAAAACTCCGGATTTGAGGGTTTGAAATTCTAGGCTAGGCTAGTCTCGGCCGGTTTAGGGGCGAGGTATGGTCTATGGCAAACCGGGTAAGGATTGGGTTGGATGTCTTGTGTTGAACTAGTTTTCCTCGTAGCTAACGCGTAGAGGAGTCCGGAGGACTTTTCAGAATCGAATTCGGGTAAGTAGAACTCCCGGAATCGTGATTTACGTGAAGGGGTTGTTTCTGATCATTGGGGGAAGCAAGTGTGTTGTAAAATGGGCAAATTTTAGAGATTTTTGAACTTTCTTTCCATGACGAGTGCAATGGCTCCGCCATAGCGACCTCCGCTGTAGCGGAGAAATTACCGCTACAGCGAAAGTCAACGTCGATCAGCCTCCGCCATAGAGGATGACTCCGCTACGCCGGTACCGCTATAGTGGAGCGGACCACTATAGCGGAGCGTGACAGGATTTAATGCAGAAACATTCCCCAAAACGTTCAGTTTTCACAATTCCATTTTGGGAGAATGGCAAGGCGATTCCAGGCGATTTTCCTCCGTTTTCCATTGTTTTTCTTCCCTAAGGTAAGGTTTCTACTCCCCAATCTTCGTACTACTTTTCCTACACGGTAGAATTGCTAGGAGGGAACTTGAAAAAAAGTTAGAATAACCTAGGGATGGTAGAATCCGGGAAGAAGGGAGATTCTAGGCATGAAAGTTCTTGGATAATGTTAAAAGTAAGATTTTATGATCGTACTATTGTTAAATCTCTATTTTATCCGTGAAAATGATAGAATTAGGGAAATTAATGGCGGGAAACCCGGGAAAAAAGGTAGAATGATCATGGTTGGTCTAGGGTTTAGGATTTGGTATAATCCGGGTAATGCGCAGGCCTTGTTCGTTAATTCAAGTACTTGTATGTTGTTTTAGACCAAGAACGGGAAATAAATTCGGAACACGGGAAAGGTCGAGTTGAGTAGAGCTTGGATCATTTCGATGTAGGTGATGGCTTACGATTCCTGTGAATGTTGTATATTTTTTACTCTTATCTAAGTGCTTGTATGAATTGCATGACTTAGAAGAATTGTGTAGATTGTCTGAGGGTCCTGTTTTAAAGTCTGTGAATTGAACGGTGTGTTGCTTGTTGGTTTACAAGTTGTTTGTTCATTATTTTGACTGTGGATTGTTGACATTCGGTTTGCTCGGGTACCACGCCTGGTACGGGTATACTAACGGTTGGCTCGGGTACCATGCCTGGTACAGGTATAACAAATGGTTGGCTCGGGTACCACGCCTGGTACGAAATACTAACGGTTGACTCGGGTATCACACCTGGTACGGGTTTATTTACTGCATCATTGCATTGGTATTATTGCATTGCATTGATATTATTGCATTGCTTTGGCTATTATTGGTTCCGTGAGTGGACTGGGCTGTCTTTATTGAATTGTGATATTCATTGGTGGTCCTTGAGTGACCGAGAATCCTGTTATATCTGTGTAGTTGGCCTTGGATTAGGCCGGGTTGTCTGTTTAATACTTAAGTGTTGTTTAGAAGCTACCTGAAGAAAACCTTCAATATGTGACATCCATTACATCTTTGCTCACCACTTATGCCAAATATATGGCAAGTAAAAAGCATACTTTCAACTGTGGAAGCCTCTTGATCACTGAAAAGACTATTAGAAACCTTGCAAAAAGACAGGTATATCCTTTTTTATCTCATTTTAATCAATAAACACAACTTGTAGAGTATATATAAAATTTTATTTCATGCTTTACAAATTAATGATGCAAATTTTTTACTAGTATATATGTACCATCTGTTTCACAATTTGTTAGGATTGCTAATTGTGGTGCTTTAATTTGTTAATTTTAGGTGGACTATATCTTGGGAAACAATCCAATGAAAATGTCATACATGGTTGGATATGGCACAAATTACCCTAGAAGAGTTCACCACAGAGGATCTTCTTTACCTTCTTTGGCAATGCATCCACAATCATTTGGTTGTGATAGTGGATTTCAACCCTTCTACTATACAGCAAATGCCAACCCTAACATATTAGTTGGAGCCGTTGTTGGAGGTCCTAATCAAAATGATTTCTTCCCAGATGAACGTACAGATTATAGTCATTCAGAGCCTGCTACTTATATTAATGCTGCCATTGTTGGACCTCTAGCATACTTTGATAGTTCTAAAATACATTAAGTGTTTATTTTACTTTTAAAATTGTAAAATATATCCCTAGATTCTAGTCCAAAAACACATGGGCATGTACCACCAAAAGTTGGTAGGGAAGGGATACTTTTTAATATATATTTATCGGTTGAACTATATGTTACCCTTTTAAATTTGTTTTCTTTACTCGTTTTGGGTCGCCCAGCTTGCACCATAAAAGCAAATGGTTACTTTATTCAACAGACTCTGTGCAAAAAAATACACAAACTAAGGTTGAAAGATTTATGCCAATAAAATCTTGGATTTGACTCCTCTCTATTACCAATCCCACTTCTATCTCTGTAACGACCGAGTTCGTCGTTACGGGTAGTCCGATCGTGCCAAGTTTTAGAGTTAAAAAACTCCGGATTTGAGGGTTTGAAATTCTAGGCTAGGCTAGTCTCGGCCGGTTTAGGGGCGAGGTATGGTCTATGGCAAACCGGGTAAGGATTGGGTTGGATGTCTTGTGTTGAACTAGTTTTCCTCGTAGCTAACGCGTAGAGAAGTCCGGAGGACTTTTCAGAATCGAATTCGGGTAAGTAGAACTCCCGGAATCGTGATTTACGTGAAGGGGTTGTTTCTGATCATTGGGGGAAGCAAGTGTGTTGTAAAATGGGCAAATTTTAGAGATTTTTGAACTTTCTTTCCATGACGAGTGCAATGGCTCCGCCATAGCGACCTCCGCTGTAGCGGAGAAATTACCGCTACAGCGAAAGTCAACGTCGATCAGCCTCCGCCATAGAGGATGACTCCGCTACGCCGGTACCGCTATAGTGGAGCGGACCACTATAGCGGAGCGTGACAGGATTTAATGCAGAAACATTCCCCAAAACGTTCAGTTTTCACAATTCCATTTTGGGAGAATGGCAAGGCGATTCCAGGCGATTTTCCTCCGTTTTCCATTGTTTTTCTTCCCTAAGGTAAGGTTTCTACTCCCCAATCTTCGTACTACTTTTCCTACACGGTAGAATTGCTAGGAGGGAACTTGAAAAAAAGTTAGAATAACCTAGGGATGGTAGAATCCGGGAAGAAGGGAGATTCTAGGCATGAAAGTTCTTGGATAATGTTAAAAGTAAGATTTTATGATCGTACTATTGTTAAATCTCTATTTTATCCGTGAAAATGATAGAATTAGGGAAATTAATGGCGGGAAACCCGGGAAAAAAGGTAGAATGATCATGGTTGGTCTAGGGTTTAGGATTTGGTATAATCCGGGTAATGCGCAGGCCTTGTTCGTTAATTCAAGTACTTGTATGTTGTTTTAGACCAAGAACGGGAAATAAATTCGGAACACGGGAAAGGTCGAGTTGAGTAGAGCTTGGATCATTTCGATGTAGGTGATGGCTTATGATTCCTGTGAATGTTGTATATTTTTTACTCTTATCTAAGTGCTTGTATGAATTGCATGACTTAGAAGAATTGTGTAGATTGTCTGAGGGTCCTGTTTTAAAGTCTGTGAATTGAACGGTGTGTTGCTTGTTGGTTTACAAGTTGTTTGTTCATTATTTTGACTGTGGATTGTTGACATTCGGTTTGCTCGGGTACCACGCCTGGTACGGGTATACTAACGGTTGGCTCGGGTACCATGCCTGGTACAGGTATAACAAATGGTTGGCTCGGGTACCACGCCTGGTACGAAATACTAACGGTTGACTCGGGTATCACACCTGGTACGGGTTTATTTACTGCATCATTGCATTGGTATTATTGCATTGCATTGATATTATTGCATTGCTTTGGCTATTATTGGTTCCGTGAGTGGACTGGGCTGTCTTTATTGAATTGTGATATTCATTGGTGGTCCTTGAGTGACCGAGAATCCTGTTATATCTGTGTAGTTGGCCTTGGATTAGGCCGGGTTGTCTGTTTAATACTTAAGTGTTGTTTAGAAGCTACCTGAAGAAAACCTTCAATATGTGACATCCATTACATCTTTGCTCACCACTTATGCCAAATATATGGCAAGTAAAAAGCATACTTTCAACTGTGGAAGCCTCTTGATCACTGAAAAGACTATTAGAAACCTTGCAAAAAGACAGGTATATCCTTTTTTATCTCATTTTAATCAATAAACACAACTTGTAGAGTATATATAAAATTTTATTTCATGCTTTACAAATTAATGATGCAAATTTTTTACTAGTATATATGTACCATCTGTTTCACAATTTGTTAGGATTGCTAATTGTGGTGCTTTAATTTGTTAATTTTAGGTGGACTATATCTTGGGAAACAATCCAATGAAAATGTCATACATGGTTGGATATGGCACAAATTATCCTAGAAGAGTTCACCACAGAGGATCTTCTTTACCTTCTTTGGCAATGCATCCACAATCATTTGGTTGTGATGGTGGATTTCAACCCTTCTACTATACAGCAAATGCCAACCCTAACATATTAGTTGGAGCCGTTGTTGGAGGTCCTAATCAAAATGATTTCTTCCCAGATGAACGTACAAATTATAGTCATTCAGAGCCTGCTACTTATATTAATGCTGCCATTGTTGGACCTCTAGCATACTTTGATAGTTCTAAAATACATTAAGGGTTTATTTTACTTTTGAAATTGTAAAATATATCCCTAGATTCTAGTCCAAAAACACATGGGCATGTACCACCAAAAGTTGGTAGGGAAGGGATACTTTTTAATATATATTTATCGGTTGAACTATATGTTACCCTTTTAAATTTGTTTTCTTTACTCGTTTTGGGTCGCCCAGCTTGCACCATAAAAGCAAATGGTTACTTTATTCAACAGACTCTGTGCAAAAAAATACACAAACTAAGGTTGAAAGATTTATGCCAACAAAATCTTGGATTTGACTCCTCTCTATTACCAATCCCACTTCTATCTCTGTAACGACCGGGTTTGTCGTTACGGGTAGTCCGATCGTGCCAAGTTTTAGAGTTAGAAAACTCCGGATTTGAGGGTTTGAAATTCTAGACTAGGCTAGTCTCGGCCGATTTAGGGGCGAGGTATGGTCTATGGCAAACCGGGTAAGGATTAGGTTGGATGTCTTGTGTTGAACTAGTTTTCCTCGTAGCTAACGCATAGAGGAGTCCGGAGGACTTTTCAGAATCAAATTCGGGTAAGTAGAACTCCCGGAATCGTGATTTACGTGAAGGGGTTGTTTCTTATCATTGGGGGAAGCAAGTGTGTTGTAAAATGGGCAAATTTTAGACATTTTTGAACTTTCTTTCCATGACGAGTGCAATGGCTCCGCCATAGCGACCTCCGCTGTAGCGGAGAAATTACCGCTACAGCGAAAGTCAACGTCGATCAGCCTCCGCCATAGAGGATGACTCCGCTACGCCGGTACCGCTATAGTGGAGCGGACCACTATAGCGGAGCGTGACAGGATTTAATGCAGAAACATTCCCCAAAACGTTCAGTTTTCACAATTCCGTTTTGGGAGAATGGCAAGGCGATTCCAGGCGATTTTCCTCCGTTTTCCATTGTTTTTCTTCCCTAAGGTAAGGTTTCTACTCCCCAATCTTCGTACTACTTTTCCTACATGGTAGAATTGCTAGGAGGGAACTTGAAAAAAGGTTAGAATAACCTAGGGATGGTAGAATCCGGGAAGAAGGGAGATTCTAGGCATGAAAGTTCTTGGGTAATGTTAAAAGTAAGATTTTATGATTGTACTGTTGTTAAATTCTCTATTTTATCCGTGAAAATGATAGAATTAGGGAAATTAATGGCGGGAAACCCGGGAAAAAGGGTAGAATGATCATGGTTGGTCTGGGGTTTAGGATTTGGTATAATCTGGGTAATGCGCAGACCTTGTTCGTTAATTCAAGTACTTGTATGTTGTTTTAGACCAAGAACGGGAAATGAATCCGGAACACGGGAAAGGTCGAGTTGAGTAGAGCTTGGCTCATTTCGATGTAGGTGATGGATTACGATTCCTGTGAATGTTGTATATTTTTTACTCTTATCTAAGTGCTTATATGAATTGCATGACTTAGAAGAATTGTGTAGATTGTCTGAGGGTCCTGTTTTAAAGTCTGTGAATTGAATGGTGTGTTGCTTGTTGGTCTACAAGTTATTTGTTCATTATTTTGACTGTGGATTGTTGACATTCGGTTTGCTCGGGTACCACGCCTGGTACGGGTATACTAACAGTTAGCTCGGGTACCACGCCTGGTACAGGTATAACAAATGGTTGGCTCGGGTACCACACTTGGTACGAAATACTAACGGTTGACTCGGGTACCACACCTGGTACGGGTTTATTTACTGCATCATTGCATTGGTATTATTGCATTGCATTGATATTATTGCATTGCTTTGGCTATTATTGGTTCCGTGAGTGGACTGGGCTGTCTTTATTGAATTGTGATATTCATTGGTGGTCCTTGAGTGACCGAGAATCCTGTTATATCTGTGTAGTTGGCCTTGGATTAGGCCGGGTTGTCTGTTTAATACTTAAGTGTTGTTTAGAAGGGATCCCAGGATGGGTCCGGGCTAGGAAATAAGGATGATTTATTGAAATCTGTGATTGTGGTTTAGAGTTATAAGAAGTGGATTTCATGTGAAACGAGCTAGGTAGAGACTTGTAGTCCAGGGGAGCCTATTGACTTGTTGCATGTTTTTCGTACTTGTACTTGATTTGCTGTACTGAATTATACACTGTTTATTTAGAACTGGCTGATGATCCTACCAGTACACAGTGGTAGTGTACTGATAATGCACTTGCTTTTCTTTCTTGTGAGTATAAGAAATCTTCCAGTGGCTGAGACGCAACCTTATCTGTAGTACCAGCGTTTCCAGTCTTCAAGGGTGAGCCGCTTCGATCGAGCTGCCTTGAAACTATCATTAGAGTTGTAGCCCATTTGTTTCGAGCTTAGACTATTTCTGTTATTTTGGGGTTGTATCCCCGTGCTCTAGATATTGGTAGGTGTTTGGTACTGCGACTTTCAGATTATAGGAGGTAATTTCCATAGGTTTATATTAATGAAGCTGTTTTATTATTATTGAATTGCTAGTTTACTTTTATGCACTAGTTTTGAGCTGCTAGAACGATTAAGTTCGGGGAAGTGATGGTTCACTCACCCGGGGGTTGGGTGAGTGCCACTCACGGTGGTCTGGGTCGTGACAAAGATGGTATTAGAGCCCTAGGTTCGTTGATCTCGTCATACCAAACAGGTCTAGTAGAGTCTTGCGAAACTGTGCGGAGACGTCCGTACTATTCTTCGAGAGGCTATGGGACTTTTGGAAAACTATCTCTTCCTTCTTTCCTTCGTGCTATAACTTGATTTCAATTGGTATCTGGTGATATAAATTGGTATCTAATCTCATTCAATCTTCTGTCCGTAGATGGTCAACACAAAGAACAACAGAGCTAGAGCAGCGGTCCCAGCAACGGGCCTGGATGTCCGTGAAAGAGGCAGGGGAAGGGGCAGAGGATGAGGTAGGGCCGCACCCGCCAGGGGTGGAGCTCGAGCGGCTGCTGGAGAGCGTGAAGCGACCCCTCCCCCACCTCAGGAACATATTGCTGAAGATGTAGAAGTTGTGGCTGAAGATGGTGAGGTGCAGGAGGAGGCGGCACCGGTTGGGGGTGCAGGCCTCCCTACTATGACACTAGAAGGCTTTCAGCAGGCTTGGAATATTTTGAGTGTGTTGGTGGGTACTGGAGCCATACCCGCGGCTTTTGCAAACCAGGCCTTGAACCCTCAGCCATCGGCTACTACAACACCTAGGATGGATGCAGCTTCAGGCACAAATGATTTCTTCAGGCCAATGCTAGGCCCAATGATGATAGGAAATGAGCTTGAGATGCTGACCAAGTTTCTCAAGCTGAAACCTCCTACTTTTCAGGGTACTGATAGGGAGGATGCTTACGAGTTTATCTTGGATTGCTATGAGAGGTTGCACAAGTTGGGTATTGTACATCATCATGGGGTTGAGTTTGTTACATTTCAGCTGCAGGGTGATGCGAAGCAGTGGTGGAGGTCTCATGTGGAGTGTCGGTCTTCTGTTCTACCCCCACTGACTTGGGAGCAGTTCCATGCTTTGTTTTTAGAGAAGTACGTACCCCGTACTTTGAGGGACCAGAAGAAGGATGAGTTTTTGAACTTGGAGCAGGGTAGCATGTCAGTCTCTGCTTACGAGGCTAAATTCCATGCTTTGTCTCATTTTGCCACACAACTGTTGGCTTCTGAGGAGGAACGGGTCTGGTTGTTTGTGAAAGGTTTGAATACTGAGCTACAGGTACGTTCAGTGCATATGACTTCTTCAGGAAAGGGATTTAATGATGTGGTGGATTATGTGAAGCAACTAGAGGGAGTCAGGCAGATGGGGCAGGCTAAGGCATTAGCCAAGAAGCCTCGAAATAAGGGAAATTATGGTGGCTCGCATTCCAGGGGTCATAATCAGCTGGTATACTTAGCCCGTCCTATTCAGTCAGCTCTGCCAGCTGCTACAGGTGGTCGTCAGGGAGCTCATAACCAGTCTTCAACTTCTAGAGGCCAGGGAGCGTCTTATACATCAGCTAACAGGCCTACACTTGACCGTGGTTGCTTCCATTATGGTGATCTGGGTCACTTTAAGAGGGAGTGCCCACTCAGGCAGATAGGTAATCAGGGTCAGCAGCAGCCTAGAGCGGTGGTCCCGGCAGGTAGAGGCGGTAATGCTAGAGGTCGTCCACAGGGTGGGCAAGGAAACTTTCACGGAGGCCGGGGCAATAGAGGGAACGACGGCGTGGGCAGGGGTGCAGCGAGTCGGCCCGGGAAGTTGCTCGGATAGATGATCGGGCTCATTGCTATACGTTTCCAGGGAGGACCAAGGTGGAAGCATCAGATGTGGTGATCACAGGTACCATTCTTGTCTACGATAAAATGGCTTCGGTATTATTTAACCCAGTTTCTATATATTCTTATATATCTGTGAGTTTTGCATTGGGTCTGGAATTGACTTGTGATACCCTTGATTCCCCTATTCATGTTTCTACCCCAGTTGGAGAGTCTGTGATTGTGACTCATGTTTATCATGACTGTTTTGTTGTGTTTGTGGAGTTGCATACTTGGGTAAACTTAGTAATCCTGGATATGACTGATTTTGATATTATCTTGGGCATGACCTGGCTTTCCCCTTATCATTCTGTGTTGAACTGTAACACCAAGACGGTGGTTCTAGATATTCCGGGCAAGGATAGACTAGAGTGGGAGGGTGTGTACAGGGCTAATCCAGTTAAGGTCATATCATTTGTTCGGGCTAGAAAGCTAGTGGAAAGGGGGTGTCTAGCGTTCTTGGCTCATCTCCGGGATGATAGTGTGGAGTCCCCATCTATTGAGTCAGTTCCGGTGGTTTCTGAGTTCCTAGAGGTGTTTCCAGTGGATTTTCCTGGTATGCCTCCGGACAGGGATATAGACTTTTGTATTGATTTGGAGCCAGAAACTCATCCCATTTCTATTCCTCCATATCGTATGGCTCTGGCAGAGTTAAAGGAACTTAAGACTCAGATGCAGGAACTCCTAGATAAGGGATTTATCCATCCCAATGCTTCGCCTTGGGGTGCTCCTGTGTTGTTTGTAAAGAAAAAGGATGGCAGTATGCGGATGTGCATAGATTATAGGCAGTTGAACAAGGTGATCATCCGGAATAAGTACCCTCTACCCCGCATTGATGATTTGTTTGACCTGCTTCAGGGTGCATCAGTGTTTTCAAAAATCAACTTGAGGTCGGGGTACCATCAGTTGAGGATTAGGCCTGAGGACATTTGTAAGACAACTTTTTGGACTCGGTATGGGTATTACGAGTTCCTAGTAATGTCATTTGGTTTGACCAATGCGCCGACAGCATTCATGAGTGGATGAATAGGGTATTTAAGTCATATCTGGATTCCTTCGTGATTGTGTTTATCGATGATATTTTGATCTACTCCAAGAGTAGGGTGGAGCATGCTAGTCATCTCCGTATTGTGTTGGACATCTTGAGATGCCAGAGGTTTTATGCAAAGTTCTCCAAGTGTGAATTTTGGTTGACTTCAGTTGCGTTCTTGGGGCATGTAGTGTCAGAAAAGGGGTGATGGTAGATCCCCAGAAAATTAAAGCGGTCAAGAGTTGGGTTTGGCCTAGCTCTGTGACTGAGGTGAGGAGTTTTGTTGGACTCGCAGGGTACTACCGGAGGTTTGGTAAGGATTTCGAGTCTATTGCCACTCACTTGACCAGGCTGACACAAAAATATATACTATTTGTGTAGTTCGACAAGTGCGAGGAGAGCTTCCAAAAGCTCAAGACACTTCTGACCACGGCTCATGTATTGTCCTTGCCGGTTGAAGGTAAAGATTTTATTGTTTACTGTGATGCTTCACATTCTGGTTTGGGTGTTGTGTTGATGCAGGACAGGAATGTGATAGCATATGCATCTAGGCAATTGAAGGCGCATGAGAGGAACTATCCTACTCATGACTTAGAATTGGCAGCAGTGGTCTTTGCACTCAAGATTTGGAGGAACTATCTCTATGGTGTCAAGTGTGAAGTGTTCACTGATCATCGCAGTCTGCAGCATGTCTTCACTCAGAAGGATTTTAATTTGAGGCAGAGAAGGTGGATGGAGTTATAGAAGGACTATGATGTGACCATTCAATATCATCGGGTAAGGCTAATGTGGTGGCAGACGCATTGAGCCATAAAATAGTTAGCATGGGTAGTTTGGCTTGTTTGGGGGTGTACAAACGACCACTAGCGAGGGAAATTTGGGCCTTAGAGGCTGAATTCATGCATTTGGGTGTTTCAGAATAGGGTGGATTGTTGGCCGGCGTTGAGGTCAAAGCCACCTTCATAGAGGAAATAAAGGCTAAACATTTTTAGGATCTGAAACTGAGTAAGCTTTAAGGTAAAGTAATATCCGGGTAATCCAGGGATGTCATGTTAGACTCTGGTGGAGTACTAAATTTTAGAGAAAGGATTTGTGTTCCTCGGGTTAATGATATAATTCAGAAAATATTGGCGGAAGCTCATGGTCCGCGATATTTAATTCATCCGGGTGTGACTAAAATGTACAGGAACTTGAGGCAGCGTTACTGGTGCCCCGGAATGAAAAGGGACATAGTGGACTTTGTGTCCAAGTGTCAAAATTGCCAGCAGGTAAAGTATGAGCACCAGAGACCTGCAGGACTACTTCAGAGGATGCCCATTCCAGAGTGGAAGTGGGAAAAGATAGCCATGGACTTTGTGGTGGGTCTTCCTAAGACATTGGGGAAGTATGACTCAATTTGGGTCATTGTTGATAGGCTGACCAAGTTCGCTCAATTTATTCTGGTCAGGGTAGATTACAATTCGCAGCAATTGGCTAAGATCTACGTGAAGAAGATTGTGAGATTGCAAGGGGTGCCACTGTCCATCATTTCAGACAGGGGTACGCAGTTCACCTCTAAATTTTGGGGTAAGCTACATGAACAGTTGGGTACGCAACTCACTTTTAGCACCGCCTTCCATCCTCAGACTGATGGTCAGTCGTAGAGGATGATCCAGGTGTTGGAGGACATGATGAGAGCATGTGTGATGGACTTCGAGGGTCCTTGGGACCAGTTTCTACCATTGTGCGAGTTCTCATACAACAATAGCTATCACTCTAGCATTGACATGGCACCTTTTGAAGCATTGTATGTGAGGAGCTGCAGATCATCAGTTGGGTGGTTTGAGGAAGGCAATGTACAACCTTTGGGAGTGGAATTGGTAAAGAAAGCACAGGAAAAGGTAAGGGGCATTCATGACAAGTTGCTGGCTGCCCAAAGCAGGCAGAAGGAGTATGCAGATCGCAAGGTCTGGGACATGGAATTTCAAGTTGGTGAACAGGTATTGTTGAAAGTGTCACCAATGAAGGGAGTTATGCGGTTTGGTAAGAAGGGCAAGCTTAGCCCTCGGTTTATCGGTCCGTTTGAGGTTCTAGAGATTGTGGGGCCAATGGCTTACAAGTTAGCACTGCCGCACAGTTTGTCAGATGTCCATCCGGTATTCCATGTATCCATGCTTAAGCGATACCATGGGGATGGAGACTACATCATCAAGTGAGATGTGGTGCTTTTCGATAAGGATCTTCGTTATGAAGAGAAACCAGTCTTGATTCTTGCTCGGGATATCCGGAGGTTGAGGACAAAGGTGATTGATATGGTAAAGGTTCAGTGGAAGCATTGTCCGGTTGAGGAAGCCACTTTGGAAATAGAAAAGGACATGCGGGACAAGTACCCTCAATTGTTTGAGAATTCAGGTACTACACTTTCTTTCTTTTATTTTCTGTAATTTTGAGTTTGATCGTTCGGGGATGAACGATGGGTAAATTAGTATCTGTTTTAATGACCAGGGCCGTTATTATGGGTAATCCAATCGTGCCAAATTTTAGAGTTAGAAAACTCCGGATTTGGGTGTTTGAAATTCTGGGCTAGGCTAGTCTCGGCCGGTTTAGGGGCGAGGTATGGTTTAGGGCAAACCGAGTAAGGATTGGGTTGGATATCTTGTGTTGAGGTAGTTTTCCTTGTAGCTAACGTGTAGAGGATTTCGAAGGACTTTTCAGAATCAAATTCGGGTAAGTAGAACTCCCGGAATTATGATTTACGTGAAGGGGTTATTTCCGATCATTGGGGGAAGCAAGTATGTTGTAAAATGGGCAAATTTTGGAGATTTCTGAACTTTATGTCCATGAAGAGCACAACGGCTTCGCCATAGTGACCTCCACAGTAGCGGAGAAATTACCGCTACAACGGAAGTCAACGTCGGTCAGCCTCCGCCATAGAAGATGACTCTGCTACGGTGGTACTGCTATAGAGGAGCGTGACGGGATTTAATGCAGAAACATTCTCCAAAACGTTCAGTTTTTACAATTCCATTTTGGGAGAAGGGCAAGGTGATTCCAAGCGATTTTCCTCCATTTTCCATTTATTTTCTTCCCTAAGGTAAGGTTTCTACTCCCCAATCTTCATACTACTTTTCCTACGTGGTAGAATTGCTAGGAGGGAACTTGGGAAAAGGTTAAAATAACCTAGGGATGGTAGAATCCGGGGAAGAAGGCATGAAAGTTCTAGGGTCATGTTAAAAGTAAGGTTTTATGATCGTATATTGTTAATTTCTCTATTTTTATCCGTGAAAATGATAGAACTAGGGAAATAATGGCGGGAAACCCGGAAAAAATGGTAGAATGATCATGGTTGGTCTGGGGTTTGGAGTTTGGGATTTGGTATAATCCGGGTAATACGCAGGCCTTGTTCGTTAGTTCAAGTACTGTATGTTGTTTTAGACCAAGAATGGGAAAGGAATTCCGAACACGGGAAAGCTCGAGTTAAGTAGAGCTTGGATCATTTTGCAGGGTAGGTGATGTCTTATAATTTCCTGTGAATGTTGTATATTTTGTACTCTTATCTAAGTGTTTGTATGAATTGCATGACTTAGAAGAATTGTGTAGAATGTCTAAGGGTCCTGTTTTACAGTCTGTGAATTCAATGGTGTGTTGCTTGTTGGTTTACAAGTTGTTTGTTCATTATTTTGACTGTGGATTATTGACATTCGGTTGGCTTGGGTACCACGCCTGGTACGGGTATACTAATGGTTGTCTCGGGTACCACGCCTGGTATGGTTATAACAAATAGTTGGCTCGGGTACCACGCCTGGTATGAAATACTAACAGTTAGCTCGGGTACCATGCCTGGTACGAGTTTATTTACTGCATCATTGCATTGGTATTGTTGCATTGCATTGATATTGTTGCATTGCTTTGGCTATTATTGGTTCTGTGAGTGGACCGGGCTGTCTTTATTGAATTGTGATATTCATTGGTGGTCCTTGAGTGACCGAGAATCCTGTTATATCTGTGTAGTTTGTCTTGAATTAGGCCGGGTTGTCTGTTTAACACTTAGGTGTTGTTTACAAGGGATCCCAGGGTGGGTCCGGACTAGGCAATAAGGATGATTTATTGAAATCTGTGATTGTGGCTTAGAGTTATAAGAAGTGGATTTCATGTGAAATGATCTAGGTAGAGACTTGTAGTCCAGGGGAGCCTATTGACTTGTTGCATATTTTTCATACTTGTACTTGATTTGTTGTACTGAATTATACACTGTTTATTTGAAACTGGCTGATGATCCTACCAGTACACAGTGGTGGTGTACTGATACTGCACTTGCTTTTCTTTCTTGTGAGTACAGGAAATCTTCCAGCGGCTAAGATACGACCTTATCTGTAGTACCAGCGTTTCTAGTCTTCAAGGGTGAGCTGCTTCGATCGAGCTGCCTTGAAACTATCATTAGAGTTGTAGCCCATTTGTTTGGGGCTTAGACTATTTCTTTTATTTTGGGGTTGCATCCTCGTGCTCTAGATATTTGTAGGTGTTTGGTACTGCGACTTTCAGAGTCTAGGGGGTAATTTCCGCAGGTTTATATTAATGAAGCTATTTTATTATTATTGAATTGCTAGTTTACTTTTATGCACTGGTTTTGAGCTGCTAGAAATATTAAGTTCGGAGAAGTGATGGTTCACTCATCCGAAGGTGGGGTGGGTGCCACTCACGGCGGTCTGGGTCGTGACAATCTCAACTTGATGCATTCTAAGTTTTGATGATTGACAACCTTATGAAGGGACCAGGTCCTTGTTCTACCTATGATGAAAGTCAAATGGGTACAGCTGTAAACTGTACTTTCTTTGCAGTCTCGATTGCTGCATAGTACAAGTTTAATAGTGCCTTGATGATTGACAACCTGATGAAGGGACCAGTTCCTCGTTCTACCTGTGGCGAAAGTCAAACGGGTACAACTGTAAACTGTACTTTCTCTGCAGTGTTGACTGCTGCATAGTACGAGTTCAGCTGTCCTTTTTCTCCTTGACCAATAGCAGTGGATTAAGGTTTTTAGCTTCTCTCATTTATAAGTGAAATGACCTAGAAGCTAAAAACTCATTTTTTGCAAAAACAAAAATTCCTTGTGTATTCAAAGCATCAACCGTTACAAGACTCCAAAGGAAACTTTCTTCAACAAGGGACCAACTCAATCACAAATGTTCTCTGTCCTTATTGTGTAAGTTTGCTTCGTGTTCTTTATTGTAAACCTACGTCTCTTAAGAGATCTGTATAGGTGTGTTGTTATCAAGTTCTACTGTGTCTGTAAAAGTTGATCATCTAGAGTTAGTTGGTCTAGTTTGAAAGTAATAGAGTTATTGCTTTAAGGTGTTGCTTATGTTGTAACTATAACAAGGGAATGGAGTTAAGAGGTTAACCATAGGATTACGAAAATGAGTCTGTAATCAACTATTGCTCTTGTTTTAGTGAAATTGTTGTTGGTGAAATCCTACAGTGGTAGATCGTGGTTTTACTCCCTTGAGCAAGAAAGTTTCCATGTAAAATTGTGTGTTCTTTACTATTGTTGTATTATCTTCTTTTCTAGCATTATATCTGCATCAAAGACCTGGTCCTTGATCCATTGTGGACTCATACAAGCCATCAATTGGTATCAGAGCGGGACTTTCTAAAAGGTTAACACCTAGAAAGAACCTCTCTAATGGCTGCTCTACCCAACCTAGAAGAAGATCAGTCAACCACCAGGCCACCCAGATTTAATGGACAGTTCTATGGATAGTGGAAGACTAGAATGCATAACTTTATCATGGCTGAAGATAGTGAACTATTGGACGTCATCTGTGATGGTCTCTATGTACAGATGAAGACTGTGACAGAAGGAGAATCCACCAAATCGATTCCTAAAACAAGGAAGGAATACTCTGATGAAGACAGAAAATAGATTGAGAAAAACTTTAAAGCGAAGAAGCTGTTGATGTGTGGTATAAGTGCAGAGGAATATAATCGCATCTCCGCTTGTGAAATGGAAACAAATATGGGATGCTCTACAGACAGCTCATAAAGGGACCAGTTAGGTTAAACAGTCTAAGATAGACATGCTTACCACGCAATATGAGCTGTTTAGAATGAATGACGGAGAATCCATTCAAGAGATGCATACTAGATTCACCTCCATCATTAATGAGCTTCATTGCCTAGGTGACGACATTAAGCCTAGAAAACTGGTCAGGAAGATTCTGAGTGTCCTACCAGCCTCCTGGGAAAGCAAAGTAAATTCCATTACTGAAGCAAAAGACCATCAAAATCTGACAATGGATGAGCTGATAGGAAATCTGAAGACCCATGAGCTCAAGAAGCAACAGGACCAAGAATGATAGTAACCCAAGAAGGACAAGGGCTTATCTCTCAAATGTGTCAAGAGTGACTCGAGTGGTGATGAGTCAGACATGGCCTACGTCACCAAACAATTTCAAAAGATGATAAGAAAAAATGGAGTCTTTCCCTCAAAAGGAAACTCAAATAAGCTTTTCAGAAGCAACTAGACTTGTCACAAATGTGGAAAGCTTGGACACTTCATAAAAGACTGTCCTATTCATAAACAGGAGGGAAAAGAGTATAGGAAAAACAATTATGACAAAGAACGGAAGAGGAACCAGGTCCCCGAGAAGCAGAAAAGAAAGGAAATAGCTGACATTATTATGAAGCAAGCCTTAGCAGCATGAGGAGAGTCTTCCAGTGAGTCTGATCATGAAGAGGCTCTAGAGGACACTTCCATGATAGCCATCAAGGACCATTCATCCTGCTTTAACTCCTTGTTTTCCCTAATGGCAAAGTCTGACGATGAAGACGGAGATGAGGAGGTTAGCTTTCGTGATGTCCAACAAAATCATAAGGACTATTCTATGCTAGAGCTACGCTCCTTGGCCAATGTACTGATTGATGAATACTACAATCTATCTAAGGAAATGGATTCTCAGAATGACAATGCCACTAATTCTGATGATGGAAAAGCAGTTATGGCTAGCAAAATCTCTGATCTAGAGGAAGAACTGGCAATTGCTATCTCTAAAAATGATGTGTTGAATAAAAAATTGAAGAACATCACTCAAAATGGTGTCAAAGAAAAAGGGAATGGAAGTGAGGCTCAGTTTGAGCTTGAAGAAAAATTAAACAAGTTCAAACTCGATATCACGATCTCCCTAGAAAGAAATAGAGAATTAGAAAGGGACCTGGTCAAGGTTAAGGTTGATCTTGAAAAAGCCCTCAAATGGACCTTCTCCTCTGAGGTCTTGACCCATTTGACAAATATGAGATCAAACAACGGAGAAGGCCTTGGGTTTCGAAATTAGGGCCCCCTTATAATCCCCACAACAAGTATGTATCAAATCCTGAAAACTGGATGTGCACACACTGTGGAAAGAATGGTCACTACAAGGAAGCTTGTTCAACCAGAATTGTTGCTGATAAAAGGAGTAGAACGTATGCTGAACAAGAGGAAAATATTAAGCAACCTAGTCCCTCAGTCAAAAGGACCAGGCTGCCAGCATGGACCAAAAGAAGGCTTATCCACCCTCTATCTTACTACTGGGGACTCAGATTATCATGGGTTCCCAAAGCTAATAAGTAACTTGTGTGCAGGTATGAATGAGAGGAAGCAGCCAAAGCTAGTTTATAGACAATGGTTGCTCCAAGCATATTACTTGAAAAATAAATATTTTCCTCTCACTCAAAGGCATTTTAAGGGGGGAGTGTCCTCTTTGGAAATGGCGAACGAAATATAGTCTCTGTCTTCCTGCTACACTGTTACTAGTCTAGTTTCAGGGGAAGCTATCTTGGATGCTAGAATACACAGGACCGTGCACTTTGCAGATCTCATCTCCATCTTTGGAGAAGATCTCACATGCCTTACTGCTCAAGATGATGTTGCTGAATTGTGGCACAAGAGTTTGGAACTTGTTAGTTCATCTCTCGTGAACAAGTTGATCTCAATGGACCTACTCCACGAAGGAAAACACCACACCAAAATGGTGTTGTAAAGTGAAAGAAAAGGAATCTTGTAGACACTGCTCGTACAACGTTGATTGATGGAGATATTCCCCGAAGCTTCTGGGAAGAAGCCATAAACACTGCTTGCTAGGAGAATTGAAAGATGACTGATCAGGTCCCTGCTGGAGAAAACCCCTTATGATCTCTTAAATCAGAAGAAGCCAAAGTTGAGTCATCTTAGCACCTTGGGTGCAACTGGTTCATCCTAAATAATGGAAAGGATTCTTTGGGAAAATTTAACCCCAAGAGTGATGAAGGTGTCTTTCTAGGATACTCCTCAAATATAAGGCATACAGAGTTTTCAACATCAGAACTCAATGTGCTGAAGAAAGTATTCATGTGCTACTTGATGAGTCCGGAGCTCTGAAGAACAAAAAGACCTGAATAAAGGAGAATTCGAAGACCTACTGCACATTCATAGAAATGGACTTGGAAGTGCTGAAGGACTTGATGAAAATAAAGTTGAAGCTGGAAATTCATCTAACTCTGTAGAAAAGAAAGCCACAGACGCTTAGGACCCAGATGATAAAAGAAGTGGAAATAAAGAAGCATCTTCCTCAGAAAATCAATCACAAGAGGGACCTGGTGCATAACTGGCACAGTCCTCTTCAAAGTATCCAACTAGAAGCACAAATCATCTCTTCTCTAGGAGCTGTCATGCAGACTAGATCCAAGACAAGAGCCATGCTTGCATTCACAACCCTTATCTCTCAAATTAAACCCAAAGAACATCAAGAAGTCCTAAAAGATGTTGATTTGGTTAATGCCATACAGGATGTACATTGTTAGTTTTGAGAGAAACCAAGTAAGGCACCTGGTACCTAGACTCTCTAACAGATCCATCATAGGGACCAGGTGGGTGTTCAGGAATAAGCTGGATGAACATAGGAATATCACTAGAATCAAAGCAAGGGTGGTGGTACAAGGGTATAGTCAGGAGAAAGGTGACAATTCTGAGCTATTGAGATATACAGATGCAGATTATGCTAGGTACCTGGTCGACAGGAAAAGCACCTTAAGAATGGCTCATTTCCTTGGTGCTTCATTGATATCTTGAGTTTGCTCTGCACATCTTCTATGGATCAAGCATCAACTGGAAGAGCTTGGTGCATTGTGAAAATATGCTCCCCTCCTATGTGACAATACTAGCCTGAAAGGAATCACCTGAAGCTTGGGCTAATCAATCTGAACTGATCCTTCTATGCTCTTGATTCTCTCCCTCTGGCTATGAATAGGTTACAGGTATCCAGGTAAGCGGATAGATGGTGATATCTAACTCAGTCTTATACCATTGTAGGTATGCACGCTTGGGAAGGATATTGATGGTATGTGGAGGTCATCCTGACATTCTCAAGACAACATTCAAACTCAGAAGAGGGACCTGGTTCCTTTTGCTAAGGTTAGTATCACTAATTGTTTTCATAAAAAGTTTTTGAAATGATGTTGATACTGCCATATAGACAATCCACTTCCATTTCCCGCCTATCCTAAATGATGTCGTGTCACTTGAATCTTAAGCGTTGCACCTCTAATGACATGACACATCATCTTTCTCCTCAAATAAGCTCTAGTCCTACCATTGCTCCATAAAATAAAACAGATTCATTCTAAATTCCTCTCTCTTGATATACTGATCTTCCTAGAGCTTAAGACCAAACCTGTTCCTTCCTAAGATACTCTATCATTCAATAATGTCTCAACCAACCTCTCCTAACAAGGTTCTGACGGCATTCCCTGAAAGCCAAATGCCATCATCATCTCTACTGAAATCCCTAACTGTAAAAGAATTTTAGAACCCATTTCCAACTCCCACAGATCCTTCATGCTTGTTGAATCAAGATTGTCAAGTTCATACCCACGCTACTCCTATTGAAACTAAGTCATCCTCTCTTGTATCTTCCTCTCATCAAATATCCAAACCCACCAACTCTTCTCAACAATTTTCTGGTGATACTACCGAGATTGAATCTATTGATAAGGAAACTAAAGTAACCAGTTCAGTGCCACTGGAAAATGTGATAGACACTCCTTCCATTCCCCTGAGGAACCTTCCCCAACAACCTGGTTCCGTGACTGAATCTATGCCCAAGAAATAATCTCCTTTTGAAGGAATTATGATTGAATGCTCTAGTGAGCAAATGTTTGAAGGAAGCATGTTAGAGGTGAGGGGAGAGTTGTCAAATATTCTTGCCATGGAAGATGATTATGTTGCGGAATGTCTCACAGTCATGGCTAAAGGGGATGGTGTGATTGGAGATTTAGGGGGAGATGGAAATAATGCAGTTGAAGCAGGTGAAGGATTTGGGTCTCCGGTTTTGATGCCCTCTCCCAAATGGGATGGCACTCCTCTAAGTTCCCTAAGTGTGAGAATGCTATGAAATGACGATGAAGAAGAGGATGAGTATGACAATGCTCCTCTTGCTACCAGGTTCAAGTGAACCCTGGGCCCACTAAACCTACACCATCACTTTTGGTAAAGGACCAAAAAGGGGGACCTTCTATAAGAGGAAGTACGAAGAGAATAATGGATGAGGCTCTGGATAAAAGTCACTCTAAAATTGTTCGGAGATGCCGGATAAAGAAGAGTGTTGTGATAGATGAGACTGAGGTGCCTGAGCAAGTGATCGATGTTGATCAAGTAGACACTTCTAAAACTATTGAGGAAGTTCCAGAGTGCACAAGGGAGAAGGCTATGTCCAAGTAGCCTGTTGTTGAGAAAAAGGATAAGAAAAATAAGAAATAGCCCAGGAAACATATTAGCACAAAAGAGAAGGGTGCTCCATCTGTTTTGACAAAGAAAAAGAGTGGCAAAAATGATGAGAAAGGAAAAGTGATGGAGGGACCTGGTTCGATTATAAAATCTAATGAACTAGCAGAATTGACTCGTGAAGAAAGACAGGACATGTTGAGAAAACAAAAGGTATTGAATGGAAGGGTGTTTGATCCTGACATCAGCGGTCTGAATGGGATGCAAGAGTTAGTGAAAATGGTTAAATTCCAAAAATAGGACCATCTCTTTAAGCCCCCAATTCTTCTGCTATATGAGATGGAAGCTAAAGAGTTTTATGTAGAGATGTTGTTATCTGAAACCGGTGAATCAGTGGCCACCTCGGTGAAGGATGTGGACATCTTTTTGGATGAAGAAACTCTTGGTGAGATACTTGAGGTGCCTATAGAGGGGATCATGTCAGTTGTTGATAGGACTGATTCAAAGGAATTCATCGAAGCAATAGGGAAACTCAGAAATCTGAACTCTGAAACATTCCTTAAGAAGCAATTGAAAGGGGAGTACCAATTATTATTTGAATTGGTGAACAAGGTCTTCTTTCCCATAACTGAAAAGCGATCTATTATTGGGGTTGCAGACCTGGTCCTCATGGAAGCTCTTCCTACTTTTCAACCAGTCAGCTTGCCCGCAATCATGCTTGAACATATAAGAAAGATCATGACGGTAAAGGATGGGAAGCATGGGCTAGGATATGGGTACCTTCTGTCCAGAGTCTTCTCTCACTTCAAAGTGCCTCTTGGAAGAGGGACTGCAGGAACTAAGAAGCAAATACAAGTGGGACACTTGAAGAATACGAGTGCATTGAGAAAGAAGGGGTTGTAGCGTCACACTCTTTTGTGTCTGAAATGATTGCTGCTCACAAGAGAAACACCACTGAGCTTGAGAAGTTGACTCTTATTCTGGATCAGAAGGATGCTATGATTATGAGTCTTAAGGCTGCACTGCAGGTTGCCTCCTTTGGACCCAGTGGGGGAACAAGTCGGGTCAAAGAACTTGAAAAAGAAAATACTGATCTAAAGGTTGACAATGGTGTCTTGAGGGACCAGGTTGGGCATCTGACTCAGAAACTTATCCAGGATCATGATGATGCTAATGAGCACTTTAACACTCTTATAAAGACCCTCACCAAGCCTCCATCCTAAATCAACTTCTTTCCTGTCCATTTTTGTTTTACCTACCTAGTATCTATGTGGTTAGCTCTTGCTGATAATTTCTAAACTTTTATGATAACTTTTTGGTGATGCTAACTGATAAATGCTCAAATCGTGCTCTCCAAGTAGGAGGTCATGGCGATCACGCAGTCAAAACAAAATTTGTAACCCAATGAATGTCGGGGTCGAACCCATGGGACCTGATTTAGCTCATTAGAGATTATGCGAAGCAATTTCAAAATGAGAGTAGTTGTTCAACAAAACCAAAGTAATAAAATGGGGGAATTGGAAAAGTTGTCACTACTAACTCAATTCAAATAAAAGATGTAAAATCGATATGGGTGTACCAATAAGAACTAGATGACTAGGGGTGCATTTCCGTGGGGCATTTGCCATATGATAGGGTGATCACTAATTCACTCAAGTTCTCACCTATTAACACGGGTAGCATTGGTCATAAGTGTGGAATGCTATCTCTCGATCAACATCCATATATCCGATGATTTCGGTTAGAACATCATTCGATGTGCTAAATAACCAACCAACATTTGCTTGGGGAGGTCGTCCTATTTCTAGCTCGGACCCTTAAATGGGAGATTCCACGATTGGAGCTATGTCTAGCCTCCAATCTAAGTGGATTCCCAAGTACCCACTAGCAATTTCACATCCACAACTACAAAATTCTCTCTCGAGTAACTAAATAGCCAAGTAAGGTAAATTCATGTTTGCAACCACAAATTATTAGATTAAAACATGGTGAAATTACTATACCCATATCAGATAAGCAATTATAAGAATGATTTAGCAACACCCACACCCATTAGCTAGGCACCCATCATTAATACACCCCTAGACAAGAGAAATTAACCACTCATAGAAGGAGAAGAAGATATACCAGCTGGGTACATCAAATTTCCCATCCATTATAGTTGATTCTCAAGTTCTAGAGTCAAATTAGCACACAAATTTGTTAACCAAAGATTGAATTGAAAAGCCCTCTCTCAATGGAGATGGAGAAAAGTGTTTACAAGCCAAAAATATCTCAAAGTTCTCTACTAACATTCTCTACTCTGAATTGTATGTACAAAACAAGCCTAAAATTGCCTTTTATATGTTCCCAAAATCGTCATATAAATTTAGGACAAAATTGCCCTCCGGATGGTGTGCGACGCGACATGCAGTTCCCACATCGCAGTGTGCGCATCGCACACCGGCTTCAGGTTGACCAGTGACTTCAGTCGCTTAGGTAGGCCTTGTATGAAGGGTGATGCATTTTCCACCACGAGATGTGCGCGTCACATGGTGATCGCATGCTGTAGCATAATCTTCAGTCATCTTTGTAACTTTATGCTGAGGAGATGCAAACCGCACCTTGGCTTGTGCGTGTCGCACAACCACCGCACCTCTCGGAAGATTCTCCAATTTTTCTCAACTCTTCACACTTAGCTTCTTTTTGGCTCTTTTTGGGTCCATATACTTGTTTCTCCTCTTCTATCCAAAGTACCTGCATAGACATCAATAAAGGTCATAAGAACCTCTAAATCAATTCAAAACATAGTAATAATTCATGGATATAGGCTCAATAAGTTGGTAGATTACCAACTTATCAAACCCCCAAACTTGAACTATTGCTTGTCTTCAAGCAATATACTCACATGGCAAGGAATGAATTATGCTAAGGCTCAATTAAGGCACAAAAACTATTCTACACTAAAAATTTAAGAAAAATAAACAAATAAAAAACTCAAACAAAAGACTCAACTACTATGCTTATCTCAATTTGGACCCCCACATGGTCAAGGCAATTGCTCATTTCAAAACTTTTTTTTCAGAAAGGACATCATATCTCTTTTAAAACTCAAGGGAATTTGCCATTCAAAACAAGACATTTTAGCGTCTCAAGTCATTGGCATGGACCGTCAAGGTTTACCTTGAGATTCGCCACATAACTTGTCTCATTCATTCTCCTCAATTGAAATAGAGACTCTTTGCTTCAATTCGAGGGCATGATGCCACTCACCAAAAGAGAGAATCCCACTCACAATTATTCAATTCTTAGCCACGAGATTATAAGAGAACCAAGAAGACTCTCACTCTCTCAAGGAAGTTCAAGTGCATATGCGTCGAACCATAGGCTTGCCCTTCATGTAAATTGCCACTAATGTCGGGTAGCCAAGCTCGAAATCATCAAGGACTTGCGGGTTATAATGTTGGCTAGGGCTAAGGTGAGGATATCATTTGGTTCAAGTGACTACACCTCCTTAATGCTCTTTGTTTTGTCATTTTAAACGCCGCTCACATTTTTTAATTTCAAACTTCACCTTATTTCTCCCTCACACAACCCAAGATTTCTCCTTTTAACCTCATGATTATTCACACCTTATATCACCTTCACTTGGTAGTACCTATTTTTGCTTTTCAATTTGCTCATTTGGATTTATCTTTTGGAGAAATTTTCAATTCTCGAATCAAGGTGCTACCTTGCACTTGAAGTGCATTCCTTTTCTCCTCCTCATTTGATCACATGCACCCTCCAAACTTAGGCATTTGCCTATGTTATCTTTTGCGCCCCCCTCAAACTTAGACTTTTAGCCTACATTTCATTTTCAAACAATTAGGGAGGACGGGTGCCAAGATAGAGGTTCCAAAAAGGTCACGGTGTTACAAAGTTGTCAAAGAATGGTCACAAGCTCAAAGGGGTTCACTAGGATTTGATGTCATTGGGAGGTCATTTGAGTGAAGTGGCTATCAACAAAGGCCTAAGGTCATTTTCCAAGCTTAGTTACACCTAGAATTTTGCCTTGAATCACATTCGAGGCAAGTTCTAGACGACACTTATGCACAAGAATCAAGGTAAAGCCTCACCCGCACAAGGCATCATGCCACAAGACTTCATCCATTAGTCCCAAAATCAATTGGGGCAAATGACTTTTGACAAGCTATTCCGGGTTCATTACACACTCGTTTGTGAGTCAATCAAGTCAAAGCGAGAGTGTGCAAGTCATGACAAGAGAACACTTTTATCTCAAAAAATCATTTCCCTTCCTCTTTTCCTTTTCAAAAATAATTCCCAAGAAAATTTTTCTGTAATGACTCTTCTGGTCATTTCCATGTATACGTTTTCCTTGTACTGATAGAGCTTTCATGTAGCGGCCCCAAGTAATTTATGACTTGCTGGGACCGGTGGTTCGGTGCCCTGGCCGTTTGATTAGTCGTTATGATCAATAACCTGTCTTAGGAGCTGAGTATCAAAATCGTGCGATGGTGAATTGCGAACCTAAATTTAAGAATTTTATTAGCATCGCGCATATTTGAAAATATTTTATTTTTTAAGTTGAATGTGGTAAAAAGTTTTATTGTTATTGCTTTCCTAAAATATTTGAAATGTTTATGAAAAATACTTTTATTATGATATGATTGTGTACGTATTTATTTTATAAGGTTTTTATACATTATAATATTTTAACGGAGATAGTAAATTTAGTTATGTTGAAAATTATTATTATAATATAGTAGGTTTTATTTGAAATGATTTTCTATTTATTATGATATATTTAAAATATTATATTTATTTACCACGAACCTACGCAATACCCGAGTACATGCATAACGGAATCAAAATAATTTTAATGCTTCCACCTCCACTACACGTGGATGTGAGGGAAGACTGCAACAATTACTAACCTGAAAGGTGGCATCTAATTAATGCCTTCACTTTTTGTTAATTAATTAATTGATTAATTGTAGTTGTGAGCCATTCACTTTGTTTAACAATTGTACATGATATATATATATGATAATCAACTTCTGTTCATCATTTGTTTCATTACCAAGTGCAATTTTATAACTCTTAAGTATATGCATATACTTACACCCACGAGTGAGGGAAATTGTGGGAAAAAGATGATATTTTGATGTTATGTTTAATTTTGGAAAGGAAATCAATTATCTACGTCAAGTTATTCAAGCCCAAATCCGAGTCTGATTTAGTTTTGGATTTTCTCGGAGTGGTTCGATCTTGGACATCGTCATCCTAGAAGCTTGTCGTCGGACGACAGGTAGGTTATGGTTTAAAATCCCTAGACTTAGCATATATCGGATAAAATTGTACTAGCTGGCATCCTTGGGTTGGATTATTAGGTTGGTACCACAGACCTTGACCGCTTTATTCATGTCCGCCTACTTTTGTTCCTCCGATGCTTGTAGTACCTGCCGATATGTTTTATTTACCCTTGTGGTCCTGTGAGGCCTTGTTGACTCTGGAACATAGAAGGTGGGATATTGGGAATGTCCGCGAGTCCCGGGCATAGAATTATCCTTCTAGGCTGGTTATGCTTGCTGAGTAGCTATGGGCTTGTGCAGGGTTGATAGGTTGATTGTGAGCTGTTGGGCATCTATTGTGTTTGATCATACCATTTCCATGCATATAAAGAGGTTTTATTCATGTTTTACTACGGTTTTGGCTTCGGGCCTACTGGTACTATTTTTTAAACCTTGCATGGCCCCGGGGGCCTGATTTTTTATGGAAATGAATTGGAAATGGTTTGATTTAACTTGTGAATATTCTTGGATAAAAGAAGGTAAAATTATGATTTATATCACCAGTTTTACGATTAACGCTAGACTCGGCAGGGCCGGGGTGCTAGTTGAGTTCTCTTGCTACTTTTGATGATTTTAGCCTCGGTTGGACCGAGCACCTGAGATGACTTTCTACTGTTTAGACTCGGTTATGCCCGGGCACCCTTGGAGGGGTTTTGAGATATTTTCCCACTACTTTAGTCCTGGACAGGGTCTGGGCATGCATATTCGAGACTGAGTCTCTATCTTGAACCCGGACTTGCTTCCGGATGACATGTTTTGATACTGAGTTTTAGTATGGAGTCAGGGACCTCCATGGACCTTGCCATCCGGACCTGGGGCTTCGGGCTGCGTGTGCCGGAGGAAGGGTATATGGTGGAGTAGAGGTATACGGGCAGTGTCTTTCCATGGAACCTACCTGCTGGGCCGAATCAGCACCGGAGGAGGTACATGAAAAGATACTATTTCACTTGAGATCTTCATGTATCATATCATTCATTGTTTGAGGCTCCACCCTTGTTTGTTATTTGTTGATTGTATGCTCCGGTAGTATGGGATGCCGGAGGGTTTGTTTTTACTTATTTGTGTGCCTCGATTGTATGGGCGGCCGGGGGACTGTAGGTAGACTCTTGCTATTTACTTACAGAATTATTCCCTGTTACGGTTAAGCATGAAATTGGTTACTTCTAGGCTGTTAGTATTTGGATTTGAGATTGATATGATTAGTTGAGTTTGATTCCTGTCTCCGAGCATGCCTATCATTATTCTTTCCCTCTTCCTCTTACACTTGAGGTTACCGGTATACCGTCCATTTCTAGAACTTATTATGTATATATTGTTATCATAAGGATCCCAGGTGTGTTGTTTCTTACTTTCACCTGTGCCTATGGTGTATATATTCTGCGTGCTGGCCTCGCATGTGGTTCTGTTGATTTCCCTCTGGGCTAGTTCCTGTGTACCTTTCGTTGATTTCTGTGACTACTTGCTTCTATTCTGTCTATTACTCCGATTTTATCTTATATGTGCCCAGTCGGCCTATGATACCTACTGGGTACCTTATGCTTCGCATTTGGTGCTCACCCTACCCCCTGCATCTTTTGGTACAGATCCTAGCGTGGGCCATCGCCGTTAGATCGCTGTGATTCGTGCTTGGGGATCTGTTTGGGACTACTTCATACTGAGGGTGAGCTCTTGGAGATCGGATCTTAGCCTTAGTTTATCTTTTGCTTTATGTACTCTATTACCATTCGGAGACATCTGTATACGTTGTTTTGGATCGTTTGTATTCCTTATATGTAGTTCTGGCTCTATACTATGATACCAGGTCTTGGGGTTTGGTTTAGTTTCCGCATATGTATATATATATCCCTGTTATCTATTCTCTTCATCTTTGTCCCTTACTTTTTCTTATTAAACTATTCTTCCGCTTATTTGTTAGATAGTAGCCCATTACTAACTGTCCTTGGCTACGGGAATTGGTATGCCTACTGGGGGGTTGTAGGTGCCACCATGACCGATAAATTAGGTCATGACAACTTGATATTAGAGCTCTAGGTTCACCGGTGTCATCGGTATAGGAGCCAATGTCTAGTAGAGTCCTGCGGATCGGGAAGGAGCTACAGTGACATTCTAGGGAACTTGACTCTTTCATTGCTTCGGTGTCGTGCGTAGGACCCTTGAAGTTTCTGGAAATCTCAGTTGTTCTACTTCATTCTTCCGCAGATGGTTTGTACGAGATCATTGGCATCAGGCGGAGATGAGCCTCCCACTCCAGCTAGGGGTCGAGGACGTCCTCGAGCAGCGGCACCTGCTAGAGCTGCTAGAGTTGAGATAGAGCCCGAGCATCCTGTGGATCAGGGGGCAGCCCAGGTACTACCAGCTTTAGTACCAGCTCCAGCGCCCACTTCTGTGCCAGCTCTATCCGCAGCTCAGCCTCCAGATATTCAGAGATTACTATTACAACTTTTGGGTATGATTGGAGAGCGGCCTTCTGAGGTAGCACAAACATCCGCTCAGGGGGCAGCCATGGGTGCACAAAGTTTAGGAGTGTAGCCTGCTACTATGGCTCCCCATGCAGTTCGGTCCCATCTGTTGCACAACCTCTTGCTCCTTGCCCAGCTTTGACAGAGTCAGAGCAGAAGGCGTTGGGTAGGTTCTTGGGGCTAGCACCTCCGAGGTTTGATGGTACTTTTGGACAGGATCCACATGACTTTATTACTACCTGTGAGTAGATGTTCCATCATTTGGGTTTGTAGGAGACTCACGGGGTTGGTTATACTACCTATCAGCTAGAGGGCCCAGCGAAGTTATGGTGGAGGGCCCATGTTGCTTGTAGACCACCATCGTCACCTCCTTTGACCTGGTCTGAGTTTTATGAGGCCTTTATGGCTAAGTTCCTACCTCAAAGTGATCGTGAGCGTCGCAGGGAGCAGTTTACTCACCTTATGCAGGAGTTTACGACTGTCTCAGAGTATGAGACCCATTTTCATCAGCTAGCACCGTTTGGAGCTATGATCATTCCTACCGAGGCAGATAGGATTCGCAGATTTGTATGGGGTTTAAGGCTAGAGATCAGGCAGCCAGCTGAGATATTGATTGCCGATGGTCGGTCATTTCAGGCTATCGTAGACTATGCCCGCACTGTGGAGGACTTACAGCAACATGATCTGGGGTCCAGAGATAAGAGGCCTCGACATCAGGGTGGCTACAGTGGTTCCAGATATGGTGGTAGAGGTTCTGGCCAGTGGGGACGGGGTTATCAGCCACAGCAGCACCAGGGTCAGTCCAGCCGGCCGGTTCAGGCTTCCCTTCAGAGTTTCAGTAGTACCTAGTTCGATCAGGGTCAGAGCAGCCATCAGGGTTATAACGGTCTGTCTTCGAGGGGTGCAACTTCTGGGGCATCAAGTTGTGGTGTCCATATGGGACCGACTGGTTCATCTCGACCGAGTAGATCGCTAGGGGATTGTTTTACTTGCGGTGTGATTGGTCATTTTGCTAGAGATTGCCCTCAGCAGGGTACAGTTCAGTTGGCCGAGCCTTTACGAGCAGTTCAGCCTCCGGCTAGAGGGGGTGGTCATTAGGGTAGAGGTGGTGCTCCGCGCGGCAGAGCAGGTGGTAGGGATGGCGGTCGGATAGGTGGAGGTCGTCGTCAGTTTTACGCGGTCTCTAGGAGACCAGAGGAAGAGGCCTCAGATGCTGTGATTACAGGTACGATTTCTGTATGCCATCAGTCTGCTATGGCTTTATTTGATCCTGGATCCACTTGTTCATATGTATCTGCCTACTTTGTGCCTTGTTTGGGGTTGGCTAGTGAGCCATTATCTGTTCCTATTTCTGTTTTTACCCCAGTTGGAGATTCTTTAGTAGTGGATCGGATTGTGAGATCTTGTATGATATCTATTGGTGATTCAGAGACTTGGGGTGATTTGATGATCCTTGATATGCTAGATTTTGATGTGATACTGGGCATGGACTGGTTATCCCCTCACCGTGTGGTTTTGGATTGTTATGCCAAGACCATCACCATAGCTGTGCCCGGTGTATCCCCAGTTGTATGGCAGGGTTCTGTTAGCCATGCACCATCTGGGATCATCTCTTGTCTTCGAGCTAGGAAGTTGATTTCCCGTGGGTGTTTAGCTTATCTAGCATATGTTTGAGATGTTAGTCTGACCCTACTTCTCCTGAGTCTGTTCCTGTGGTTAGAGACTTCCTTGATGTGTTTCCTACCGACCTTCCAGGCCTTCCACCTGAGAGAGATATTGATTTCTCTATCGAGCTAGAGCCGGGCACCAGGACCATTTCTATTTCTCCTTACCGTATGGCTCTTACTGAGTTGAGGGAGCTGAAGGAGTAGCTCCAAGATCTGTTAGCTAAGGGGTTTATTAGACCGAGTGTGTCACATTGGGGTGCTCCTGTTCTCTTCGTGAAGAAGAAGGATGGGTCGATGCGCATGTGTATTGATTATCGACAGCTGAATAGGGTGACAGTGAAGAATAGGTATCCGATGCCGAGGATTGATGACTTGTTTGACCAGCTTCAGGGTTCAGTCGTGTTTTCGAAGATTGATTTGAGGTCCGGCTACCATCAGTTGAGGATTAAGGCGGGGGACATCCCTATGACAGCATTCAGGACACGTTATGGCCATTATGAGTTCCTGGTGATGTCTTTTGGGTTGACTAATGCCCCCACAGCCTTTATGAACTTGATGCACAGGGTTCTTGGCCCGTATTTGGACTCAATTGTGATAGTTTTTATAGATGACATCTTGGTATACTCGCGTAGTAGAGATGAGCATGAGCAGCACTTGAGGGTTATACTCCAGACTTTGAGAGATCATCGGCTTTATGCCAAGTTTTCAAAGTGCGAGTTTTGGCTTGAGTCAGTGGCATTCCTAGGGAACATGGTGCCTAAAGATGGGATTAGGGTTGAGCCGATAAAGATTTCTGTGATTTGTGATATGCCTAGACCTACTACTGCTACTGAGGTCTGCAACTTTATTGGGTTAGCAGGTTACTATAGACGGTTCGTTCAGGGATTTTCTTCCATAGCATCACCCTTGACTATGCTGACTAGGAAGGATGTCCCATTTCAGTGGTCAGACCAGTGCGAGGATAGCTTCCAGAGGCTTAAGGCCTTATTGACTTCAGCTCCAGTTTTGACTTTGCCGGTTGAGGGTCAGAGCTTCTCCGTGTATTGTGATGCTTCTGGGGTTGGTCTTGGTTGTGTGTTGATGCAGCAGGGTCGAGTAATAGCATATGCGTCGAGGCAGTTGAAGGTTCACTAGCGCAACTACCCCACTCATGACTTAGAGTTGGCGGCAGTAGTTTTTGCTCTCAAGATCTGGAGGCATTACCTATATGGAGTTCACTGTGAGATCTTCACTGATCACCGTAGTCTTCAGTATATCACAAGTCAGCGAGCGTTGAACTCGAGACAGAGGATATGGGTCGAGTTACTGAAGGACTATGACTTCACTATTCTGTATCATCCAGGCAAGGCAAATGTGGTAGCGGATGCCTTGAGTCGAAAGGCAGTGAGTATGGGTAGCCTAGCTTCTCTCTCAGTTTCAGAGTGACCGTTGGCCTTGGACATCCAGTTCTTGGCTAAACATTTGGTTAGGCTTGACTTGTCGGATCCTAGCAGAGTTCTCGCCAGTGTGTTCGTTCTACTTTGATTGATCAGATTCAGAGCCGTCAGTTTGAGGATCAGCAGTTGTGTGACCTTCGTGATCGGGTTGTTCAGGGTGAGACCAGTCGGGCTACTCTAGATTCAGATGGGGTTCTGAGGTTTGATAGTCGCCTTTGTGTTCCAAGGATTAGTGATTTGTTTCAGTTGATACTTCATGAGGCACATTGTACTAGATACTCCATTCACCCTGGCACATCAAAGATGTATAGAGACTTGAGACAGCTTTACTGGTGGAGTGGTATGAAGCGGGATATAGCAAAGTTCATATCTCGGTGCTCGAACTGTCAGCAGGTTAAGTTCGAGCACATGAGACCTGGTGGTTTGATGCAGCGACTTCCCATTCCTGAGTTGAAGTGGGAAGGGATTACTATGGACTTCATTGTTGTTTTACCTCATACTTCTCATAGGTTTGATTCCATTTGGGTGATCGTTGATAGGCTGACTAAGTCAGCACACTTCATACCGGTTCAGACTTATGATGGGGCATAGAAGCTAGCTCAGATCTACATTCGTGAGATTGTTCGATTGCAAGGGGTCCCAGCTTCTATCATTTCAGACCGCGGCACTCAGTTCACATCTCAGTTCTGGAGAGCTATTCAGCGAGTTTGGGTACAGAGGTTCATCTTAGTACCGCTTTCCACCCTTAGACAGATGGCTAATTCGAGAGGACCATTCAGGTTCTGGAGGACATGCTTCGGGCCTGTGTTCCTGACTTTGGAGGTTCCTGGGATCAGTTTCTTCCCTTGGCAGAGTTTGCTTATAATAACAGTTTCCATTCGAATATTGGCATGGCACCTTTTGAGGCTTTGTATGGCAGGCATTGCAGATCACCGGTAGGTTAGTTTGATGGTTTTGATTCTAGGCCACAGAGTACAGATTTGCTTCGAGATTTCTTAGATCAGGTCCGAGCGATTCAGGACAGACTTCGAGCAGCTCAGAGCAAGCAGAAGAGTTATGCTGATCGTAGGCTTCGTGCCTTGGAGTTTAGTGTCGGTGACTTGGTGTTTCTCTATGTATTGCCCATGAAGGGCGTGATGAGATTTGGTAGGCGGGGCAAGCTTAGGCCCAGGTACATTGGGCCGTTTGAGATTCTTCAGAGGGTTGGTAGCGTTGCCTATCAGCTAGCCTTGCCTCCGATGTTTTCAGCTATACATCCTGTATTTCATGTTTCGATGTTGCGTCGGTATGTCCCAGATGAGTCTCATGTGTTACAGTGGGATTCAGTTCAGTTGGGTAAGGGTTTAGCCGTTGTTGAGGAGCCGACAACTATTTTGGCCAGAGATGTCAGGAGATTGAGGTCTCGAGAGATCCCGGTTGTTAAGGTTCAGTGGAGGCACCGTCCAGTCGAAGAGGCTACCTGGGAGCCCGAGAAAGATATGAGGGCTCAGTATCCACAGCTGTTTGAGCCTTCAGGTACTCCCTTGACCTTGACTTTCGAGGGTGAAAGTCCTTTTTAGTAGTGGATGATGTAATGATTCTTCCGGTCATTTCCACGTATATGTTTTCCTTTGTACTGATAGAGCTTTCTTGTAGCGGCCTCAAGTCATTTATGATTTGCTGGGACCGGTGGTTCGGTGCCCTGGCTGTTTGATTAGTCGTTATGATCAATTCCCTGTCTTAGGAGCTGAGTATCAAAATCGTGCGATGGTGAATTGCGAACCTAAATTTAAGAATTTTATTAGCATCGCGCGTATTTGAAAATATTTTATTTTTTAAGTTGAATGTGGTAAAAAGTTTTATTGTTATTGCTTTCCTAAAATATTTGAAATGTTTATGAAAAATACTTTTGTTATGATATGATTGTGTACGTATTTATTTTATAAGGTTTTTATACATTATAATATTTTAACGAAGATAGTAAATTTAGTTATGTTAAAAATTATTATTATAATATAGTAGGTTTTATTTGAAATGATTTTCTATTTATTATGATATATTTAAAATATTATATATATTTACCACGAACCTACGCAATACCCGAGTACATGCATAACGGAATCAAAATAATTTTAATGCTTCCACCTCCACTACACGTGGAGGTGAGGGAAGTCTTCAACAATTACTAACCTGAAAGGTGGCATCTAATTAATGCCTTCACTTTTTGTTAATTAATTAATTGTAGTTGTGAGCCATTCACTTTGTTTAACAATTGTACATGATATATATATGATAATCAACTTATGTTCATCATTTGTTTCATTACCAAGTGCAATTTTATAACTCTTCAGTATATGCATATACTTACACCCACGAGTGAGGGAAATAGTGGGAAAAAAGATTATATTTTGATGTTATGTTTAATTTTGGAAAGGAAATCAATTATCTACGTCAAGTTATTTAAGCCCAAATCCGAGTCTGATTTAGTTTTGGATTTTCTCGGAGTGGTTCGAGCTTGGACATCGTCGTCCTAGAAGCTTGTCGTCGGACGACAAGTAGGTTATGGTTTAAAATCCCTAGACTTAGCATATATCGGATAAAATTGTACTAGCTGGCATCCTTGGGTTGGATTATTAGGTTGGTACCACAGACCTTGACCGCTTTATTCATGTCCACCTACTTTTGTTCCTCCGATGCTTGTAGTACCTGCCGATATGTTTTCTTTACCCTTGTGGTCCTGTGAGGCCTTGTTGACTCTGGAACATAGAAGTTGGGATATTGGGAATGTCCGCGAGTCCCGGGCATAGAATTATCCTTCTAGACTGGTTATGCTTGCTGAGTAGTTATGGGCCTGTACAGGGTCGATAGGTTGATTGTGAGCTGTTGGGCAGCTATTGTGTTTGATCATACTATTTCCATGCATATAAAGAGGTTTTATCCATGTTTTACTACGGTTTTGGCTTCGGGCCTACTGGTACTATTTTTTAAACCTTGCATGGCCCCGGGGGCCCTTTTTTATGGAAATGAATTGGAAATGGTTTGATTTAACATGTGAATATTTTTGGATAAAAGAAGGTAAAATTATGATTTATATCACCAGTTTTATGATTAACGCTAGACTCGACAGGGCCGGGGTGCTAGTTGAGTTCTCTTGCTACTTGAGATGATTTTAGCCTCGGTTGGATCGAGCACCTGAGATGACTTTCTACTGTTTAGACCCGGTTATGCCCGGGCACCCTTGGAGGGGGTTTTGAGATATTTTCCCACTACTTTAGTCCTGGACAGGGTCTGGGCATGCATATTCGAGACTGAGTCTCTATCTTGAACCCGGACTTGCTTCCGGATGACATGTTTTGATACTGAGTTTTAGTATGGAGTCAGGGACCTCCATGGACCTTGCCATCCGGACCTGGGGCTTCAGGCTACGTGTGCCGGAGGAAGGGTATATGGTAGAGTAGAGGTATGCGGGCAATGTCCTTCCATGGAACCTACCTGCTGGGCCGGATCGGCACCGGAGGAGGTACATACAGAGATACGATTTCACTTGAGATCTTCATGCATCATATCATTCATTGTTTGAGGATCCACCCTTGTTTGTTGTTTGTTGATTGTATGCTCCGGTAGTATGGGATGCTGGAGGGTTTGTTTTTACTTGTTTGTGTGCCTCGGTTATATGGGTAGCCGGGGGACTGTAGGTAGACTCTTGCTATTTACTTACAGAATTATTCCCTGTTACGGTTAAGCATGAAATTGGTTACTTCTAGGCTGTTAGTATTTGGATTTGAGATTGATATGATTAGTTGAGTTTGATTCCTGTCTCCGAGCATGCCTATCATTATTTTTTCCCTCTTCCTCTTACACTTGAGGTTACCGGTATACCGTCCATTTCTAGAACTTATTATGTATATACTGTTATCATAAGGATCCCAGGTGCGTTGTTTCTTACTTTCACCTGTGCCTATGGTGTATATATTCTGCGTGCTGGCCTTGCATGTGGTTCTGTTGATTTCCATCTGGGCTAGTTCCTGTGTACCGTTCGTTGATTTCTGTGACTACTTGCTTCTATTCTGTCTGTTACTCCGCTTTTATCTTATATGTGCCCAGTCGGCCTATGATACCTACTGGGTACCTTATGCTTCGCATTTGGTGCTCATCCTACCCCCTGCATCTTTTGGTGCAGATCCTAGTATGGGCCATCGCCGTTAGATCATTTGATTCGTGCTTGGGGATCTGTTGGGGACTACTTCATACTGAGGGTGAGCTCTTGGCGATCGGAGCTTAGCCTTAGTTTATCTTTTGCTTTATGTACTCTATTACCATTCGGAGACATCTGTATACGTTGTTTTGGATCGTTTGTATTCCTTATATGTAGTTCTGGCTCTATACTATGATACCAGGTCTTGGGGTTTGGTTTAGTTTCCGCATATGTATATATATATCCCTGTTATCTATTCTCTTCATCTTTCTCCCTTACTTTTGCTTATTAAACTATTCTTCCGCTTATTTGTTAGATAGTAGCCCATTACTAACTGTCCTTGGCTACGGGAATTGGTTCGCCTACTGGGGGGTTGTAGGTGCCGCCATAACCGATAAATTGGGTCGTGACATTTTCGGTGGGCCCATTTAGAGACAAGCATTTATAGACTCAATTCTAAACTAACTTTGGCATTTTCCCTTAAGAAAGTCGCCTCCCAATCTATCATAGGGAAACACCAACCCGGTTCGACACACAAAAATAAAAGAAAAGAAGAAGAAAATAACCAAAACTTTTGCTCCTTGGAAAAGAACCGGAGTATTAAGAAAACCCTCAGAGTTTATTTCTACACTACTATTAACAAGGCGATCCGTAATTTTTCGCGCTCATGAATCAATCAAGAACAAGCCTCGGTGTAGGCAATTTAGCGCATTTACAAGGCACGGGTAGTGGAATAATGGGGCATGTAAGACCAACCTGGCACACCATCAAATAAAATTTAAGCCCGGCGAGGGCACAATTAAGCTCAAAGGAAAACGAAAATATAATCTAAAGAAAGAAAAAAAAATAGTAGCATCACAATCAATTATCCAAAATGTGCCCGACAAGGGCCAAATAAAACTAAGCAGACTAATCGACTAGGCTCGACAAGGGCAATAAGTTGTCTCAAACTCACTCACAGGCACCAACAAGCAAGTACGTAAAGAAATCCACTCCTCCCATAAAAGAAGCATTGTCCTCAATGCTCATAGTGCAATGGGAAAGGGTGGAACTCCCTGTGGGATCTAGTCCTCATAATCTTCATTAATAGCAGCAGGCTCAACTAGGCCAGCACCACCCATTTGGGAGTGCGAAGAAAGTGTGGAGTCATGAAGTGCCTTCTGAGAATCCGAATCATGATCATCCTCCAGCTCTCGATCTTTGGTCTCGGGTAGCTCTTTCTCCGCATAAGAGGCAAACAAGTCATCCAAAGGTTCGGAAATCTTCTGAGGTGGTGGCAATGTAGTCAAATCCTCTTGCACCACAGGGGCCTTGCCTTTAGCTTTGTCAACATCTCTCTGGAGTGTCGTGATTGCTCCCTCCATGACATCAACCCATTTGCACAGAGTGTTCAAGCTATCCATTACCCCCTTCACTGTGCTCTTGACTGCCTTGTTGATCATCCTTGGTAGTTTAGTGGCTAAGTCAGAAAGCTGCTTCTCATGGCTATAGGTTTTGTCAACCATATCCTGAAGGCTACTTTTGGTCATCGAGGGGGTTGTAGCATGTGCATGTGGCTCGGCAGTGACCCAGGAGGGAGATGGAACATCTGCTCTATCATCAAGGTCACCTCCTGCAGCTGCCATTGATGCCTCAGTCCTTTGTCTCTTAAATTGGGATGCATCCTTGTCAGTTTCTTATCAAGATAAATCACCCCCACAGCGTGGGTGACTTTGTCACAACTGAAGTAGGGAATCCCCGCCTTGGCACACAACTTGCTGATCAATATTGGGAAGGGGAATGCATCCTTTTCTCGACGGGCTTTTCTCCGAATAACCATGGCTGCAATTTCTCCAAAATTCACATGTTCACTTGTCATGATGGCAGCAACCAAAATGGCACCCTCTTGCGTTATTTTCTGATCATTTTGAGAGGGAAGGAACCTATTGCGGACTAGATCATACTACAGTCGGGCTTCAAAGTGTAACATTTTTCTTGGGATATCACCCCTCTCAAAGGACCAAGAAGGAATATCTCGAGCAATAATTGGGGATGTTGCTTGATATGGCTTTGGATCGGCCAATAATTTAGCCATGAGGGATGGTGCAGGGTCGATTTCTTGGCCCCAATAGATGGAACTGATAGCAGCGGGGGTGATGCTAACCTTCTTGCCTCTGACTATGACTGAATTCAAGTTGGGGAATTTCTCTGCTGGCCCTTTGTATCCTTTGGAGTCTTGGGTAGCCTGATATGCCATGAAGAATTCCCGCACCACTTCCTCATAATACCCCTCGGGTACATCCTGAAAGGGGTGCAACTCTCGCTCAGCCATCTGTCGGTTCATGTTTGGTAGTTCATCTCCGACCTCTCCCAAGTTAAATCTTTGCTCCTCATTGAAGCCTCTATCTTTGTCCCATTTGTAGATAGCTTTCATGCCCTCTATTCCAAAGCGGAGCCTTGCTTCTTCAGCAGCGTTTCGCCTGCTAGAAGACATAGTCTGCATTCAAAGATTATGAGCCAAAAACAAAACAAAATCTACTAAGGGTGGAATGCAATAGATTAGAAAGCAAAGTAGGTGTCTGTTGGCTTGTGCAGACCACCTGTGAAATGCACTAGGAAGAGTGCGTGTCGCAAGTGCTGTCACACAAGCCAAAAGATCCTTCAGGAAATTTTTCTCTTGATATGCAAAGCTGGTGCGATCCGCACCATCAGAAGTGCGTGTCACATCAAGCTTCCCCCCTCAAGTCAGTGTTTTGCACTTTTCTTTTCAACTTGGTGCGACGCCTTGAGCCACCCGCATATCAAGATCTATGCATCGTATGCGAAATGCACAAAGGCATAATTGGAACTTTTAGTTCCTAGTGTTCTTGTGAGTTATGCATATGATCCATAGAGCAAGATGTGATTTAGCACTTAGCACCACACGCAACCAATTCATAATAACAATGGGGCAAAGGGGATTCGTGATCATAACTTCCGGGTACTCAGACTTCACCAGATTTCCATTAACACATAACCAACAAGAAAGGACTCAACGACTTCCCTTAAGATGGACGTTACCCCGTCTATCATCGGGAACATCAAGCCCTCCTTGCATTAATGGGCACCAATAGCATATCAACAATTAACCCCCTCCCTGCACAAGATCATATAACCCAACTAGATTTGCAAATAAGAGTCATGGGCCTACAATCAGCAACATTCAACCTCAATTATTAATTATCAATCAAAACCTCATGACTAGTGACGACTTTCCCTTAAGAACAACATCAACAAATCCATCATCGGGCCAAATCAAGAACTAGTCACAAGTGGGTTACTCAGACTTCACTCCATCACAGATATTAAGGCTTAACATTACTACCAATCAACATGCATAGTCAAGATTTACCATCTACCAAGTTGACATTAAAAGATTTCATCATTACAACTCAAAATTGGGGACCCAAAATTTTCGGATCTCACCCATTATCAACATGGTTAATCTACTAAGCATGCTTCACAATATGATTTCCCAACAATCATAAAAATAACTATTTAACATCGAGGAACTTACCACAAGTGAAGATTGTGAAGGAAAGAATGAAAATTAAAGCTTTTTTTGAATTCCAACAATGGTGACCCACAAGACCTTTTGGAGAATGACGGTGGCGACGTGGAGAAGTGTTGGTGGAGATTGGGTCAGAAGAGGAGAAGATTTTCGTTGGGAGTTGAGGGGTTTTGGAGAGAATTTTGGTGGAAGATTTTGAGGGTTGTGAGGAAAGATGGTGGAAAAAGAAGAGAGAGAGGCAGTTTTAAAAGAAAAAAATAAGAAGAATCGGTCGGGTCATCTTCGAGTCGGGTCGGTCAATGAGTTTGATCAATTAAAAATTCAAATTTACCTCCTGTGCACCGCGATATGCGATTCACACTACGCAGGGTGCGGACCGCATAGCGTATCGCACATGCCCTTTTTTATCCCCTAGGTTTTCCCAGGCATCTGTTTCCTTGTGCGATGGAGGTGCGACATGCACTTGGATTGGTGCGATCCGCACAACACGGTGCACGTCACCTCTTTTTTTTCAATTTCTCTCCAAGCCTTCTATTTTGGTGTGCGGTTGAGCTGTGCGACCCACACAATTGCTTATGTGGTCCGCACCATCCACCACAAGGCATATTTTTGCCTTGTTTTCCCTTGTCCATATTTTTCATTCCATGCATTCCCTACAGAACATCAAAAACAACAAACAATAACCAAAAACAAAGAAAGAAACTTGGGTTGCCTCCCAAGAAGCGCTTGATTTAACGTTGCGGCACGATGATATTACCTCAATTCTCATTCATTTTTGGGGTTGTTGACGGTGTCGATAGGCAGCGTTCCCTTCATCCGTGGGTTTATTTGGCTTGATAGGTGGGTCATTTGGGCCTCAAGGTGCTTGATCGAAGCACTATGGGAGCTCACCATTTGGTGAAGCGTAGAGACCTCACTCTTTAGCTCACTCACTCCCGAGTTTGTAGTGTCCACCTTCTTAAGAACCAAGGACAACATGTGCTCTAACTTGGATTATACGGGATTGCTTGTGCCCAGATGGTATAGAGAATCAGATTTGTTTGGGGGGATGTAAGGATTCAAGCTCTGGTGATTGAAACGATCACCATCCTTATCTCTTTCACGCCAATTGCCCTCCCTCGCTTTGTCTCTAATCCAACCTTGATTCTCTTCCCGTGGGAGATAATACCCTGGCGAGAACCCTACGACACATAGCATAGCTTACCATCAACCTCAGTCATAAGCTCAACATTATTTACCTCAATCTCCGGTGTACTCACTGCATTCACTTTCTTAACATCAGCTCCCATCACATGCTTGACCATCAAGTCAATTTGTGTCATCATTTTAGCCAAAGCTTTATCTTGCTCCTCATATTTTCTCTTTGCTTCGTTTGTCAAGATTATTGAGGGCGTTCCTGAAGTCGACACCTCTGCCTCTCTTGTATGCCAAGCTTGATTGGTCTTGGTCATTCATTCTAATAGCGTCGAGGCAATGTGAAACTCAAGGTCCATAAAGGTGCCACCTCTAAGATTATCAGCAACTAATTTGTTTATGGAGTTCAATGACCGGTAGAAGCTTCGTAATAACACATTATTTGACAATTCATAGATTGGACACAAGAGAAGCTTCTTCTTGAATTGTAGCCAAACCTCATGTAAGGGCTCATCAGGGAGTTGCTTGAAGTTGGTGATTTCATCTCTTAACTTCATCATTTGGGATAGAGGAAAGAATCTCGAGGTAAATGCCTCAACCAACTCGACCCAAGATGTGATGGATTCATCCAACAATTCCTCTAACCATGTCGTGGCTTACTCCGTCAAAGAGAAAGGGAATAGGCGCAATCGGATGGCTGTTGGGAGATATTGTGGATCATGAATGGTTGGAAAATCTCCAAGAAGTTCTGAATATGCCGGTTGGCGTCTTCATGGGCAGCTCCACTAAATAGCCCCTTCATTTGAATCAAATGGAGCATGGTGCTTGTCACATGAAAGACAGTGTTTCCAATCGTGGGAGGTAGGCAGATTGCACCTACACCTCTGTGCATCATTAGCTCAGTAGCATTGGCATTGTTGAAGCCGCCAATGCTCTCATTGTCCTCGTCTTCTTCCATAGCCGACCTGCTCAATCAACACTCAAAAACAACAAAAAGTAAAAGAAAACAAACACTCTCAAGTTGACTTCACAACAACAATCAAAAACTAGCTAATACTCAAGTCTCTGGCAATGGCACCATTTTTGATAAATGCTCAAATTGTGCTCTCCAAGTAGGAGGTCACGACAATCGCGTAGTCAAAACAAAATTTATAACCCAATGGATGTCGGGGTCGAACCCAAGGGACCTGATTTAGCTCATTAGAGATTGTACGAAGCGATTTCAAAATAAAAGTAGTTGTTCAACAAAACCAAAGCAATAAAATGGGAGAATTGGGAAAGTTGTCACTACTAACTCAATTCAAATAAAAGTTATAAAATCGAGATGGGTGTACCAACAAGAACTATATGACTAGGGATGCATTTCTGATGGGGCATTTGCTATAGGATAAGGTGATCACTAATTCACTCAAATTCTCACCTATTGACACGGGTAGCATTGGTCATAAGTGTGGAATGCTATCTCTCGATTAACATTCACATATCTAATGATTTATGTTAGAACATCATTCGGTGTGCTAAATAACCAACCAACATTTGCTTGGGGAGGTCATCCTATTTCTAGCTCAGACCCTTAAATGGGAGATTCCACGATGGGAGCTATGTCTAGCCTCCAGTCTAAGTGGATTCCCAAGTACCCACTAGCAATTTCACATCCACAACTACAAAATTCTCTCTCGAGCAAATAAATAGCCAAGTAAGGTAAATTCATGTGTGCAACCACAAATTATTAGATAAAAACATGGTGAAATTACTAGACCCATATCAGATAAGAAATTATAAGAATGATTTAGTAACACCCACGCCCATTAGCTAGGCACCCATTATTAATACACCCCTAGACAAAAGAAATTAGCTACTCATAGAAGGAGAAGAAGATATACCAGCTAGGTACATCAAATTCCCATCCATTGTAGTTGATTCTCAAGTTCTAGAGTTAAATTAGCACACAAATTTGTTAACCAAAAGATTGGATTGAAAAACCCTCTCTCAATGGAGATGGAGAAAAGTGTTTACAAGCCAAAAATATCTCAAAGTTCTCTACTGGAATTCTCTACTCTAAATTGTATGTACAAAACAAGCCTAAAATTGCCTTTTATATGTTCCCAAAATCATCACATAAATTTAGGATAAAATTGTCCTCCGGGTGGTGTGCAACGCGGCGTGCAGTTCGCACATCACAGTGTGCGCATCGCACACCGGGTTCAGGTTGACCAGTGACTTTAGTCGCTTATGTAGGCCTTGTGCGGAGGGTGATGTGTTTCGCACTATAAGATGTGTGCATCGCATGGCGACCGCATGCTGTAGCAGAATCTTCAGTCATCTTTGCAGCTTTATGCGAAAGAGATGCGAACTGCACCTCGGCTTGTGCGTATCGCACACCACCGCACCTCTTGGCAGATTCTCCAGCTTTTCTCAACTCTTCACACTTAAATTCTTTTTGGTTCTTTTTGGGTCAATATCCTTGTTTCTCCTCTTCTATCCAAAGTACCTGCATAGACATCAATAAAGGCCATAAGAACCTCTAAATCAATTCAAAACATAGCAATAATTTATGGATATAGGCTCAATAAGTTGGTAGATTATCGACTTATCACTAACCTTACTATGATTAAAGAAATGTTGTTCTTCTTCATGTCTGAATGATCTCCTTTTTCATTAATCTTCTTGCTTTTGTTAGTGTTACCCAAAGGCCATGAGTTAATATTATTGTTTACTCTATCTTCACCTGGTTTACTATTTAAGCTCTTTTTAATGATGCCACAAGGGGAAAGATTTCTTAGTGACAAGGGGAACAGGTCAGGGGTCAATGTTAAGTTCTTGGTGGTAGGGGGAATAAGAGTACAGAGATAGGGGGAACCAAGTGAATAATCTCAAGCTGAATACAATCTCGGAGTAAAAAGGCGGAATGTTTGTAATCATCAAAAAAGGGGGAAATGATGCATTCTAAGTTTTGATGATTGACAACCTGATGAAGGGACCAGGTCCTTGCTCTACCTATGATAAAGGTCAAATGGGTATAGCTGTAAACTGTACTTTTTTGTAGTCTCGAGTGTTGCATAGTATAAGTTTAACAGTGCCTTGATAATTGACAACCTGATGAAGGGACCAGTTCCTCGTTCTACCTACGATGAAAGTCAAATGGGTACAACTGTAAACTGTACTTCTCTGCAGTGTTGACTGCTACATAGTATGAGTTCAATAGTCCTTTTTATCCTCAACTAATAGTAGTGAATTAAGGTTTTTAGCTTCTCTCATTTATAAGTGAAATGACCTAGAAGCTAAAAAACCAATTTTTTCAAAAATAAAAATTCCTTGTGCATTCAAAGCATCAGCCATCACAAGACTCCAAAGGAAACTTTCTTCAACAAGGACCAGCTCAGTCACAAATGTTCTTTATCCTTGTTGTGTAAGTTTGCTTCGTGTCCTTTATTGTAAACCTACATCTATTAAGAGATCTGTGTAGGTGTGTTGTTATCAAGTTCTACTATGTCTGTAAAAGTTGATCAGCTAGAGTTAGTTGGTCTAGTTTGAAGGTGATACAGTTATTGCCTTAAGGTGTTGCTTGTGTTATAACTATAACAAGGGAATGGGGTTAAGAGGTTAACCATAGGATTATAAAAATGAGTCTGTAATCAACCATTGCTCTTGTTTTAGTAAAATTGTTGTTGGTGAAATCCTATGGTGGTAGGTCATGGTTTTACTCCCTTGAGCAAGAAGGTTTTCACGTAAAATCGTGTGTTCTTTACTATTGATATATTATCTTTTATTCTAGCATTATATCTGCTTCAAGGACCTGGTCCTTGATCCGTTATGGACTCATACAAGCCATCACAATTCCAGATGTAAGTTATATTTACATAGGCAAAGCAAGCAAGCAACGCAGTAGTATTAAAGGCTAATTAGATTTTTCTTGTAGTTGCTTTACAATTTGTCATTGTTTCAAGATTCTATTTTACTAAAAAATTAAATTAGCTATGGTTGGACTAGTTAATTACTCGTACATAACTAACCCCATCTGACCATATTTTTGATCGAACTAACCAGATTTTATTAATATCACCATTCACCAGAACAAAGAGAACAAATTACAAATGTCCTCTATGTGTAGTATTCCAGAGTGCATCATTCCTAGACCTCTATATGTAGTATATTATTGTTTCTACCACTGTCCATAAAAATGCTCTGCTTTTCCTTTTGTGTTCCTTGCCAATCGGGTCCAAATCCCTTGAATGTAATGGTTCTGAACATGTAATTGCAACCACTGTAGTATCTCTGTAAGGCAAGCCTGTGAAAATGGACATTCAAAGTAGAGGTGTTCCATGGACTCAGCCACTCTACCACATAATAGACAAGTATTATCCTAGCATATCCTTAGTTTATCTAGTCTATCTCTGATTTGTAATCTTTTGTGCATTGTGACCCAACAAATGAAAATGTATTTGTATTTCCAAAGCTAGTAAGCCATCCATTATGTATGCATCCTGATGCAATTTCTTCTAGTATCAATAACTATCTCATGGAGCTGCATACTACCATCCGTTCTTTCCTTTTATGTATATGTGATACATCCACTTCTGCAATCTATGCCTATGGAAAAAAAATCATGAAAAGTGATCCATATGATCATAAAAAAAGGCTTGTCTATAAGTCTTTATAGTGTACATCAATTTCCTTTGATTCGAGCCTATCGCTACCTGGATCAATCAGCACCCGTACATTATCTGTCTTATATTAGCAATGTTTCTAACATACCTTGCCATGTAGCTTCATTCCAAAATAGACAATCATGATACCAAGCCCCCTTCCTTCTTTAGTCTACACCAAATCCCAAGCTATATATCAATGGTGATTTGTTTATGTTAACTTTTTCACTCCACAAAAAGTTCCTACAAAGTGCTACAATTTGCTGTCTCACTTTTCTACACAGGATAAACATTGATGCCCAATAAGAATAAATGTGCATTAAACTGAGTTTACAAATTGGACTCTCCCTGAACATGACATATGCTTAGACGCCATGCTCTAATTCTTCAAGCCATTTTATCCAGTAACATCTCATATTCAATAGCAGACAATTTCTTGAAGGAAATAGGCACCTGAAGATACCTTAATGGAAACTACCCTCTAGTGTACCATGTTAGCTTACAGAGATCAGTGATAACTTGACTTTCTAGGTTGAGTGTGAATATATTGGACTTGCTAGCATTTGTATTTATCCTTGAAGCATCAAAGAATGCTTTGAGGCCCCTGAACATAAGCAATGATCTGAGTTTTCCTTTACCGAATATAAGCATGTGATCAAAAAGGCAGAGGTGATTCATTCTCAAGTCCTCAACCCTCTACACTTTGTATGAAAAGAAAATCCCCCATGTGTGGTGACCTTTTTCATAATTTTGTAAAGTACTCCATACAAATGACAAAGAGAATGAGAGAGATGGGGTCACTTTGTCTCAAACCCTTTTTTCCCAAGAAACCACCATGTGTGTCACCATTCTTGAGGCGTTGAGATACACTTCATTATCCATCTAATGAACTTGTGAGGAAAGTTTAGTCTATGCATCATTTCTTCCACAAAGGCCCATTCAACAGATTCATAGGCTTTCTTCAGATCTATCTTGGTTAAGCAACTTTTAGTAGTGTTATTTTTAGTGTCCAAATCCTAACGGATGAGTATGTTTTGCACAATGGTCCTCCATCCTATAAGGGGTCATTTGGTAGAGTGTTGGGAAAAATACTACAATAATGATATAGAATTGGAATTAAAAAGTAGTAAGAGAATAGTCACAAATATTGTGTCGTGGTAAGCCACTGTCTTGAAAGTAATTTTGGCCCGACTCCGGTGTAAATTGTTGTAGCCGATCGCTCCCCAAGGTTCTACAGTTACTTTCAAACACATGCACTCATGAATAAAAGTTTGGAGGTTTCCCAAACTAATTGCCCAAAACTAACTTTCAGAGGAAGAAGAAGGAAACATGTTTTCTTTTTTTTGGGTATATATTTTTTTCACAAAATGGAGTGGTATATATAGGTGAGGAACAAAAGTTGTTTTAAGATTGGAATTGATGGTGAGAATTCAATTCAAGGAATTAAATCATCCGTTAAGGGGAATTAAAAACTCTCAGCAAATGAATTCATCCGTTAAAGAAGAATTGAAAAGATACGGTTACAAGACTTAAGTGAAATGTTAAAATTTCTCACAATGTGTTTTGTAAATATTCTTGTAATAATGTATTTGGACTTCTTCTTTTGGATAAGCTTAAAGAAGCTTTATACTATGCATTCTCCATTTTATTAAATATAACTTCAACCCCCCACAAATACAAAGGCAAAAGAATAGGAATACTTCTGGATAAAAGGAAGGAACACGTACTTAAGTGTCAGTATCTTTAAATTTGAATTAACACATAGTGAAATGAGGCAACAACTAATATCCACAAAGTGAAGGACTCTTGAACTGAATGAATATAAGTTGAGACCCTTATAGCACATACCATATTCATAATTTTGAGCAACCTCTGTGATACTATCAACGTGCTTTATGGTCATGCACACACACCTTAGATCTCATGAGTGCTCTAGAAAGATGATCCAAGTTTTTCATAAAAGGCGACCACACCTTTACACTCACGTAGGTGATTTCATCAAGTTTATCTCAAATAGACCACCTTAAGGCTGTAGAATCATTAAGATTAAGATAAGCTCAACCTTATAAAATACCACCTTACGCCATAGGGATAGGATATGTAGTGTACACTGAGGATATATATGACTTCATTTGATCACAAATGGGTATCCACCATACTAACTCAATCCATGGGCTTTAGCCCCATCCCCCTTGATGTTTCAAGGATAATTTTTCTTGTCAAACCCTTGGTTAAAAGATTCGCCAAATTTCTTTTGGACCTTACATATTTCAAGAAAATAACACTATGTTTTAACAACTGTTTAATTGTGTTATGTCTAATATGAATATGTCTCTTTATTATTGTACACACTATTTTTAGCAATCTCAATTGTTGCCTGTGAGTCACAATGCAAAGAAACTGGTGAAGATTGTCTTCTCCATAATGTTGGTTTTACAAGTTATGTGTGTTCATCTATTGACTGTGGTTATTGACATTCGATTGGCTTGGGTACCATGCCTGGTACGGGTATAAAAAATGATTGACGCGGGTACCATGCCTGGTACGGATATAATAATTGGTTGGCACGGGTACCACGCCTGGTACGGGTATACTTTATTGCATATTGCATGTTGACTTTTGTATTACATTGATTGTTATTGGTCCGTGTGTGGACCGGGTTGTTTTACTGAATGTAATACTTGATATTGGTTCTGTGAGTGAACCGGGTTGTTTATTGAAAGGTGCTATTGTTTGGTGGTCCTTGAGTGGACGGGAACTGTTGTATAACTGTTGTGTTGGTCTTGGTTTAGGCCAGGTTGATCATTCCTTTTGGTAATTGTCTAGAGGGGATTCCAGGGTGGGTCCGGGCTAGACGGAAAGGTATGGTTATTGGTACATGTTTGTGGTATAGAACTATAAGAGATGGACTTCATGCGGGAACAAGGTAGGTGGAGACTGTAGTTTAGGACCTGTTGACTTGTTGCATGTTTCCATATATTTACTTGAATTTGTTGTACAATGTATATCCTGTTTACTTGAAAACTGGCTGATGATCCTACCAGTGCACAGTGGTGGTGTACTGATACTGCACTTGTTTTTCTTTTGATGAGTACAGGAAATTTTCCAGCGGCTGAGACACGACCTCATCTTTAGCACCGGCGATTCTGACTTTCAAGGGTGAGCTGCTTGATTCAAACTACCTTGGGTTATCCTTAGAGTTTCAGTCCATTTGTTTTGAACCTAAAACTATTTCATTTTATCTTTTGGGGTTGCATCCCTGTATTCTAGATATTTGGTATTGATGTTTGGTACGATGACTTTCAGTTCCTAGGTGGGATTTTTCGTAGATTCATTAGTATGATTAGTTTTTGATTTGTTTGATTGCTAGTTTACTTTTTGCTTGTTGGTTTTAGGCTGTTAGTCTAGGCAAGGGTTGAATTCTATTGGTTCGCTCATTCGGGGGTTGGGTGGGTGCCACTCACGATGGGTTGGGTCGTGACAAAAATGGTATCAGAGCCTAGGTTCATTGATCTCGTCGTACCAAATAGGTCTAGTAGAGTCTTGCAAAACGGTGCAGAGACGTCTGTACTTTTCTTTGAGTGTCTATGGGGATTTAGGAAAAACTATCTCTTTATTCTTTCCTTCGTGCAATAACTCGATTCCAATTGGTATCTGGTGATATAAATTGGTATCTAACCTCATTCACTCTTCTGTACGCAGATGGTTACTACAAGGAACAATGGAGCAAGGCCAGTGATCCCAGTGGCGGGCCCGGCAGTTTGTGGCAGAGGTAGGGGAAGGGGTAGGGGACGAGCTGGAGCTGCACCCACCAGGGGTGGAGCTCGAGTTGCTGCTGCATATGAGGTAACCCCTCTTCCACCTTAAGATCATTTGGCTGAGGATGTAGAAGAAGTGGTTGTAGAGGATGGAGGGGCTCAAGCGTAGGCGGCACCAGTTGGGGGTGCAGGCCTTCTTACTATGACACCGAAAGCTTTTAAGCAGGCGTGGGATATTCTGAGTGGGTTGGTTGGTGCTGGAGCCATACCCGCAGCTTATGCAAATCAGGCCTTGGATACTAAGCCAGTGGTTACTACAACACCCAGGATGGACGCAGCTTCGGGCATAAATGATCTCCTCAGGCCAATGTTAGGCCCAGTGATGACAGGGAATGAGCATGAGATGCTGACTAAGTTTCTTAAGCTTAAACCTCCGACGTTTCAGGGTACAGATAAGGAGGATGCCTATGAGTTCATCCTGGATTGCCATGAGAGGTTATACAAGTTGGGTATTGTATGTCAGCATAGGGTTGACTTTGTCACTTTTCAGCTGCAGGGTGATGCCAAGCAGTGGTGGAGGTCTCATGTTGAGTGTCGGTCCTCTATTCTACCTCCACTAACTTGGGAGCAGTTCTACGCGTTGTTTCTAGAGAAGTACATTCCCCGTACTTTGAGGGACCAAAAGAAGAATGAGTTTCTGAACTTGGAGCAGGGTAGCATGTCGGTCTCGGCTTATGAGGCTAAGTTACATGCGTTGTCTCATTTTGCTACATGGATGTTGGGTCTCGAAGAGGAATGGGTCCGATTGTTCATCAAGGGTCAGAATAGTGAACTGCAGGTACTGTCAGTGAATATGACTTCTTCAGGAAAGGGCTTTAATAATCTGATGGTTTATGTGAAGAAGATTGAGGGAGTTAGGCAAGCGGGGCAGGCTAAGGCTTTAGCCAAGAAGCCCCGGAATGAAGGAAACTATGGTGGTTCATACTCTAGAGGCCATCATCAGCAGGCTTATCCGGCCCGTCCTATTCAGTCAGCTATTCCAGCTACTACAGGTGGTCGTCAGGGAGTTCAGTCTTTAGCTCCTAGAGGCCAGGGACCGTCCTATACATCATCTAGTATACCTACTCTTGACTGTGGTTGATTCCATTATAGTGAGCTGGGCCACTTTAAAAGGGAGTGTCCACATAGGTAGATAGGTAATCAGGGTCAGCAGCAGACTAGAGCAGTGGTTCTAGCAGGTAGAGGCGGTAATGTTAGGGGTTGTCCATAGGGTGGGAGAGGTAATTTCCAGGGAGGTTGGGGAGGCCAAGGGAATGGCAGTGCAGCTAGCCCGGGAAGTTGCTCGGATTGATGATCGGGCTCATTGCTATGCTTTTCCAAGGAGGACCGAGGAGGAAGCCTCAGATGCAGTGATCACAGGTACTATTCTTGTCTGTGATAAAATATCTTAGGTATTATTTAACCCAGGCTCTACGTATTCTTATGTGTCTGTGAGTTTTGCTTTGGGGCTGGGTTTGACTTGCGATATCCTTGATTCCCCTATCTATGTTTCTATGCCAGTTGGAGAGTCTGTGGTTGTGACTCATGTATATCGTGACTGTTCTGTTGTGTTTGTGGGGTTACATACTTGGGTAGACTTGGTAATTCTGGATATGGCTGATTTTGATATTATCTTGGGTATGACCTGGCTATCTCCTTATCATGTTGTGTTGAACTGTAACACCAAGACTGTGGCTCTAGAGATTCTGGGTAAGGATGGACTAGAGTGGGAAGGTGTGTACAGGCTTAAGCCAGTTAAGATAATATCATTTGTCCGGGCTGGGAAGCTAGTGGGGAGGGGGTGTTTAGCCTTTTTGGCTCATTTCTGGGATGATAGTGTGGAGTCCCTGCCTATTGAGTCAGTTCCAGTGGTTTCCGAATTTTTAGACGTGTTTCCAGCGGACTTGCCTGGTATTCCTCCGGACAGGGATATAGATTTTTGTATTGATTTGGAGCCAGGCACTCGTCCCATTTTCATTCCTCAGTATCGTATGGCTCCAGCAGAGTTAAGGGAACATAAGACTCACCCTCCTAAATAAGGGATTCATACGTCCCAGTGCTTCACCTTGGGGTGCTCCGGTTTTATTTGTAAAGAAGAAGGATGGTAGTATGCGGATGTGCATTGATTATAGACAGTTGAACAAGGTGACCATCCGGAATAAGTACCCTCTACCCGTATAGATGATTTGTTTGACCAACTTCAGGGTGCATCGGTATTTTTGAAAATTGACTTGAGGTCGGGGTACCATCAGTTAAAGATTAGGCCGGAGGATATTTCGAAAATTGTTTTTTTGACTCGGTATAGGGATTACGAGTTTCTAGTAATGTCATTTGGTTTGACCAATACGCCGACAACATTCATGAGTTTGATGAATAGGGTGTTTAAGTCCTACTTGGATTCCTTCGTTATCGTGTTCATCGATAATATTTTGATCTACTCTAAGAGTAAGGAGGAGCATGCTAATCATCTTCATATTGTGCTGGATATGTTGAGGCACCAAAATATTTATGCAAAATTCACTAAGTGTGAGTTTTGGTTGACTTCCGTGGCATTCTTGAGGCATGTAGTGTCAGAAAAGAGGGTGATGGTGGATCCCCAGAAAATTGAGGCAGTCAAGAGTTAGGTTCGGCCTAGCTCTGTGACCGAGGTGAGGAGTTTTGTTGGACTCGCGGGGTATTATTAGAGGTTTGGTAAGAATTTTGCTTCTATTGCTACTCACCTGACCAGGCTGACACAGAAGGAGGTACCGTTCGTGTGTGGTCCGACAAGTGCAAGGAGAGCTTCCAAAAGCTCAAGACACTTTTAACCACAACCCCTATTTTGTCCTTGCCGGTTGAAGGTAAAGACTCTGTTGTTTACTGTGATGCTTTAAATTATGGTTTGGGTGCTGTGTTGATGCAAGATAGGAATGTGATAGCCTATGTATCCAGGAAGTTGAAGGTGCATGAGAGGAATTACCCGACTCACAATTTAGAGTTGGCAACGGTGGTTTTTGCATTGAAAATCTGGAGACACTACCTTTATGGTGTCAAGTGTGAGGTATTCACAGATCATCACAGTCTGCAGCACATTTTCACTCAGAAGGATTTGAATCTAGAACAGAGCAGGTGGATGGAGTTATTAAAGGATTATGATATGACCATTCAGTACCATCCGGGTAAGGCTAATGTGGTGGCAGACGCATTAAGCCAAAAAATTGTTAGCATGGGTAGCTTGGATTGTTTAGGGGCGTTCAAACGACCATTAGCTAAGGAAATTTGGGCTTTGGAGGCCAAGTTCATGCACTTGGGTGTTTCAGATCAAGGTGGGTTATTGGCCAGCATTGAGGTCAAGGCCACCTTCATAGAGGAAATAAAGGCGAAATAGTTTCAGGATCCAAAGCTGGGTAAGTTGCGAGGTAAGGTAATATCTGGGGAGTCCAGAGACGTCATGTTAGACTCGGGTGGAGTGTTGCATTTCAGGGAGAGGATTTGTGTTCCTCGGGTTGATGATATAATTCAGAGAATCTTGGCGGAAGCCCATGGTTCGCGGTACTCAATTCATCTGGGTGTGACCAAAATGTACAGGAACTTGAGGCAGCATTACTGGTGACCCGGGATGAAAAAGGACATAGTGGATTTTGTGTCCAAATGTCAGAACTGCCAGCAAATAAAGTACGAACATCAGAGACCTGCAGGACTACTTCAGAGGATGCCAATTCCAGAGTAGAAGTGGGAAAGGATAGCAATGGATTTCATGGTGGGTCTTCCTAAGACATTGGGGAAGTATGACTCAATTTGGGTCATTGTTGGCAGGCTGACCAAGTCCGCTCATTTCATTCCAGACAGGGTAGATTATAATTCGCAGCAATTGGCTAAGACCTATGTGAGGGAGATTGTGAGACTACATGGGGTACCACTGTCCATTATTTCAGATAGGGGTAAGCAGTTTACTTCTAAATTCTGGGGCAGGTTACATGAAAAGTTGGGTACACAACTCACTTTTAGTACAGCCTTCCATCCTCAGACTGAAGGTCAGTCGGAAAGGACGATCCAAGTATTGGAGGACATGCTGAGAGCATGTGTGATGGACTTCCGGGGTCATTGGGACCAGTTTCTACCATTGTGCGAATTCTCGTACAACAATAACTACCACTCCAGTATTGATATGGCATCGTTCGAGGCACTGTATGGGAGGAACTGCAGATCATCGATTGGGTGGTTTGAGGAAGGCGATGTAAAGCCTATGGGCGTAGACTTAGTGAAGGAAGCGCAGGAAAAGGTAAGGGGTATACAAACCAAGTTACTGGCTGCTCAAAGCAGGAAGGAGGAGTATGCAGACTACAAGGTACGGGACATTGACTTTCAGGCTGGTGAACAGGTATTGCTGAAGGTGTCACCAATGAAAGGGGTTATGCGGTTTGGTAAGAAGGGCAAGCTTAGCCCTCGGTTCATCAATCCATTTGAAGTATTTGAAATTGTGGGGCCAGTGGCTTATAAGCTAGCACTGCCACCTAATTTGTCGTGTGTCCATCCGGTATTCCATGTATCCATGCTTAAGCGATACCATGGGGATGGGGATTACATCATCAAGTGGGATGAGGTACTTTTCGATAAGGGTCTTCGTTATAAGGAGGAACTAGTTTTGATTCTTGCTCAGGATGTCCGGAGGTTGAGGACAAAGGTGATTGATATGGTGAAGGTTCAGTGGAAGCATCGTCCAGTTGCGGAAGCCACTTGGAAAACCGAGAAGGACATGCGGGACAAGTATCCTCAACTGTTTGAGGATACAAATACTACACTTTCCTCATTTTATTCCATAATTTTGGGTTTGATCATTCGGGGATGAATAATGGAGAAATTGGTATCTGTTGGAATGAACGGGTCCGTTATTATGGGTAGTCCAATCGTGCCAAGTTTTAGAGTTAGAAAACTCAAGGTTTGGGAGTTTGAAATTCTAGGCTAGGCTAGCCTCGGCCGGTTTTGGAGCGAGGTAGAGTCTAGGGAAATCTGGGTAAATATTGGTCTATGTGTCTTGTTTTGTGCTAGTTCTCCACGTAGCCAAGACATAAAGGAGTCCGGAGGACTTTTCAGAATCGAATTTGGGTAAGTAGAACTCCCAAAATCGCGTTTGATGTAAAGGGGTTATTTCGGGTCATCAGGGAAAGCAAGTGTGTTGTAAAATGGCCGAAACTGGGAGATTTCCAGATATTCTGTCTGTGACGAGAGCAATGGTCCATCGTAGAGACCTCCGCTACAGCGGTGGAAAATACCGCTATAGCGGTGGTCAAGGGCGGTCAACCCCACTTAAGACCGCTATAGCAGAAGTCGTCTGCTATAGCGGAGCGGGGACCGCTATAGCGGGCAGATGAGATTTTAAACAGATGAGATTTTAATGTAGAAACAATTCCCAAAACATTCAGTTTTTCACAACTTTGTTTTGGGAGAAGGGCTAGGCAATTCCAGGCGTTTTTCTTTCTTTTTTCGTTGAAATTCTTCCCTAAGGTAAGATTTTCGTTCCCCAACCTTTGTATTACGTTTCTTATGTGGTAGAATTGCTAGGAGGGAATTTGGGGAAGGTTGGAATAACCTAAGAATGGTAGAATTCGGGGAAGAAAGGGGATTCCAAGCATGTATGTTCTTGGGTACTGATAAAAGTATATTTTTATGATCATAGGTTGGTTAATTCTCTATTTTAACCTGTAAAAATGATAGAAATAGGAGAATTAACGGTAGAAAAGCCCGAGAAAAAGGGTGGGATGATTATGGGTGGCCTAGGATTTAGGGATTTGGTATAATCCCGGTAATGTGTCGGCCTTGTGTGTTAATTGTATGTACTTGTGTATTGTTTTAGACCAAGAATGAGAAAGGAATTTGGAACACGGGAAAGCTCGGGTTGAATAGAGCTTGGACTCATTTCGAGTTAGGTCATGGCTTATGATTTTCTGTGAATGTTGTATATTCATGTACTCATGTCTAAGTGATTGTATGCTTTACATTGCTTAGGAAAGTTGTGTGGAATGTCTAGGTTCCTGGTTACAGTTTGTGTTGAATGGTGTTTGCTTATTGGTTTTACAAGTTGTGTGTGTTCATCTATTGACTGTGGTTATTGACATTCGGTTGGCTCGGGTACCAAACCTGGTACGGGTATAACAAATGGTTGGCACGGGTACCACGCCTGGTACGGGTTTATTTTATTGCATATTGCATGTTGACTTTTTATTCTATTGATTGTTATTGGTCCGTGTGTGGACCGAGTTGTTTTACTAAATGTAATACCTGATATTGGTTCTGTGAGTGGACCGGGTTGTTTATTGAAAGGTGCTATTATTTGGTGGTCCTTGAGTGGCCGGGAACTGTTGTGTTGGTCTTGGTTTAGGTCGGGTTGATCATTACTTTTGGTAATTGTCTAGAGGGGATACCAGGGTGGGTCTCGGCTAGACAGAAAGGTATGGTTATTGGTACATGTTTGTGGTATAGAACTGTAAGAGATGGACTTCATGCGGGAATAAGGTAGGTGGAGACTGTAGTCTAGGACCTGTTGACTTGTTGCATGTTTTCCATATATTTACTTGAATTTTTTGTACTGTGTATATCCTGTTTACTTGAAAACTGGCTGATGATCCTACCAGTACACAGTGGTGGTGTACTGATACTGCACTTGCTTTTCTTTTGGTGAATACAAAAAATCTTTCAGCGGCTGAGACGCGACCTCATCTTTAGCACCGACGATTCTGAATTTCAAGGGTGAGCTGCTTGATTCGAGCTACCTTGGGTTATCCTTAGAGTTTCAGTCCATTTGTTTCGAACTTAAAACTATTTCATTTTATCTTTTGGAGTTTCATCCCCGTATTCTAGATATTTGGTATTGATGTTTGGTACGATGACTTTCAGTTCCTAGGTGGAATTTTTCGCAGATTCATTATTATGATTAGTTTTTGATTCGTTTGATTGCTAGTTTACTTTTCGCTTGCTGGTTTTAGGCTGTTAGTCTAGCCAAGGGTTGAACTCTATTGGTTCGCTCATTCGGGGGTTGGGTGGGTGCCATTCACGACGGGTTGGGTCGTGACAGAAAATTGCTGGCAGTTTGCTCCTGGGATTTTGCTATGGTAATTGTGATTGTAATTTGTGATTTCTCAAAGTCGTGAATTGAATTTTGAGATGATTCTTGTTGCATTGAATTCTTCTCATTAAGACTTATCATTTGGTTCTGAGTTTAGATTTTCTAAAGGTCAGTAGGGGGGTTATGGCATCATGACAGCCTTGTAGGGCCCTTAAGCTCATCCTTTGAGCCAATTTAGATAAGTATTGAATATTTTAGAAATTTTGAGTAAATTGTATAAAGTAATTCTATGAACTGCCCTAAAATGTAAGTATCTCTAAATATTTACAAATTAAACTCTTTAGTGCATGTCATATTTGGGTTCAGAAGGATATTCTACAATTTTTTTCTTTCCTCTATTTCCTGGGGTTGGATAAAGGGATAATTTTAAATATATACAATAAAGTAATTAGATTATAACAAATATAGTCATATTTTTATTTACATAAAAAATAATCAAAAGTTTAAAAAAGTGTGAGTTTTAGCCTAGGTTCATTTGTGGCTAAATGGTAGAGAAAACTGTGGCTACAATTATGCTAATAATTGCATTTTGTGGTAGTGAGTATCATTACTATATACATGACTTCTCAACGTATTTCTCATATTAAAAAATAGAAACAACGTAATGGAGCAAATTTCTACACCTTCCATACAGGTGGAAAAAAACTTCAACAAAAATGGTCATTGTATATGTAATGTATCTATATTATATAAATAGTTATTTAATGTATCGATATTGTATAAACAATGCATAAATGTGTATCGATATTGTATAAATGGTCTATAAATATGTATCGATATTGTATAAATAGGTATAAACGTATATCAATATTGTATAAAACTTATGTAATATATCGATATTGTATAAATAGTGTATATATGTGTATCTATATTGTATAAATAATATATGTAATGTATCAATATTGTATAAATAGTGTATAAACGTGTACTGATATTGTATAAAAATTATGTAATGTATCGATATTATATAAATATTGTATAAACGAGTATCGATCTTTATTTTTTAAAATTGAGGTTTTTATCTGCTCATTTGTCTAACGAACTATGTGATTGAAGTATAATGAAGGTAGAGAACAAAAATTATTTTTAATTTGTGTAATATGCTCAAATAATAGAATGTGTTTCTTTTTCTCTCTATTTTTTAAGTTGTTTTAGCCTTGTGCGTACTCATGTATGCTTATGTGTTGAATGAGATGTTAACATCAAGAGCTTTTTTTAAAATTTTGTTGCGGTGAAGCTAAACAGAACGTATCATTGATTGTTAATGTCGAGATTGAGATTTGATTAGTCTCTAAATGGAAGCATAATAAATAGCAAAGCTTTGAAACATCAATACAACCTTCCCAAACAAGTTCTTTCAATTCCGACTAACTCAAAATTATAACGATCGGATCCGTCGTTATTTCAAGAACCACGACGTCATAAAATTTTGAAAATGAATTAAAATATTTTTGTTATTAAGTGGGGTGACATGATGAAAAATTTCAGATTTTTAGAAATTATCCGGGCTGACGTCACTCTGCTATAGCGGTATTTTATCCGCTATAGCGAAACCGCTATGACAGAAGGCAATCCGCTATAGCAAAATGACGGGAGGCAGTAGCCTCAGAACGGGATTTTAATAAAAGATTTCTCCTCCTCAGTTGGGAAACATACGAGGGTTTCTCCAAAAACTCTCTTATGCTTCTCCAAGACTTGGGAACCATGGGAAGGAGGAATTATGGCTGAAGAGACGCGGAAAAGCGGATTTCAGGATCGTCATCCAGCCGAGAATGCCTTCACGGAGATGAAAAATGCAACCTTGCAGCTACGTGACATCCAGGTAGGCTAGGTTTTCGCTTTGAGTAGGTAGACATGTTTACATTTGTACTATTGCATAGTTGAAAAGAAGAATCCATGATTAGGCCTCCGGGCATAGAGTCTGACAGTTTCAATATTGGTTATGTGTGAACTAAGAGTTGTTTGTGTTGAATTGTGGGTTGCTAATAGGTATTTGTTGCCTGTACATGTTGTCTTGATATGGGAAAATGATAGGATTTCAGGGACTGGAATGTCGGGAAGGTTTGGGGAACCGGGATATGCTTGGGGTAACTAAATGGGTGATAAAAAAATGGAAAAATTCCTAGATGAGGGTTCGGGCATATGAGTAGAATAATAAGGAGTGGATAATTCACTTAGGTTAAGGGGTGGTCTTCCCATATTGTAACTAACATCGGAAAGGTTCGGAATCAATGTAGTTATTAAGATGCGTTAATAGAAAAAGGGGAACGGGATTTAGTCTTCGGATGCATTGGGATTGAGTTTACGTACTCGAAATCAGGGTAGGTGATGACTATTGATTCCTGTATACATTGTGTGTTTGTGTACTCATGTCTAAGTAATTGTATGGGTTGCATTGCTTAGGAATATGGTTTAAGAATATCCAAAAATCATGTTTTCAGTCTTGAGAAATGAACTAGGTATTTATCTTGTTGGTTTACAAGTGTTGATTGTTCATTATTTGTGACTGTGGATTTATGTGACCTTTGGTTGGCTTGGGTACCATGCCTGGTACAAGAAATACTAATGATTAGCTCGAGTACCACGCCTGGTACGAGATATACTAGCGGTTGGCTCGGGTACCACTCTTGGTATGGGATATACTAATGGTTGGCTCGGGTACCACGCTTGGTACGGAATATACTAACGGTTGACTCGGATACCACACCTGGTATGGGTTTACTTTATTGTATTATTTCATCTTTACTAATGATTCTCTAAGTGGACCGGGTTGTGTTTATGATTTGTGGTTGTGCATTTTTGGTCCTTGAGAGGCCGGGTTGTTACATAAATCTGTGAGTCTGGTCTTGGTGTAGATCGGATTGTTATGTTACTTGGTGAGTTTGGTCCAGGAGTGGACCGAGTTATATGTTGAAACTTAGGTTTTGTCTAGAGGGGATCCAGGGTGGGTCCGGGATATGTAACGCAGTATAATTGTTTTTATTGTGGGTTGTTAACCATGGTTATAAATGTGGGCCACAGGTGACTAGCAAGCTAGGGGAATGACTGAGAGTCAGGTGTCGTACTACTAGCTAGTATTGTCATGTTGGAGAATTGTCTAGGGACCCTAGTGGGGCTCAGATACTCTTGAGTAGTACCATGAGGGTAGTGGGTCTGGATTGGCAAGGATGGGGTCGTTTCTGGATGCATAGTCATGGGGGGATTGGCTAGGATAACGGAGGGGCAATCAGAGTTGGATTTAGTGGTTGGGTTAAGGCTAAGGTGACTTGGGAAGTCTAAGACTAGTGTGACTTGGGAAGTCTAAGCTTAGTGTGACTCGGAAGTCTTGAGGGTGAGGGAGTTGGCAGCGGAAGTAATAGAAAGAGTGGTCGTAAGGGGTGTGAGTAGATGATCGGTTGAGATCGGGTCTGGTAAAGGTAAATGGTGGAGGATAGGGCTATATTGTTTACTTCATGTTTTTCTCTATTTTCCTATATGATGGTACGTGTGGATTTGGGTCGACCGATGATGCCTACTAGTATGTATGGTTGTACTGACTCTACTCTTGCTATACCTTTTTGGTATAGTCTGGTTGTAGGGTTGGTGATGTTTCATAGCTACATGACGATGGTGATCTACAGCAGCTTCTGTCGTTCAATTCCATGACGGAAGTTGTGTCTCATTTACATTTCTCTATATAAATCCTATAGTAGCTCTTGTACCTGTTTTAGACTAGGTCCTAGGGAGGGTGTTTTAAAGTTGTAAAACGGTCCTATTGTATTTTTCATAAAGAAGTTTTCTGAATAAAGATTGTATAGGTTTCATGGTTATATTTTAGTTTTCTGCATTTACCTGTTGGACGGGTGGAAGGGTTCGTCTATCTAGGTGCATAGAGTAGGTGCCTGCACAGCCCGGTAGGTTGGGTTGTGACAGATGGTATCAGAACCTAGGTTACCGATCTCCCAGAACAAGAGAAAAATGTCAAGTAGAGTCCTACATATTGGTGTATTGACGGCCACATCTAATCTTTAGGAAGCTATGAAATATTCTAGGACACATCTCTCTTCTTTCATTCCTTTCGAGCGGTTTGTCACTTGCTTGTATGGGTTGAGTCCAATTGGTATCTCAATAAAGTAAAGGAGGTCATTGTACTCCAGTTGTGACAAAATGATCAAGAGAGGTTGATCGAGAAGGTTCCAATTGGTATCTGGCCTGGGAGGATAAGGTGAAAACATGGATAACCAGCTAATGGTCATCCATGAATACGGATAGCAGGTAAATTTATATGACTTAATTTTTGTTGTGGCCTGAAGTGGAAATATTGTGTATTACTGTGTTTGTAGGACCTACTTGGATTGTGTGTACTTGGTTACCTTGATATGAATGTGGAGTCCACAGACAGTCATAAGTTGAAAGTAGTGTATCTTGGGTTTGTGCATAACTGTTAAATGTATTTACTGAAAAATTTGTGTCACATCTTGAAAGGGACTTATCATTGGTTAAGGTAATAAGGGGATGGAAATTGTGACTTTAGGGGAACTTCGGTTTCAGGATGGTCGGGACTTGGTTGGGAACTATGGGAACGGGGGAGTTATTCGTGCGTGATAGCGGAAAGGTATTATTGGGAACAATTGTCTTTTGTAAATCTTCTGTGATTGGTGATTTTTTGATGCTGGGTTTTGATATGTGCATTGCCAGGAATGGTCTTGGGGGTAGTCTAAGACCATGACGAGAATGATGGGACTAGACAATGATAACCGGGAAGGGAAGGGAGGCACTTGCTGGAAATTTCAAATTTCTAGGTTGTTACCGTCGGGACCGCCATAGCGGAACTGCACCGCTATGGAAATCCTGCTATAGCGAGATTTTTACTGTTATAGCAGTACCGCTATGGCAGAGTGACAACCGCCATAGCAGAAGGGCGTGAGACAGAAACCTCACCCTGTTTCCCCTGTTTTTCATTCATTCTCAAGACTATTTAAAAGCATAAATTAAGCTACGAATTGCTATGTAAAACAAGGAATCAATGATTTAACTAACATAGTGTGCATATAAGGGAAATGGTCTAAAACAAGCATCCATGTGCGATAATCAAAGGGGGGAAAAGGAGGGGAGATATATTGTCTGACACAAGCACCAAGCGGAGGCGAATCCCAAAAAATAGTACGATTATATAATAAAAGGGGAGGGGGGAGGTCATAAGCGTCATCATCACTCAGGAAGAGGAACTCTTGCCTGTCCTCGGGTTCCAGGATGGGAAGCTCTTATCCCGGGGCGACACAAGAGAACATGACCTTGACGGTCTTCCACATCCGGTCTCGGGAGTGCCTTTTCCTCTTCTCCTCTTCTAACTCCATGCGCAGTGCTGCAAACTCCTGAGCAGAAGGAGGTGGGGTTGTACCTCTAGCGATGGTGCCCTCCGTGAACCACCGGACCACGACCAAGGTCTCCTCTAGCTGGGTGCTAGTGATCGGGGGCTGAGGCTGGGAAGGGGCAGGAGTGTCATCATCATCATCATCGTCGGCCTCCTTGACCGGCTGACAGCTCCCTGCTTCGTCCACCTTTCTCTTTTTCTTGGAGATTACCTTCACCCGGACAGGGTCAAAGGGGTCGTCCATAGCCACTTCCAAGTCAGTATGGTCCTCAGGCACTCCAACCCGCCTGCACAATGTAAACACCAAGCCTGGAAGGTAGGGGCCCTTCTTATGACCCCAGTAGAATTCCTTCCACTCGGAGATGATTTGTTTTTCCACATTCATAATAATGCCCCTGCATGGCACAAGCAATCACCAGGGCCCGGGCATAGGTCACATCAGTCTTGTTGCTCGATGGGCTGATTCTCCAGGATACCAAATTTAACCACATCTTAGAATCTGCAGAAAAGTAGGTGCTAGTGACGCCCTCGGGGATGACCCAGTAGACCTGATCTCTGAACTTTGCATCTACCAAAGTATCTCTCAACCAAGTCATGTCCCAGAGCTGGAACTTGGCCTTGTATGCTTCGTTGGAGACGTGAGGCACTCCAAGCACCTCATTGATAGTTGGAGCGTCCACAGGGATGTCTACTCCTCGGATACGAATGGTGGGGTTGGGCTCATCCCAACGGACTATAGAAAGAATGGCATAGAACTCCCGTACCTAGCTGGTCTATGCAGAAAGAGGAGCTACTAACAAGAACTCCCAACCAAACTCTCGAACTCTGCGGTGGAAGGAGGTTGCTTTTCCATCCACCCCTGTCAGCTTGCACCCCCTCTCATAGAAAAAGCCAGTCTCCGGTAATCCATGAACCTCTCCCGGCTAGATTCATCGGGGAAACGCTCATAGGAATACACGAGAAATTTTCCTCCTTCAGCCATTGAAAGTACTACCTATAATGTAGAAAGGGAACTGGGTTAGGACTCGATAAGGCATAAGGGATTAAGAAAGAGGGTGAAAATTCTTCTAAGTGTAAGCTTCGGGAGCTACTGGTTCGCGGCCTTCCGCTATAGCGAACGATCGTCTGCCATAGCAGAACCGCCATAGCGGAAAAATAACCGTCATAGCAGAACCGCAATAGCAGAACCCAATCGCTATAGCGGTATTCATCATCATAAACCTCCAAAGGGTGCAACAATGGCGCCCCTTGACCCAAAATTTTATTTTTAACAAGTCAAGTTCAGATAAGTGCTCCTAAAGTATTCTATTACAGTTTTCTATAAAAATTTGGGCATTATAACACCTAAATTCCATCCAAATCACATCTTTTGTTCAAGAACAACCCTTCACCTCCTGTTTTCGGGAAAGAATGACTTTATTGAAAACTCATTTCGAAAATCTCAAGTTAAAGTTTCAAAACGTTTTCAATTTTGAAGAAGCAAAAGTTGCCACTTAGCTTTTATTAAAGTAAAAACCAAGAAAAAGTTAAGAAAATCGTTAAAATCTAAAACAGATAAAGACTTTAAAAATTAAAGAGATTATGGGTAAGACGTTCATATTAATATTTCGAGAAGGGTTTAAAGGCATTCGAAACATCCGCTAACTCGCGGTTATTCGGTCTTGATTGAAAATAACTTATTATGACTAACTTTTTGAAAAGTACTTGGTTTGTTTAACTTTGAGAAAAAAAACATCTTGTTTTGAAATTATAGCTTGACTAAAAACTAAATGAGATTTGAAAGACTTGAAAATAATTTCGTAAAGAGTGTATGAAGGAAACATGCTTGATGTGAAGAAGTCGTGCATAAATGAATTTGAGAAAAATTGTTAAAACCAAAAAATAACAACTCTTTTAGGGGAATTTCCAAGTAAGTTGTTGCCAGTCCAAGTTAGTTACAAATAATTCTAACTAACAAAATACATATAATCTAAAGAAAAAATAGAGAATTAAGATTTAGGCTTTTAGCCCAAACTAGAACCTGTCCTAAAACTAGTTTTGGACTTTAAGCCCATTACTGCCAAACTCAGATTTTCTAGTTCAAATCCTTGAACTTTTTTGGTCCGTCTGGACCGCTGCTGCTGCTATGTGTTATGGGCTTTAGCCCATTTGCTCATTTCTTCACCAAATTCAGTTCATTTTGGATTGTTGTAGCTGCCGATATGTGTATGGGTTTTGACCCATTTTTACGTTTTCCTTGCGACCTATAACACCTTGTTCTTGCTAAGAGGATTACTTGAAGGGATTGGGCCTGCTAGCCCATCGGAATGCAAAGGGAGAAAGGGGAGTCCATAACGGACTCCATCATACCAGTTCCACATGTAGCAAAAAAGAAATAATTAGAATTCATTCATGTAAAGAAAAGAAAACAACAAATCAATCTGTTATACAAAAGACTTTCAGCGATTATGATTAAAGGGAGCAGTTGTAATAGCATGTGTTTAAAGAGAGAGGGAGAAATTTATTTAAGCTAGTTCATATGTGGCAAAACAGAAAACTCATGACACCATTTCATTGGTTTAAAATCTGTTCATATCCTAGAGAGATGACTCGCAAACTTGGAGATAAAATGATTTGTGCTCGGCTAGTAGAAAAGTTTGAAATAAACCATGACTACACTCTACCTCATTATCCGTTTAGAAAGAAACATAGAGATCAAAAGACAAGTTGGAACCAAAAAAAATACATTATAACTGATTGTTTGCAAATAATGAGCACAGAAGTAATTCTATGTTCATTTTACTCTAAAAATTGAACATAAAGAAATTTACCAAAGCATACAAATCCATTTTTTGAAGCAGCAATTTACAGATCTTGTTCTCTTAAAACTCAAAGGAAATTCCTAGGTGAATCAAACATGAATCACATCATCATTTAACCACGAATTATTTTGAAGAGATTAACATGAAAGAGGGAAACTAGATGAGTAAAAAGGTTAGGAATCAGTTCATGATTCCATAGATTCAACCAACTTATATACTGGTTCATTTGACGTCAAAGTATGAAATCCTTGTCTGTCAAGTTACCGAAACAGATAGAAAACAATCATGCTTTTGACAATATTGAATCGGCCACATACTAATCCAATAGCATTGATAATCAAAGAAAACAGAGTCAACCTGATTCATACTTGGATCATTTGATTGGATTAACCCATTCAAACAAACTTAAAACCATCACATTTGGATCCTAGGTGGTCAAAGTAAGAACTTTCAGAGATGAAATATATACCATAGAGAGGATATACTTCATCTCTAGTCCTACGTTTGAGGATAAACACACAAGGGAAAGAAGACTCTTCCATGGGTTTTACTTGATATTGGAAATCAAGAGAATCTTTACGGTAAGTTTCTTTCATCACAACACGAAGCAACATTTGCAAAGCATATAAACAATCATGAAAACAGTAAATAATATCAGCTGACGATTTGGCAATTTTTGAACTTGACAAAACATCTCCGAACTAAGTAGAACAAATTCTAATATTTTTCTTTCTAGATTTATATCATAACAAAACATATAACATCATACAAGACCAACTCAAAACCAGAAGGAAATATAGAACACCCATAATCATCGGAACACAAATAACCCAAAACCAGTGATTTCTAAGAGACTACATCCTTTCTAGAAGTTTCGCGACCTTGACAACGTGGATTTGATGGACACGAAGGGGAAATGGATGGCGTTTGGGAATTTTGATGGGGTTAGAGCTGTCGTTTGCTGGATTTTTCATCGTTTTGCAGTTGTTCTTGCAGCGTTTTGGCTGAGTTGTTGACGGAGAGTTTTGTACTGGGTTTCGTTTGTGTTGTGAGAGAAAGAGATGAGGAAGAATAGAAGCGGAGTGATGGGGCGCGTGAATGATACTGTGCTTTCTTTTTTAGAGAGTTGAAGGGGTGTGAGGTGCACGTTGGGAGAGAAATATATGAAGGGGTATATTTTGAATGTGTGTATGTATTGAGAATATAAGTGTGCTGATGGGGAGATAGGAAACTGGGCTGGGTTTGGTGAATTATAAAGGTGGGTTCGGGAAAAATGGAATTCGGCCAGCGGGTTATGAGGGAATGGGCTCGAGTCAGGCGGGTTTTGAGCCCAAATATTAGCTGAAACAAAGAGCTAATGAAGGTGTTGTAAAGGGTTATTTAGGATATGGCCACAAAATATGGTCATTTTAAGTTTAGGGAATAGCCAATTTGAGAATAAATTGATGAAATTCGGCTAGAGTTCAAACGATTTAAAGAATTAGGCTATAATAGGAATAGAGATGATTTATTTGAAATAAATCACTCAAGCTTCTTTAACTTTAAACGAATCAAAATAATTGTTGTTTTGAATGCATAATTATCTCTTTTAACAATTGTGAAATTAATTATTCAATTAATCTCTCATTTTAAAATAATTTGAAGGAAAATCAAGCGATTAATCTTTTAAAGGAATTTCTTATGAAATTAAACTCTAAAATAGTTCTTTAAGTAAACCTATATAAATTTCACATAATTAAATATGAAAAATATAAATTATTACTCAAATATATTATAGAGCTGATTTGGAAAATGTTTTATCCCTTTTGACCAAATAATTATTTCAATAATTGTTTAAAATTCAAAAGAGGCTCAAGATTAATTCATAATGTGGAGGGTAAAAATTGGGCGTCAACAATTGTCCCTCCCTTTGGGTAGAGTGAGTGTAAGGAACCCTGGGCAAAGCGAATTGACGTTTCCAATTTTATCCGACCACATATTCATCTTCAGGAAGCAGTTGGTTCTAGCACGAATTTCAAGGAATCATGGATGAACTCTGGTATCGAGTCTCCTACATATCTCAGATTACATGAGAATTCAGGCCACTTGTAGTTCAAGATGCTTGATTTTACGCACGATCTTGAAAGAATTCTATACTGTTCCAGTTTCAGAGTTCGGAGAGACCAAAAAACTGGAGAGTAAGGATTGGGGGGAGTTAGGAATGCAGCCGAGTTTTAAAAACAGAGCCCGCCTACATATCCCAGGACTTAGGAATCAGGCTGCTTGTAGTTCGACTCAATCGGTGGAAAAGGTAATATTTATTTTAAGACAACCTTTAGCTCGGGATAAGTGATGAATAATTTGAGCAATAGAAAAGAGGCTTGTAACCTCTCAACTATGAATGTGGATCTCCTCACATCCATAAATAAGATTTTACCTAGACATAATTTCTAAAGCTCGAGGTGCATCGTCACTCGGATTTGAAAATAAGGAATATTGCTTCCAGCGTGAGTTTAGAAAATACCCTGGAAGCAAAACTAAGACCCAAAGATAGGAAATACCCACATGCCTTCTGATAGGGGTATGGTTTGATAGCGGTGGTAGTCATTCCTCAGCTCGCGTCCCAAGAGTTTGATATTCCTCTTGGGACTATGTCCCAGTTTGCTGCTAAGAAAAAGTTTCATGTTGTGATACGTCCTTTTTGGTGTAGTCCGCCCTGTGGTTTTTCTTTGAGAATTTCATCCTTCTCGGATGCTCTCGATAATATCTCAAAACAAAATTATTAGTAGTAACACAATTCCATATGGAGAGGTAGTTTCCTTGTCATACCTCATCCTTGGGTTATGTCTGAATCTTAGGTTGTGACATCTTTTTGATGTGCTTTGTACCTGTTATTTTGGTTCGAGATTTTTATCCTCTCGGATGCTCTCATAATATTTTGAAACAAAAATATTAGTAGTAAAGTGATTCAACACAGAAAGATAGCATTGTACCTTATTTTCTGCGTTTGTTGCCTTTTGAAGCGTATGTCGTCCTTTCCTGTTTCTGTCTTAGGAAATAGAGACTTTCATGACAAGAATGTGATAGCCATCGTAGCTATCAGTCGGGATTGACTTCATGGCAGTTTTTTGAGTATGACAACCTTCGTGGCCGTTTGACGTGACGGTCCTTGCAACCGTTTGTGGCATTCTCTTGAACGTGATAGTCTTTTTGGCTATTGACAGTAGTATTTGCATATGCCTTTAGGGTAAATCTTGTGCATCATTCGTATCGACGCGACTAACAGATATTTCCTGAATACTCAGGCTTTGGGTAATCTAGCACATCACCAGACTTTGGATAGATGCGGCTTACAGATGCCTTTAACTTGTCAACTTCGAGTAATCTTTCACATCATCCAACTTTGGATAGAGGCGGCTTACAGATGTCCTTCGAATTGCCAGTTTCTTGGGTAATCCTGCACTTTTATCCGACCTTGGATGTTATGCGACTTACAGATCTCCCTTGAATTGCTAGACTTTGGGTAGTCCTTCACAATATCAATGTGGATATATCGTGGCTTATAGATAAGCCTTGGACTATCAATTTTTGATAGTCTTGCACTTTTATCCAATTCCGAATATTATTGTGACTTACGCATTACCTTTGAACTGTCAATCTCTAGGTGATCTTGCACACTATTCGGTTTCAGATATCGCTGCGTCTTACAGATAACTCTTAGTCAAGTTTTTGGGTAATCTTGCACACTATTTGATTTCAGATATCGCTGTGACTTATAGATGACCTTTGGCCTTCTAATTTTGGGGAAATCCAGTACATCATCCGATTTCTATGGCATCTTACAGACATCCTTCAGACTAGATGCTTCGACCTCGACGGCAAGCAGTATTTGCTTATCGGGGGTGACAAGGTCTTTGCCACATGATCAAATATAGTTGCATCTTCTGGCGATCGACGCTTTCGAATAAGAGTGCATAAATATCCTCAACGTCAGACTCCTCCATCTTACGCGATATCGGATATAAATACTGAATGCCAGATTTGACATAATAAAGGAGCAAATATACCCTCAACGTCAGACTCCTCCGTCTTACGCGATATCAGATATAAATATGCTGAATGCTAGACTTGGCATAATAAATAATAATAATATCCTCAATGTTAGACTCCTCCATCTCACGCAATATCGAATATAAGTATTCTGAGTGCCAGACTTGGCATAATAAAGGAGCAAATATACCCTCAATGTCAGACTCCTCCTTCTTACGCGATATCAGATATAAGCATGTTGAGTGCCAGACTTGGCATAATGAATGATGCTAATGATAATTATGATAATGATATCCTCAACTTTAGACTCCACCGTCTCACGTGATCTCAGATATAAGCATGCTGAGGGTCGATCGTGCACAGCAAGTGCGACTTAGGGACGCCTATGAATGTCATCCTCTTTGAAATCGGTCGGTAAAGGGAAATAGTCTTCGCAGGGGATGTGTATCTGCGGTATTGAATGATCATGTGGATGATCATGCAATGGTCCTCGTGACATGGTCCTCGCGACACGTAAATGCAATGGCCCTCGTGGCATGATCCTCATGACATGCAAATATGATGGCCCTCATGGCATGGTCCTCACGAAATGCAAATATGATAGCCTTCGTGACATGGTCCTCGCGACATGCAAATATGATGTCCCTCGTGGCATGGTCCTTGCGACATGCAAATATGATGGCCCTCGTGGCATGGTCTTCGCGACATGCAAATATGATGGCCCTCATGACATGGTCCTGCGACATGCAAATATGATGGCCCTCGTGGTATGGTCCTCGCGACATGCAAATATGATATGTTCCTCTTGACATGGTTCCTGCGATATGATGCCATATAGTATAATGCAACATAATATAATATGATGCAATGCGATATGACATCATATGATGTGATATAATACTTATGTCATGTAATGCAGTATGATGCAATATGATGCAATGCAGCATGATGCAATGTGACATGGTACAATATGAATGCAATGGCCCATGGGAAAGTCATAGAAAATATCACCTCTGGTCTTTGTTTTGTCATGTCGACTCATTTATGGATACCTGCGCTCAAGGAAAATGGTTAGTAGACACGGTGTCGCTCTTACTAGCGATCACAGTCAAATTTGAAAAACTTTAAAGATGACATTTATGAAAATAATCAAAATAGACTTTCATTTGAAATGTGAATGAAATGGTCGTGTCCATTTCTGGGGACAACCATAAATACCGTCTTTGAACATCATTTGTTCGTGATAATTTCTGACTTATCGGGGATTGACGGAGAATGACGTTGATCTCTTGTTTGGTGTCCCAATTCAAAACTGACCAAAATGTCCTGATCCATTTAGGGACTTGAGGACGTTGTCTGTCTCTCTTTATCTGGTAGTTTCTGTGAACTACAAGAAGATTCGCCCGTTCTAGGGACTTTTGCCATCTTTGGCTTCTTTCCTCTTCTTTGGCTTTTCTCGCCAAATTTTGGGGCGTCTGGTCTTGTTGCGTTTCTTTGAACACGTTGGATAACGAGGGACTATTTTCTAACATACTTTTGGGGACAACCTGCATCCACAGAAAAATTTGTTAGTTTTTTTTTTTTGCCAAAATTGGTCTGTGTTGACCTACTTCGACCTTCTGCTCCTCGTTTTATCTTCTCCGGATGCTTTCTCTCTCGGGTGCTTGTCGTCCTCGACTCCCGATCACGGCAGACATAAGATAAAATCAAATTACAAAGATGTAAACTAATCTTTTGTAATGACTTGTCAAACAAGTTATTTGGGAAACAAAGATTTTGAAAAGGGATAGTTTGACAAAGTCTCTGCCCGTCATGTCATGTGCTAGATCAACGAATATCCTTTACTCGAGGCCTTGACATTTCTGACATACTGCTGGCAGACTCTGGAGATCTTTTGTCGTCCTAGCTGGGAGAGTTCGAAATATTTTTTTGAAAATCTATCATAGCTGGGGATTAATCTCCCTCGAATTTTTTTATAACTGGGGATTTTTTGAAGTAGATTATGATCCTTCAGTATTGGAGAACTCTTCGGAGTTTAATTTGGAACTCTTAAATGAAGCCTGGTGGAAATTTTGAGGTCTTCCTCAAAATTTCTTCCTCAGTTAAAGGTTTTGCGATGAATCTCACTCCATTGGAAAGGGACTTGAGACTCACTGGGATTATGAGATTCTTTCTCGATATACATTTTGTATTTTGACTTCCTTGGAGACGATCTTCGCCTTCTGAATTTTTGAGATTCCTTTCTCAAAAATTCTTCTCCAGTTTCTATTTTCTGGGTGATATGACCGAGCCATTGTGGCACCTACGTATCTCGTTGAGACAGGAATCAGGTCAAAGGTAGTTTCCACACTTGCAGTGGGAGAATGTTAGAAATAAATAAAGGGATGACCGAGGCTGACAAAGGCCGCCTACGTATCTCATTCTTGAGAATTAAGGTCAGACGTAGTTCAGGAAGATAGATTTTTCTAAGGGGTTGACCGAAACCGACACAGGCCGCCTACGTATCTCATTCTTGAGAATTCAGGTCAAACGTAGTTCGTACATAGAGAATAGGTAATTTTTAAGCTTTTACTAAGTGCAAAATGATTACAATTAGAAAGTGCGATTACAGGAAAAGAAAATAAAAAGAAAAGAAGCCGCCTTCAGGCGTAGTATCCCTTTGCAGCATCGGAGTTGAGATAGGCTTGGGCCATACTTGATCATCCATCTTGGACAAAATCAAAGCTCCTCCAGATAGCACTTTTTGGATGGTGTACAGTCCTTGCCAATTTGGTGCAAACTTTCCTTTGTCTCGTGGGAGGGAAGGATTGACTGTCCATTCCCTGGATTGAATTCTGGACTGACCAATAAATTTTGGGAGATGATGTTTGTACTCATTCTTGTCCTATTATTGTAGGACCGGTCTTTCTTTGGTGCCTTTGTCAAATAAACACCGATGCTGATTTCTTTAACTCGATCGTTGCCTCCCAGATTGACCACCTCAAATTCTTTCAGGTGGGGCCCCTTTTGGTCTTCAAAGTTCTTAGACTTCTTGGTTGTTCATTCAAGGATCATGATGTCTTCAACATACTCCTCAAAATCATTATCGCCTAGCTTGGTTTGCTCGTTAAGCTCTTGACATGACATGACAGTAGCAGGTTTTAACTTATTATTACTTAAACCAAAATAAAAATGGGTTAGATAATAATTTTGATCAGTAAATATTTTCAACATAAGGAGGCTTTCATTTGAAATCCAAAAATATTTACAAACTATGGCTACAACCCACATGAATGTAGGTTCATGTCTTTTGAAAAGCAGTAAACAGCACGAGAAATTTTTAAAGCATAAAGGGTGGATCGCGGAGCCTCATTCGGACCATCACCGATTTTGCAAAATAGAATCTTTGTCTATCCAGTCGGGCGGAGAGTCACGAAGGGAGTGGCAACCCAATTCTGTAACTTTTTTTCATGCTTGGCATCCCTAATCATGGCTGCTTCAGAGACTTCTTCTAATATGGCATCATATTCTTTGAATAGATCTCCTATTCCATCCCTTGGATCTTTACTTGTAGGGAAAGACTGGGATAAATGAGTCAAAGGTCTTGGTAATTCTCGATCATCCTCTTTATTAAGAATAATTCCTGTATACCATTCGTCATCAGTTTCGTCTATACTGATGGTCACCCTTCCATGTTTTGGTGAAGGATTGCTACCAGGATAGGTTGTTTGGAGAATGATGACTCTTTGATCGATTAGGTTTTGAATTTCGTGTTTCAGATTGATGCAATCTTCAGTGGTATGTCTAACACTTCCTGAATGATATGTGCAATATCGATTGGGTTTGAAGGATTTGGATGCTGGGTTAGCAGGCTTTGGTTTGATAGGCTGAATTAGTCCAGCTGCTTTCAGTTTCTCAAAGAGTGAAGTTTGGCTTTCAGCTAATGGAGTAAAGACCCGGGGAGACTTCTTCTTATGACTTGGATGAAATATTTTATTTTGGTATATTGGGGTATCTACTTCATGATATGTTTGGGGATTTGAGTAGAAAGTAATTGGTGCTTGAAAATTTGACTGAAAGTTTTGGCATGTTTGTGGAGGCGGTTAGTAATTTGGAGGTGGAGCTTGGTACTTTAGGGACGGAGTTTGATATTTAGCTCGGGCATAAAAGATGAGATAGAGGCTTTGCGAGGTTGAAGGGTAGATTTTTTGTGGCGAAGGCTTTATCGAGTCATATTTGAGAGACTTTTTTGTGCTCCAATTATAAGAAAATGCAAGGGTATTGTAGGAAGAGTGTTCAGGTACTGCCGTATTCAAGGGAGGGACATGAAGTAGAGACCTTCCTTCACTTGGGGTGGATAATTTTGCATGGATGATCAAATTAATCAGACTTCTTGTCTCTCTCATATCATTTCTCATCTTATCAACTTGTTGCGTCAGTACCGCAATCAACTCACTTTGCTTAGATATGAGAGTAGTCATTTTAGTTAAAGCGATGTTCTCAGTATCCTCAGTCATTATTATTTTTCCTAAGTTACGATCAGGGAAGAAAACCTTGCTTTCTCTTGATTTTGTGAGGTAAGAGGATTTTGCCATCTTTTCTCAACACAGATCAGTTTCTTTACCTGTTACAGGAAAAATAACTCAAAAAGAAAAATATGTTAGATTTCATAAGTGGTAAACAACGAAGACATTTGACTGGAAATAAACACGTAAAGTTGCTTTTGTCAAAGTGAATTTATCCACGCGTAATTCTTGGCTCGAGAGTTCGACGGACAGGATCGATTTTGGGGTAGGTAGATTCTATCAGGAGATTTGACTTGTCGAGTCTTCAGCACTTGATGTATCTTCTGAATTCTTTGGCATTTTTGTCAAATTGGGAAAATGAAAATTTCTTAAGGATAAGGGACGGGCCCTGAAAGATGTAGTTCGAATATTATAAGTTCGTTTTTTGAACAAGACTTAAAAGGGTTTTAAGAAGTCTTTGAATTTTTCTAGGGAAATTTGAAGAACTCCAATGAAGATTTTGATCGAATTTTGCGGTAGACTTTTATCTTGCCTATGGATTCTAAAATATTCAAATAGGAGTAGACCAATTCACCTTTGATTCGAGCAACGCACATAAGCACGTAAGACAGTTATATCACATAACAGTTCATAGCGCGTCCTATACGAATATGTGATTTTTTTATGCCAAAGGTAGGCCTAACGAATTGAAGGATGTGTATGTCGTTTGTAAACGTTTCATTGCCCTAAAATATATTTATACATATTGATTAAATAAAATGGGGGTACAAAATTGCGGGAAAAGGAATGTACATCAAAAATTTTCCCCCGCAGAGGTACAATTCTAAATTAGGTCGCCGTGGTTGGTCTTTCGTTCTCAAACTTCTTGGACTTCTTACAAATTTTGAACGCCTTTCGGATGACAATCTTCAAAAAGTAAAAGACTATCTAAATATATCCAATCTCGAGGGACAATGGTTCGTACAACTTGACATCACATCCTTCAATTAAGCACGTAGGGGATGATTGTTCTTTCGGGTCGTGGGCCTTTTCGAACACAAGGTGGTCTTACTAATGGACTTAATATCCCTCAAATATTAAGACATCTTAGGGCAATGCCTATGTCGAGATTTGATTTTGCTCTATCCTGAGTTTCTAGAATAAGTTTCGAAATTGACGGGGAACCCAGGCGGACAACCAAGGCTAAAATAACAAGTGACCGTTAACCGACCGCGGGTCAACTACTTCACTCGTGTGTTTTGAAAATTGTGTGTTTTGTTAAGAACAATGGCAAATACTTGCGTAATCGCTTTTTTACCCCTAATGCAATCGAATGCTTTACCAAGAGAGGCGGAAGATGCCATGAACAATTTATAATTGCAAAAAAGTATACAAATAAGGAAAGCAGTAAAGTTACTAATTAGTACAATCCAAATAGTTAATCAAATAAGTTAGTTTCAAACAATAAGGTTAGAACCTAGTTGAATTATCTCTATCAGAGTCGCCATTTCTGTTTTCGGGAAAAAATGACTTTATTGAAAACTCATTTCAAAAATCTCAAGTTAAAGTTTCAAAACATTTTCAATTTTGAAGACGCAAGAGTCGCCACTTAGCTTTTATGAAAGAAAACCAAGAAAATCTTTAAAATCTAAAACAGATAAAGACTTTAAAAATTAAATAGATTATTGGTAAGAAGTTCATATTAATGTTTCGAGAAGGGTTTAAAGGCATTCGAAACATCCGCTAACTCGCAGTTATCCGGTCTGGTTTGAAAATAACTTATTATGACTAACTTTATGAAAAGAACTTGGTTTGTTTAACTTTGAGGGAAAAAACATCTTGTTTTGAAATTATAGCTTGACTAAAAACTAAATGAGATTTGAAAGACTTGGAAATAATTTCGTAAAGAGTGTATGAAGGAAACTTGCTTGATGTGAAGAAGTCATGCATAAATGAATTTGAGAAAAAGTGTTAAAACCAAAAAATAACAACTCTTTTAGGGGAATTCCAACTAAGTTGTTGTCAGTCCAAGTTAGTTACAAATAATTCTAACTAACAAAATATATATAATCTAACGAGAAAGATAGAGAATTAAGATTTAGGCTTTTTAGCCCAAACTAGAACCTGTCCTAAAACTAGTTTTGGACTTTAAGCCCATTACTGCCAAACTCGGATTTTCTAGTCCAAATCCTTGAACTTTTTCGGTCCATCTGGACCGCTGCTGCTGCTGCTATGTGTTATGGGATTTAGCCCATTTGCTCATTTCTTCACCAAATTCAGTCCATTTTGGACTATTGTAGCAGCCGATATGTGTATGGGTTTTGACCCATTTTTACGTTTTCCTTGCGACCTGTAACACCTTGTTCTTGATAGGAGGATTACTTGAAGGGATTGGGCCTGCTGGCCCATCGGAATGCAAAGGGAGAAAGGGGAGTCCATAACGGACTCCATCATACCAGTTCCACATGTAGCAAAAGGGAAATAATTAGAATTCATTCATGTAAAGAAAATAAAACAACAAATCAATCTGTTATACAAAAGACTTTCAGCGATTATGATTTAAGGGAGAAGTTGTCATAGCATGTATTTAAAGAGAGAGGGAGAACTTGATTTAAGCTAGTTCATATGTGGCAAAACAGAAAACTCATGACACCATTTTATTGGTTTAAAATCTGTTCATATCCTAGAGAGATGACTTGCAAACTTGGAGATAAAATGATTTGTGCTCGGCTAGTAGAAAAGTTTGAAATAAACCATGACTACACTCTACCTAATTATCCGTTTACAAAACAACATAGAGATCAAAAGACAAGTTTAAACCAAAAAAAATACATTATAACTGACTCTTTGCAAACAATAAGTAGAGAAGTAATTCTATGTTCATTTTACTCTAAAAATTGACCAAAAAAAAAAAACAATAAGCACCATAAAGAAATTTTGGCAGGGCTTTGGCATATAACATGGTGGATGTGCATTTAGAGGGAGGAGGAATTTACTCAACTTACCATAATGAACCAACAGACAAGAATTTACTCGAATCCATGATATACATAATGAACCAACAGACAAGAATTTACTCGAATCCATGATATACATAATGAACCAACAGACAAGACCAAAGCATACAAATCCATTTTTTGAAGCAGCAATTTACAGATCTTGTTCTCTTAAAACCCAAAGGAAATTCCTAGGTGAATCAAACATGAATCACATCATCATTTAACCACGAATTGTTTTGAAGAGATTAACATGAAAGAGGGAAACTAGATGAGTAAAAAAAAGGTTAGGAATCAGTTCATGATTCCATAGATACAACCAACTTATATACTGGTTCATTTGACGTCAAAATATGAAATCCTTGTCTGTCAAGTTACCGAAACAGATAGAAAACAATCATGCTTTGGACAATATTGAATCAGCCACATACTAATCCGATAGTATTGATAATCAAAGAAAACAGAGTCAACCTGATTCATACTTAGATCATTTGATTGGATAAACCCATTCAAACAAACTCAAAACCATCACATTTGGATCCTAGGTGGTCATAGTAAGAACTTTCAGAGATGAAATATATATCATAGAGAGGATATACTTCATCTTTAGTCCTACGTTTGAGGACAAACACACAAGGGAAAGAAGACTCTTCCATGGGTTTTACTTGATATTGAAAATCAAGAGAATCTTTACGGCATGTTTCTTTCATCACAACACGAAGCAACATTTGCAAAGCGTATAAACAGTCATGAAAACAGTAAATAATATCACCTGACGATTTGGCAATTTCTGAACTTGACAAAATATCTCCGAAATAAGTAGAACAAATTTAATGTTTTTCTTTCTAGATGTATATCATAACAAAACATATAACATCAGACAAGACCAGCTCAAAACCAGAAGGAAAAAGACAACACCCATAATCATCGGAACACAAATAACCCAAAACCAGTGATTTCTAAGAGACTACATCCTTATATGAAGCTAAAACAACAAAACACAAGAGAGTGAGGTGTTTACCTTTTTGGGAGCGGCGAACTGGAAATACAAGCTTCATCGGAAAACTTCACGACCGCCGGAGTTCGAATCTAAACTTACTGGGATTAGACGGCCCTTTTTTTGGTGAGTATTTTCTCTGCAATCTATGGCTTCTATGAACTAGTGAGTGGTTCTCCAAAAAGTTCAAGAAATTCTCCACAGACCAGCCCCTTCATCCCTTTACCACAATATGTATTTATAGGGGAATTTTAGGGTGAAAAGAGGGGGAAAACGGAGGGCATTTTCGGGTGAGAACCTTGTGGAAATTTGAAATTCGAAATTCGAATACCTTCGCTAGCAAGGAGATTTGTACAAAATTGTACCAATCCCTGTTGATTTCACGGAGAAATCGCCACCTAGGGCTTTTCTAGAAGTTTCGCGACCTTGACAACGTGGATTTGAAGGACACGAAGGGGAACTGGATGGCGTTTGGGAATTTTGATGGGGTTAGAGCTGTCGTTTGCTGGATTTTCGTCGTTTTGCAGCTGTTCTTGCAGCGTTTTGGCTGAGTTGTTGACGGAGAGTTTTGTACTGGGTTTCGTTTGTGTTGTGAGAGAGAGATGAAGAAGAAGAGAAGCGGAGTGATGGGGCGCGTGAATGATACTGTGCGATCTTTTTGAGAGAGTTGAAGGGGCGTGAGGTGCACGTTGGGAGAGAAATATATGAAGGTGTTGTAAAGGGTTATTTAGGATATGGCCACCTTTGCAAAATGTGGTCAATTTAAGTTTAGGGAATAGACAATTTGAGAATAAATTGATGAAATTCGGCTCGGGTTATGAGGGAATGGGCTCGGGTCAGGCGGGTTTTGAGCCCAAATATTAGCTGAAACAAAGATCTAATGAAGGTGTTGTAAAGGGTTATTTAGGATATGGCCACATTTGCAAAATGTGGTCAATTTAAGTTTAGGGAATAGACAATTTGAGAATAAATTGATGAAATTCGGCTAGAGTTCAAACGATTCAAAGAATTAGGCTATAATAGGAATAGAGATGATTTATTTGAAATCAATCACTCGAGCTTCTTTAACTTTAAACGAATTGAAATAAGTGTTGTTTTGAACGCATAATTATCTCTTTTAACAATTGTGAAATTAATTATTCAATTAATCTCTCATTTTAAAATAATTTGGAGGAAAATCAAGCGATTAATATTTTAAAGGAATTTCTTATGAAATTAAACTCTAAAATAGTTCTTTAAGTAAACCTATATAAATTTCACATAATTAAATATGAAAAATATAAATTATTACTCAAAACTATTATAGAGCTGATTTGGAAAATATTTTATCCCTTTTGACCAAATAATTATTTCAACAATTGTTTAAAATTCAAAAGAGGCTCAAGATTAATTCGTAATGTGGAGGGTAAAATTTGGGCGTCAACACCTCCCACCCTGTTTTTGGCCCCTTTTGGCCAAAAATAGTGTAATCCTTACGCCCATAATGCCTTGGAGGCATTGTAAACGTAAGGGAAGCATCCATGCTTCGGGAATCTAACAATAATCCAACCTAAGGTTCAAGTTCAAAACTCACTATAATGTATACCCCAAATCCTCGTTTTCTACCAAAATCATGTCTAAATTCGTGCAAGGAACTAAAGAAACAAATAGAAATTAGTCTTACCTGAAAATTTCGACGTCGGGGGTGGGGTGATCGGGAAAGAATGTGGTATTTTCGAAAGGAATATGGGAAGAATGAGGGGTGAAATCCATTTTCCCCCCTATTTCAACCTGCTGTTAATCGCTATAGTGGTTGACAGTCCGCTATAGCAGAAGCGCTATGGCGGAATAATATCCGCTATAGCGGATGGAAAACCATTTTGGAAAGGAAAAGTTCTCTCGTGTATTTTCAAATTCTTTTGCTCCAACATTATCCGAGACCCCGGATTCCTTGGGTACTCGGGAAAGTCACGTGTAAATTTTTCGTGGGTAATTCAAAAGTTCTCTGAGGGAGCAGAATCATCTCTTTTCCTTCAAATCGATACGACTAATCGAGGAAAGGTTGGTAATTCACGTAGGTTCGTAAGTTACGCGGTCCTTTGGGGACAGTGAGGGTCGAGGGCTAGTTTCTTTCATTTTCTTGATTTTGAGATCATTCAGAGATGAACGATGGGTAAATTGGTATCTGTTATAACGATCAGATCCATCGTTATTTCAAGAACCACGATGTCATGAAATTTTGAAAATGAATTAAAATATTTTTGGTATTAAGTGGGGTGACATGACGGAAAATTTGAGATTTTTGAAAATCATCCGGCAAACATCACTCCGCTATAGAGGTATTTTATCCGCTATAGCAAAACTGCTATGGAGGAAGGTCATCTGCTATAATAGACTGACAGGAGGCAGTAGCCTCAGAACGGGATTTTAATAAAAGATTTCTCCTCCTCAGTTGGGAAACATACGAGGGTTTCTCCAAAAACCTTTCTATGCTGCTCCAAGACTTGGGAACCATGAGGAGGAGGAATTATGGTTGAAGGGACGCGAAAAAATAGATTAGAGGATCATCATCCAGCCGAAAATGCCTTCACAGAATCGAAAAATGCAACCTTGCAGCTGCATAGCGTCCAGGTATGCTAGGTTTTCGCTTTGAGTAGGTAGACCTGTTTACATTTGTACTATTGCATAGTTGAAAAGGAGAATCCATGATTAGGCCTCCGACACAGAGTCTGGCGGATTCGGTATTGGTTATGTGTGAACTAGGAGTTGTTTGTGTTGAATTATGGGTTGCTAATAGGTATTTGTTGGCTATACATATTGTCTTGATATAGGAAAATGATAGGATTTCAGGGACTGGGATATCGGGAAGGTTCGGGGAACTAGGATATGCTTGGGGTAACTAAATGGGTAATAAAAAAAATAGAGAAATTTCTAGATGAGGGTTCGGGCGTATGAGTAGAATAATAAGGAGTGGCTAATTCACTAGGGTTAAGGGGTGGTCTTCCCATATTATAACTAACCTTAGAAAGGTTCGGAATCAATGTAGTTATTAAGATGTGTTAATAGAAAAAGGGGAACAGGATTTAGTCTTTGGATGGATTGGTATTGAGTTTACGTACTCGGGATCAGGGTAGGTGATGGCTATTGATTCATGTATACATTGTGTGTTTTTGTACTCATGTCTAAGTAATTGTATGAGTTGCATTGCTTAGGGATATGGTTTAATAATGTCCAAAAATCATATTTTCAGTCTTGTGAAATGAACTAGGTGTTTTGCTTGTTGGTTTACAAGTGTTGATTCTTTATTATATGTGACTGTGGATTTATGTGACCTTTGGTTGACTCGGGTACCATGCCTGGTATGGAAAATACTAACGGTTGGCTGGGATACCATACCTGGTACGGGATATACTAATGGTTGGCTCGGGTACCACGCCTGGTATGGGATATACTAACGGTTGGCTTGGGTACCACGCCTGGTACGGGATATACTAACGGTTGGCTCGGGTACCACGCCGGGTATGAGTTTACTTTATTGTATTATTGCATCTTTACTAATAGTTTCCTGAGTGTACCGGGTTGTGTTTATGATTTATGGTTGTGCATTTTTGGTCCTTGAGAGGTCGGGTTGTTACATAAATCTGTGAGTCTGGTCTTGGTGTAGACCGGGTTGTTATGTTACTTGGTGAGTTTGGTTCAGGAGTGGACCGAGTTATATGTTGACACTTAGGTGTTGTCTAGAGGGGATCCGGGTGGGTTCGGAATATGTAACGCGGTATAATTGTTTTTATTGTGGGTTGTTGACCATGGTTATAAATGTGGACCACAAGTGACTAGCAAGCTAGGGGTATGACTGAGAGTCAGGTGTCGTACTACTAGCTGGTATTGTCACATTAGGGAATTGTCTAGGGACCCTCGTGGGGCTCAGATACTCTTGAGTAGTACCATGAGAGTAGTGGGTCTGGATTGGCAAGGATGGGGTCATTTCTGGATGCATAGTCATGGGGGGATTAGCTAGGATAACGGAGGGGCAATCAGAGTTGGATTTAGTGGTTGGGTTAAGTCTAAGGTTACTTGGGAAGTCTAAGACTAGTGTGACTTGGGAAGTCTAAGCTTAGCGTGACTCGGAAGTCTTGATGGTGAGGGAGTTAGCAGTGGAAGTAATAGAAAGAGTGGTCGTAAGGGGTGTGAGTAGATGATTGGTTGAGATCGGGTCTGGTAAAGGTAAATGGTGGAGGATAGGGCTATATTGTTTACTTCATATTTTTCTCTGTTTTCCTATATGATGGTACGTGTGGATTCGGGTCGACCGATGATGCCTACCAGTACGTGTGGTTGTACTGACTCTATTCTTGCTATACCTTTTTGGTATAGTATGGTTGCAGGATTGGTGATGTTTCATAGGTACATGATGATGGTGATCTGCAGCAGCTTCTGTCGTTCGATTCCATGACGAAAGTTTTGTCTCATTTACATTTCTCTATATAAATTCTGTAGTAGCTCTTGTACCTGTTTTAGACTAGGTCCTAGGGAGGGTGTTTTAAAGTTGCAAAATGATCTTATTGTATTTTTCATAAAGAAGTTTTCTGAATAAAGATTGTAAAGGTTTCAAGGTAATATTTGACTTTTCCGCATTTACCTGTTGGACGGGTGGAAGGGTTCATCTACCTAGGTACATAGTTTCAAATTTTAGATATGAGTTTCTCTTAATATTTTTGAGTCTTTTGGTATATAATTCACTCGAAATGATTCGCGTTTATGGTACGTTAAATTTATTTTTATTTTAAAATAAGCAACGAACGAAGAAGAAGAAGAGGAGGAAGAAGAGGAGGAGGAGGAAGAAGAAGGAGGAGGAGGAGGAGAAGGAGAAAGAGAAGGAGAAAGAGGAGGAAAATAAGGAGGAGGAGAAGAAGAAGAATAAGGAGGAGGAGGATGAGGAGAAGGAGGAGGAAGAAGAAGGAGGAGGAGAAGAAGAAGGAAGAGGAGGAGGAGGAGGAGAAGCAGAAGAAGAAGACTTAGTGGCCATTTCTCGTGCAAAGTAGAGAAAGATCATTTTTTGGTAAATGATATGGTTGAGTGGCCATTCTGCCTAATTTTCCCTTGAATAAAAGGGACTGGGCTGTCATTGAATATACTGTAGGTTATTGAACTGAATGTATTTAATATGCTTTTGGTCATAAGATATATAAACTTGATTTCAAATTTTGATTTTAAATCAATATTTGTTAATAAATTTGTATAAATTTTAATTTTAACTTCAATTTTAAATTATAATTCAAATCCTAAATTCCCTAAAAAGTAGGATTTGAAATTCCAATTGTGATTTTAACTTTTTTTATAATATAAAACTTTGACTTATAAATTTATATTTTACAAAAAAGAAAGATCCATAATTTTAATTTTTTACAAAAAGAGACTCAACTTGACGTGAAAAGATTGTATGTACTATGTGAGAGAATTTATTAAACAATAGCTAGTTACTACTATTGTTGATTTATTAGATCAGTGAGTTTTTGTAAAATTATGTGTATTTGAAAGTTTGTAATAACTTGTAATCGTAAATATTTATTTATAAAAAGTATGGAGAGATGTGATTTATTAATTTATCGCCTTAATTAAAATATTTTGATATTTTATTTTATGAACTATGAATTACTCATTTAGTAAGATTGTATAAGAGTTGGAGAAATTCATATAGTTTTTACAAATTATAGAATTTTATGTTTATAAGAAAAAATACAACTTAAAGAAATCAAAATTGCATAACTAAAACTTTTTTGGATGAACTCATCGAGAGACACTTAAAGTTGGCACTATTTTTCACTTAAGCACTTCAATAGTTGAGACTTACCATTTAAACACTATAATATGGGCCCGACTATATCAATTAACACATTTTTTATAATCATTAAAAAAAAAGGATAGTGTAATACACTTGTTGCTGACATGTAAAAGCAGCAAATTAACTGATTACATGTGGTATTTTGATTAAAAAAGAAATACCTATTTTAAAATATATTTAATAAACAAAGTAAAAATAATATTCTCAAAAAAATTAAACTTAGTTTACAACCAAAAAATCACAATTTTTGAAAAAATAAAAACAAAAATTTGAAAAAGAAAATCTAAAAAACTATTGTAAAATCTTTTTATTTTTTAAATTTTTTTAACTAAAATTGAGGTAAGAGAAGGGGATTACAAGATAGGGAATTGAACCCGCACAAACATGGTGCAAATTCAGGTAGCCAACCAATTGAGCTACTCGAATTTTCAAAATTTATTTAATAAATAAAACAAAAATAACATTCTCAAAAAGATAAATTTAAAATGAAACTAAAAAAATTCACAACTACTCAAAAACACAAACAAAAAATTTGGAAATTTCTAACGAAAAAGTATTAGGGAAAAATTATTTTGGATTTTCCCCCGACTTTTAGGCTTTATTGGAAAAAATTCTGGAAAATAAATCAATGTTTTTTTGGCCTTTTTATATGCCATTAATGAGTGGATCACTTTCACTATGTCATGTTAGTAAAAAGTGTCTAAATGAAATAATCTGACCCTATTATATGTGTTTAATATACAGGTCTTAATTAAAATATCTAAGTGAAAAAATAATGTCAACTTTAGATAATTATAGATGAATTCAATTATCACAAAATTTTAACTTCAAATTAATCTAATCTCAAATCACTGAATTTAAAATCATGTCCAAACATGCTTCTAATCAAAAAACTTTAGTGGGCTGGTAGTATGGTGCATTGTTGCTTCTTTTGTATCCTTCTAAAGGATGTTAAAATTAAAAATGAAAAAAATTACGTAACATACTAAGAATTTATGCCTACTTACGCTTCTTTCCGATAGTATAATTCAATTACATTTCATATCATGGATTAATACTATTAGTATATACAATTATAGTTTTTCCTTATCCTATCTATCCCTCTCTCACCACTCTCCTCCCTCTCTCACAATCTCTCTCTTCACTCTCCTCCCTCTCTCCCCAATCTCACTCCCCTCTCTCCCCTCTCCCTGTCTCTCGCTGCCTTTCTTCCTCCCTCCATCTCTTTCTCTCTTTTTCTCTAAACTGGAAACCCTTTTCACAAGATTCTTAAATTCTATTGTGTATTCGTTTATACAAAGTTTTATCATGTTGTATAAATAAATACAAATAATATATTTGTATAATGATATATATGTATTTATATATGATAGGTTGTATCACCAAATATAATTTGTATCCACGAATACAAATGATAGATTTGTATTTGTATATGACAAATATATGTAATACAAAGAGGAGAGAAAGCGAGATTGTATTCGTTGATACAAATTGTATTTTGTATTCGTTGATACGAATTGTATTTGTAATCATTGATACAATTGAATACAAATTATATTTGTTGATACGAATTATATTTATATACGTTAATACAATTGGATAAAAATTATATTTGTTTATAAGAAATGTATTTGTATTCGTTAATACAGTTGAATACAAATTGTCTTTCGTTGATACGAATTATATTTATATTCGTTGATACAAATACATGTGTTAAATTTTACATTTTAAAAAGTTGAAATCATGATTTGAAATTTTAAACCATGATTTTTTGAGAATTGAACTTTTATTTCATGATTTGAAATCATGAGACAAAATCTCATGTCCAAACGCTGATTTCATTTCACGATTCAAATCATGAAATAAAATAACATGTTCAAACGCTAGCTTAATATAAGAGTCACGAAAAATGAACGGAGGGAGTAAAGAGTAACCTAAAATAGACATTTGCGCAAATGAGATATTGTTAATGGAGGATAGTTAAAGACTATTTAAAAACAAACTTAAATGCTCAAGGCTTTATGACAATATAAGAGGAATATACCCTAACCCTACTTCAAATCTAATTACTCCTTTATCATCGAAGACTTTCTTCGATTTTCTATTTTCAAAAGAGATACTGTACTTACAATATATTTTATCTGGTCCTCTGAAAATTTTGAGAGATCTCTTTTAGAGCTATTTATAAATTTATTTTGATCAGTTTTATATTATTTTTATAAGAAATATGTATTTTTACATATAAGATATCTAATAAAATGATTTTTTCTATTCAATTTATAAGTGATAATAAGAGATCATTTTCACAAAAAATTACTTGGTCCTAAGGACAAATTAACCATTTTAGGTGAATTACATCTGTTGTAATTAATGTGCGTTACCAATTACTTATCTTAGTAAAACAGTTAAGATATGATATACTTTTATTTATTTAATTTTGTCTTTAACATGTCACTCATGTCCAGTTCTAATTCTTTTTATGTGTAAGACACTTGATTCTTTTATTTTTTAAAAAATATGACGTAGCAATGAAACTTGAGAAAATTGAATGGAAGGTCACACTTAAGTTTCAAAATTAATTTTGGTGACACTTTGACCAGCCCAAGGTCAAAGACCACTTAAAATAAGGATTAATTTAATTGGGGACCAAATTAACATTTTTAAAACTTGTTAATCTTTTTAAAAATACAAAAAGACTCAACTCAACTCCCCCAATTCTCTTTCTTTTCCTCTCTCTTAACCGATCAGTTTTCAAGTTTTTTTGAAAAAAAAAAATTCTCTCTTCTCTTCTCTTCACTCAACTGCGATTTTGCTTCCAACTGAAGTTCTTCTTCTCTGTCTTTTCCTGACGACAAACAGGGTAGACCATCGATCTTTGCTCTTTCTCTCTCTTTTCAGGTAAAGCCTTCTCTTTTATTTGATTCAACAAGTTGAGAAGTTAGGGTTTTTAAAAAAGTTAGGGCTTTGATTAAAGAAGAAGAACTGGACTGTGGGTTGATGATTTTGTTGTTTTATGCTTAAAAGTGAAAGAAACCCTAATTTGTGGTATTTGTTAACACTTGATATGATTGTATATTTGTAAAATAGTATGTGTATCTTCAGTGAAATATAATTTTTTGTTGTTGTTGTTATTCTTGTTCTTGAACATTGTTGTGAAAGTAATAAAATTTTAATTTTTGCAAGTAATATGTTGCAACAGATTAGTTGATCTGTTTGAGCAAACAACTGTTGAGATTTGAATTTTTATTGTGTCTTGTGTTGTTTTTGTTGTGTCTTGTTGTTGTTCTTGTCTTGTGTTATTATTTTTGATAGAAGTAAATTTTTTGTTATTGTTGTTGTTGGAATCTGTTGTTACAGTTGTAGAAAGGTCTTGCATCTAAAAAAGTTAGGCTTTTTAAAAATAATGCTTTGGTTAATGAATAAGAAGAGGACTTGAACTGAGTTAAAAAGAAGAAGATTTGAACTGAGTATTCTCCTCAAAGTTAGGGTTAATGTTGTTGTTGTTGTTGTTCTTGAACATTATGTTGGTGTTATTGGTGTTGTTGTATTGGTAAATATTGGTGTTGTTGTTGTTTTGTTGATTTTATTGAATTTTGTTGATGTTATTGATGTTGTTTTATTGGTAAATGTTGGTGTTGTTGTTCTTGTATGGTGTTGCTCTTCAAAATTGTTATTCAAGTGATAAATGTTGATTTATGTTGATGTTCTTGGTGTATTATGTGGTAAAATATTTGTTAATACCATAACAGATGTATAATATGTTGCAACAAATGCTTCATCTGTTGCAACATATTAAGCATATATTGGAAATAACTATACCATCTGTTGGTTTACTCTTATTATGTTTCCAACAGATGACCCATCTGTTGGAACATATGAGTCATATGTTGCAACAGATGACTCATCTGTTGGACATCTGTTCCAACAGATGACTCATAGGTTCCAACAGATGGGTCATCTGTTGGAAACATAATAAGAGTAAACCAACAGATGGTAAATGTTGGTGTTGTTGTTGTTTTGTTGATTTTATTGAATTTTGTTGGCGTTATTGATGTTGTTTTATTGGTAAATATTGGTGTTGTTGTTCTTGTATGGTGTTGCTCTTCAAAATTGTTATTCAAGTGATAAATGTTGATTTATGTTGATGTTCTTGGTGTATTATGTGGTAAATTTTTTGTTAATACCATAATAGATGTATAATATGTTGCAACAAATGCTTCATCTGTTGCAACATATTAAGCATATGTTGAAAATAACTATACCATCTGTTGGTTTACTCTTATTATGTTTTCACCAGATGACCCATCTGTTGGAACAATTATTTGTACATTTTAAATTCATTGTTATCTTTTTTTTTAATGATGCACAAATCAATCATTAACCTTTATTTTACTTTTGTTTGTAGATAAATGGCTCTCACTAAAAGGAAAGGAAGTGAATCAACTCCAAAGAAAGGAAGAAGAAAAATAGCTAGGATACATTCACCACTAAAAGAGCTTGCTATACAAGCAGTATCTCAATTAGAAGAAGAAGTTTCTTCTCAATCAGCTTTAAATATAGAAAAAGAGAAGGAAATAGAAAAAAGTGAAGAATCTGGAGATTTAAGTAAAGATGAACAAGGAGATGAGGAAAGTGAGGAAGATGAAGAAAGTGAGGGAAGTGAGGAAGATGAAGGAGAAAGTGATGAAGATAAAAACTCAGTAGAGGAAGAAGGTGTAGATAAAGAGAGGGATGAAGAAGATAATGAAGTAGAATCAGAGGAAGGAGGAAAAGGAGGAGATAATGAAAGTGAAGATGAGGAAGAGGAACACCTTGATCTATGATAACTCCTAACACTCTAATGAATGATAATTCAGTTGCAAGAATGCAAAAAGTTTGGGCCGCTGGGGTGATTTTTAAGAGTTTGGAGCCCTGATATGGGTTGCATTTTGCAGACAATATTTTTTATTTTTAGTATTTTATTTAATTATATTATGGGCTGTAATTTGCAGACAATCTTTTTTTATTTTTAGTATTTTATTTAGTTATAATATATATTTGGTGATGACAATATTGTATGTTTAATAGATGTCCAGTTATTATGTCATGAATTTTATTTTATCCTTAAATTTAAAAAATATTGGATTATTACTAAAAATGAATTACACATCTATTGAAAATCATCCAACATATATACTCATCTGTTGAAAATAATCAAACATACTCTACACATTTTGCAACAGATGAATCATATGTTGCAACAAATAAATCATCTGTTGGAAATAATCAAGCATACTCTACACATTTTGCAACAGATGATTCATCTGTTGCAACAGATGATACATCTGTTGGAAATAATCAAACATACTCTACACATTTTGCAACAGATGGTTCATATGTGGCAACAGATGTATCATCTGTTGGAAATAATCAAACATACTCTACACATTTTGCAACAGATGAATTATTTGTTGCAACAGATGAATCATCTGCTGGAAATCATCCAACAGATATAGACATATGTTGCAACAGAAGAATCATCTGTTGGAACTTATCCAACAGATATAAACATCTGTTGCAGCAGATCAATGACTTATTTGGTGTGAATTGCTTAATTAACTCATGATTAGTAATAAATTAAGTTATTTAACAATAATTAGCTTTCAATTAACAACTTCAATTGCAATCTCAATTAATTACATAATAATTACATGATCAACTAAGTGTAGTGATCCTAAATAGAGAGATCAATTGACTTATTTGATGTGAATTGCTTAATTAACTCATGATTAGTAATAAACTAAGTTATTTAATCATAATTAGCTTTCAATTAACAACTTCAATTGCAATCTCAATGAATTACATAATAATTACATGATCAACTAAGTGTAGTGATCCTAAATAGAGGGATCAATTGACTTATTTGATGTGAATTGCTTAATTAACTCATGATTAGTAATAAATTAAGTTATTTAATCATAATTAGCTTTCAATTAACAACTTCAATTGCAATCTCAATGAATTACATAATAATTACATGATCAACTAAGTGTAGTGATCCTAAATAGAGGGATCAATTGACTTATTTGGTGTGAATTGCTTAATTAACTCATGATTAGTAATAAATTAAGTTATTTAACCATAATTAGCTTTCAATTAACAACTTCAATTACAATCTCAATGAATTACATAATAATTACATGATCAACTAAGTGTAGTGATCCTAAATAGAGGGATCAATTGACTTATTTGATGTGAATTACTTAATTAACTCATGATTAGTAATAAACTAAGTTATTTAATCATAATTAGCTTTTAATTAACAACTTCAATTACAATCTCAATGAATTACATAATAATTACATGATCAACTAAGTGTAGTGATCCTAAATAATGGATCAATTGACTTATTTGATGTGAATTGCTTAATTAACTCATGATTAGTAATAAACTAAGTTATTTAATCATAATTAACTTTCAATTAACAACTTCAATTACAATCTCAATGAATTACATAATAATTACATGATCAACTAAGTGTAGATGAGTCATCTGTTGCAACAGATGATTCATCTGTTACAACATATGTCTATATCTGGTGGATGATTTCCAAGAGATGAGTCATATGTTGCAACAGATGATTCATCTGTTGCAACATATGTCTATATCTGGTGGATGATTTCCAACAGATGAGTCATCTGTTGCAAACAGATGAATCATCTGTTGCAACATATGTCTATATCTATTGGATGATTTCCAACAGATGAGTCATCTGTTGCAACAGATGAATAATCTGCTGCAACATATGTCTATATCTGTTGGATGATTTCCAACAAATAATTCATATGTTGCAATAGATGACTCATCTGCTGCAACATATGTCTATATTTGTTTGATCATTTCCAACAGATGAGTCATCTGCAGTAATATATCATTCATCTGGTGCAATATGTGCTGAATCTGTTAGATTATTTTCAATATTTGTAGTAACATATTTAATTATTCCCAACAGATTTCACCATCTTTTGCAATATATAAATCAGTTAAGTTCACAAACATCACCGATTGAAATATCATAAAAAAGTACTAAAAGTTCAGAATAACAATACTATTACTATTACAAGAATGGAGAAAATGAGTGCAACATTAACAATTATGGAGCATTTCGATCTGGGCATGTAGTTCTTTTGTGGCCAACCGTCTTACATATAGAGCACTTATTTTTTCTTGTTGGAAATGATTCTCTGACTCCACGCCTCCTCTTTTTTTGCCTTCTTCCCGGTTTGCTTGAGTCAATATGTGGAAGAGATATTTCTCTCTCTAAAATCTCCAAAGGAACATTCCAAGATTCTTCAGAAGGCACAGGATAAATTTCCTCACAGTATGCAATGATGTATCTCTCCACCGTATAATATGAGGATGAGTACTCATAAATTCGCCTACCAAAATCTTCACCATATTGGACTCGAAGCGCTGCCATAGCATGTGGACAAGGTATTTTATCCATGTCAAATACTCTACATGTACAAGATCTTGCTTGCAAATCGACCGTAGCAACTTCACCATGACCAGTGACACTGAACTTTTTGGACTGTCATCGCTATCATTTCTAACAAGTCACCATCCTTCCAACGCCAAATAAATCGATTGTTCTTCTCGATCCATTCACCATGACAATCAACCCCTATTGTTATTGATTCCTCCATAAATGATACCTAAAGAGTTTTGTTAAAAAAATCAATAATAGTATAGTAAAGTTGAGTATCTATATAAAACAATAAAATTATATCATTATCCCAACAAGTAACTCATCTGTTATAACAAATGACTCACATGTTGAATACATGTTCAGAACCAGAAGCTTAATCCAACAGGTAAGTCATATGCTGCAACAGATAACTCATCTGTTGCAGCATATAACTCATCTGTTGCAGCAGATGACTTATCTATTGGATTAAGCTTCTGGTTCTGAACCAGCTTTGCCAGCTAATTTAATATGAATCCAACAGGTAAGTCATCTGTTGCAACATATGACTTACCTGTTGGATTCATGTTCAGAACTAGTAGCTTGATCCAACAGATAGTTCATATGTTGCAACAGATAATTCATCAGTTGCAACAGACCACTTATCTGTTGCAACAGATGACTTACCTGTTGGATTCATATTCAGAACCAGTAGCTTGATCCAACAAATAGATCATCTGTTGCAACAGATGACCTATCTGTTGGATTCAACTGCTGTAACATGAATCCAACAGATAGATCATCTGTTGCAACAGATGGGTCATCTGTTGGATACGCTACTGAAAATTGCAGAAAAACAGCAGATATACCCAGATGAGAAATTGAACTAAAAATCATTATTTTTACTTACCAAAATAACCTATGAAGCAATGCCCAGTGATTACGAACAAATTTGGTCCAAAATTTTGGTCCAGTACCAGCAGTTGTGGCAGCAGCAACAACAACAATGGAGGGCAGGGGAGTAGAAGAAAAAGAAGAAGATGATGATGAAGAAGAAGAAGATGATGATGATGATGAAGAAGAAGACAACAGCAACAACAATGGAGAATGCCCTGAAAATGGCGCGAGGAAGAGAAGCAAAAAGAAGGGGAGGCGGTCGTTTTTCCCCCCTCCCATTTTAGGTAATTAGGATTTTATTTAATTCTCCCAAAAGGGAATGGGTCCCATGGGTCAAAGTGTAAAAATAAAAACTTGAGGGCAACTCAGAAAATGAGTCAAAACCCATTAATTCCTAATCTAATTTTTGTCACCTCTACTCAATTAAAATAACTTAAGTCACTACAACTTAAATTTGAAACATTTTTGTCACCCTTAATTCATTCACCCATGAAACTTGAACACCAAAACCTTTTGCTCTAATAACATGTTAACTTCGATGATCACCTAATTATATAAAAGTTTCAATTATTAAAATAGCACTCGCTTCGTCCCGTTTTATGTAAAGATGTTATTATTTGAGGAGTTAAAAAAAATTATAAATAATTTTCTCAAACTTTTCTTTTAATTTTTTTTTTGAATCATTAGCTATGTTAATTGAAAGTCAAGAGGGGGGGGTGAATTGAAATTTCTTACCACCAAGTCGACTGTGGCTACGCACTAGTCGACTCACCTGCAAGTTAGTTAAAGAAACAGTTTATGAAATAAAGCAGGAACTGAAAGTAATCAGATACACAGAGTTTTTATACTGGTTCGGATCACCAATGTGGTGCCTATTCTAGTCCCCTTGAGTTTCAAGGGTTTCCTTTAGAGCCTTTGATCGACCGAGGTTTACAATGGAGTGACTTGACAATTCAAGATTGTCTTTCTTAACACTCGTAGTGACACAACCTCTACCTGTATAACTAGTACTGACTTGTTCTTTTTCTTTTTGATTACAATTGTAGACACCAGAGAATACAAAGTATTATGAAAGATAAAAGCTAGACAGTGGTCTTATTCAAGAGAAGTTGCGTGACTTCTTTCTTCTGGATGGTTGAGCTTTTATACTTGAGAGGATAAGGCTACGGTTGCTCTTGTAAAGGAAAAACCCAAGGGATTTGCTCAATCAAGGATTTTAGATTTGTTCCTTGATTGATTGACTTCAATCACGTCCATATCAGACATGTTCGTGATTCTTCCTTCCTTCTATGCTTGTGGCAACCACGTCCATATCAGATATGTCTGTGGCTCTTCCTTCCTTCTATGCTTGTGGTAGACTTGATCTCCTTTCCTTGTCGTCTAGAGATTGCCTTGATGGCTTTCCATGTGTGCTTGATTATAACAGATCTTTTCCTCCTTGATTTTAGTATTTATACTTCGCCATATTTGGAAAGATTGCTAGGGTCATGGAGGGTTCCGTGATTTCCTTAATCTTTTTTCCTTTTGAATCTTTTTGATTTAGCTTTGATGGTGCTGTTGATTGTTTCCTGCAATAAAGTAGGGGATTAGTTCTGTCATTATTAAAATAACACATAAGAGGCTAACAATCTCCCCCTTTTTGATAATGACAAAAATAAAACAAATTTATAGTTAACTTCCCTGTTCAGTCAGTTGACTCCCCCTGTCTTGATGCTTCAGCTTTTAGGTCCCCCTTATTTTTGAATTTGTGAGTTGTATTTTTCTCCCCCTTTGGCATAATCAAAAAGAAGAAAAGAAGACACAGATAGCACATACAGATAAAGGCACATATAGCATATACAAGCAGCATATAAAGATGGTCATGAGATAGAGCAGATAGAGTCAGGTGTATAAGGAACCCCAAATACAGACCAAAAGATAGTTTAATGGGGACAGACCCCCAGGAGAGAGTTCAAAAAAAAGGTAAGAGAAGAGATCATTTTTTCTGGAGAAAGTACGACAGGGTGTTATGCATATTCCTGCAGAAGGTATCATAGGAGCGTTCAACGTTCTTGCAGAAGTTTGAGTAGGAGGTCTGGACAGTGATGGCAAGCTCATTCTGAGAGGAGTTGGCTTCCTTCTTGAGAGAGCTGACTTGCTTCATGAGTTTGTTGACAGTGGACACTCCTTCCTGTTTCAATCCATCTACAGCAAGGCGCAACTTTTCAACATATGTACTGGACTCTTTTCCTAGATCCAGCAATTTGTCAACTGATTTATGAAGAGCAGACATTTTTTCTTCAAGACTGAGTAGACGACCATTCATAACTTCAACTTCCTTAATTAGGAGAGACGCAAAATCGACAGAGATGCGGGTGGTTTTGACGGATTCTGGCTTAACCTTAACTGATTCCTTCTTGCACCATTTATTATCCACCAATGTGTATCCCATGCTTGCAAAAGTCCTAGAGTCATATGTGGCTGATATCTCAACTGCCTTGTAGTCAGATAAGTCAACTAGGGAGTCGACTAGAATACTGGAGATCAGCAGACCATATGGAAGACTTGCAGTAGTGCTGGAGTCTTGTGCACTATCCAACATATTTTTGCGAAACCATGAGGTCCAATTTATTCGATATTTCTTGAGTAGACAATATAACAAAAAAACATCCCGGTTGAAAATAGTGCTGAGAGAACCCTTCCTAGGAACCAAGGTGGTAGCAATCATGTGGAAAAGAATACGATGTTCAAAACACAGAGATAGAGGACCAAAGTCAGATAGGTCAACACCTTCTTCAGCGACTGCTTCCTTAGCAGCATCCAGAGATACTTCAAAGTCTTCAGGCCAAATACCATTCATATAAGAAACCGCACCAATTTTTTTTGTCCCAAATACCTTTTCAAATAGAAAGTCATTGACGATTATGCGATTTTCCAAGACGAGGGTTTCCAACTCATGGCTGTCCTTAAATATACGTAGATTGGCATAGAAAAGCTTAACGAGTTCTTCATAATACTCTAACCCACAAAGTTTAAGTAGCAAAGACAACTTTTGAGCCTTGAAGAACTTACTTACAGAGCAGTGGGTTTCTTCGAGTTTTTCTAGATTGATTACCCGGCTGGAACAATCTGTCGATTTTTGAGAGATTCAAACTTTTCTTCTGATCAACACCCCAAAACTTATGCATGTCCTCAGGGGAAAGAGAATCTGCTGGATCCACCCGGAACTTCTTGCTATTCCTTTTCTTTCCAGTGGAGGGGTATTTTTTGGACGCAAGAGAGGGTAGAGGAGCAAGGGACTCTCTTTCAGAGGAGTCAGAGGAGAGAGACATAATGTGAGGATCTTGAGACAAGGCTTTTTTAGAGGGTGGAACAACAGAGGATCCCATAGATCTGGTTTTGGTCATGGTTAAGAGAAGTAGAAGATAAGAGAAAGGTTGGATGAAGACGAGAGTACAGAGAGGGTCTTAAAAAGAAAGGAAATAGTGTGAGGGGAAGTTGAAGAGGTGATGTAGAAAGGGAGGCGTCAGTCAAAATGAGGGGACGTTTAAAGAAAAGAGATTTTGAAAAAGATTTTTCTCAGAGAACGAGGAGATGCAATTAATGAGATGCATAAAATCAATTAAAACAGGTAATACCAAGGAGAGTTCTAAGAAAACAAAATCTATCTTCCAAAAGAGGTTTAGTAAAAATATCAGCTGATTGATTTTCGGAGTTAATGAAATCAAGAACAAAATCTCTATTTTCAACATGATCTCTAATAAAATGATGCTTAATATCTATATGCTTGACCCTAAAGTGATGCATAGTATATTTAGACAGACTAATGGCACTGGTATTATCACATAAATAGGGACATATTCAAACAATAAATCATAATCAAGTAATTGGTGCATTATCCATAATAATTGAGTACCGCAGCTACCAACAATGATATATTCAGATTTTGTAGTGGAGAGAGCTACGTATATTTATTTTTTGTTGTGCCAAGAAATTAGTGCTTCCCCAAGAATCTGACATGTTTCGCTAGTACTTTTTTGATCAATCTTATCACCTGCAAAATCTGCATCTGAGTAACCAATTAGTGCAAAATCTGGTGAGTGGGGATACCATTGTCCATATTCTTGAGTTCCAATGAGATATCAAATTATTCTTTTGACAGTTGTAAGATGCGATTCTTTGGGTGCTGATTGAAATCTGGCACATTTGCATACGCTAAACATGATGTCTGGGCGACTTGCAGTTAAGTACAGCAGGGACCCTATCATTCCTTGATATGTCTTTTCATCCACGTCTTTTCCTGGTGCATCTGTTTCCAAACATGTGAATGGACTCATAGGTGTTCGAAGAGCCTTTTCTTTTTCCATTCCGAATTTTTTGATGAGTTCCTTTGTGTATTTGCTTTGATTTATGAAAGTTCCTTGTGGAGACTGTCTGATTTGTAGTCCAAGGAAGAATGTAAGTTCTACCATCAAGCTCATTTCGAATTCTCCTTTCATAAGATTTGCAAAATTCTCACACAAGGACGGGTTAGGACTTCCAAAGATAATATCATCAACATAAATTTGAACAATGAGAATATTAGCATCAAGTTTCTTTGTAAGAAGAGTTGTATCAATTTTTCCTCGCTGAAATTCATTACTTAGTAGAAAGTTACTAAGTCTTTCATACCAAGCCTTGGGGGCTTGTTTAAGGCCATAAAGGGCTTTAGACAATTTAAAAACATAGCCAGGGCAAGAAGTATTTTCAATGCCAGGAGGTTGTTTAACAAAAACTTCTTCTTTAATAAAACCATTTAAAAAATACTTTTAACATCCATTTGAAAAAGCTTAAAGCGTTTAAAAGATGAGAAGGCTAACAATATGAGGATAGATTCTAACCTTGCCACCGGAGCAAAAGTTTCATCAAAATCAATACCTTCCTGTTGTGAGTAGCCTTGAGCTGTAAGTTTTGCTTTATTTCTGATGACCTTACCTTCTTCATTCAGCTCGTTTCGAAATACCCATTTTGTGCCAATCACAGAGCCTTTTTTCAGACGTTTGACAAGAGTCCATACTTCATTTCGTTCAAATTGATCCAATTCCTCCTTCATGGCAAGTACCCATGATTCATCCTCCAATGCTTCATTAATCCATTTTGGTTCAAGCTGAGATATGAGAGTAACTGAGGCTTGTTTTTTCAATGATGCTCTAGTCTGCATTTTCTCAGTTGGATCTCCAATAATGAAGTCACTTGGATAACTTGCATTGTGTCTCCATTCTCTAGGAACAATTGTCTTATTTTGATCTGTGTCAGTCGATTGATGCTCGAGCGTAGTTGACTCTAATACTTTGATTGAGTCAATAGTCTGATCTAATTGAGTTGGCTTCTGTACCTTTTCCTCATCAATATTGAAACTACTAGCATTCTGAATGGAAGGGTTAGAATCATCAAATACAACATGAACTGATTCTTCAACACTTAGAGTTCTTTTATTGAATACTCTAAACGCACGACTAAAAGGAGAATATCCCAAGAAAATACCTTCGTCGCTACGTGGATCAAACTTACCCAAATTTGATTTACCATTGTTATGAACAAAGCATTTACAACCGAAGGGATGGAAGTAGCTGATATTTGGTTTCTTTCTTTTCCATAATTTGTAAGGAGTCTTTTTCAGTATCGGCCTTATTAGATATCTGTTCAGGATGTGACAAGCTGTGCTCACTGCTTCTGCCCAGAAGTGGTCCGAAAGGCTTTGTTCCAGTAGCATTGTTCATGCAGTGTCTTGAAGTGATCTATTCTTTTGCTCAACTACTCTATTTTGTTGAGGTGAACGGGCTGATGAAAAGTTTTGAGTGAACCCATTTTGTGAGCAGAATTTCTCGAAGGTGTTATTATCAAATTCTCCTCCGTGATCACTGTGAATTTTGGAAATATAATAACCTGCTTCTCTTTGTACTTTTCTACAAAAGACTTCAAAGTTAGCAAAAACTTCATATTTATGAGCAAGAAATATAACCTAAGTGAAACTAGAGTAGTCATCAACAATAACGAAAGCGTATCTTTTACCACCAATGCTAGAAGTCCTGGTAGGACCAAAAAGATCCATGTGAAGGAGTTGAAGAGGCTTAGAAGTACTTACGATATCCTTGAATTTGAAGGAGGAGCGAGTTTTCTTACCAAGTTGACAAACATCACAAATATGATCCTTCTCAAACTTGAGTTTTGGCAACCCCTCAACTAATTCAAGTCTGGAGAGTTTCTCGAGAGCATTCATACTTGCATGATCAAGCTTTCTATACCATAACCAAGGATTACAAGATAACGCAGTAAGACATGTTAAAGTAGGTAAATCAATATTATTTAAAATATAGATGTTGTCAACTCGATCACCAATGATGGTGATGTTCTTTGTCACATTACTGATGGTGCATTTGAGAGCATTGAACAGCACATCAAATCCTGCATCACACAGTTGGCTTATGCTGAGTAGATTGTGCTTTAGTCCATCAACCAGGTATACTTCAATTAAATTACAGGAGGGGCTGATTGTTATAGATCCAACTCCAACAACATGTCCTTTAGCATTGTCTCCAAATCCCACATATCCACCATCAAGATCTTTTACTAATTTGAAGTTCTCTGTTTTGCCCGTCATATGTCTGGAACACCCGCTATCTATTACCCACATACCCTTTTTGTATATTTTCTTGGAGTGTTCCTGTAATACAAGTAAATTAGTTTCTTTCAGGTACTCAAGTATTTTTGGGTCCTTGATGGTTAGTGTTAGTGTCCTTAGCCTTCCATATCCATTTTCTAGGATGAAATCTCTTGCAGTTAAAGGCTTTGTGACTGCTTTCACCATAGGTGAAGCAAGTGGGTTTAAAATGATTGAAAGATCTTTTTGCATAACAAAAGTCATTTGATGAGTTTGAAACACAATTACTTTTAGATCCTCTTGAGGATAAATTCTTAGTTTTGACTGAGCATTGACTGGGTGATTTCTTGGTGCTGTTTAAATGCATCCTGATTTCACCAAGTTCCTCTTCAAGCAAGGCTACTTCAAGTTGACTTGCTTCAAGAAGAATTTGCTAGTCTTTCTTTTCTTTTGCAAGCTTATTGTATTCATCAATAAGCTTTTGCAGATCATCGGTAACTAAATCCAAAGAGTATTGAAGATTTGCACAATTAGGACAGTCATATTGTCTTACCTTGCTTGTTTCACCGATGGTCATGAAGCATATGTTGGTTGTTTCATTCATCTTATATTCTGAGGCTTCTTGATCGCTCCAAGCTCCAAAGTTCTTTGAGTTGTTGTTCTTTCGACTACCCTTTTTTTTAAGTTCAGGGCAGTTTGTTTTGATATGTCCTATTTTACCACAATGATAGCATCTGTCATCATTTCATTAATATTCATTACCTCTGTTGTTTGACTGTGGCCTCTGGTTTCTTTATCTTAGAATATGCCTAAATCATCGATTGATTAGAGCTAGTGCTTCATTTCCTTCCTCATCCATTTCTTCCAACGAGTCTTCCTGGGACAGTGCATTGAAGGCGATTGTTTTCTTCCTTTCTTCCTTGTGATGCCTGTTGATGTGATTTTGTTCATAGGCCATCAAGTTTCCTCGTAGTTCATCATAGGTCATATTTTACAGATCTCCATCTTCAAGAATGGTGGCCTTTGTTTCCCAAAATTTGGGAAGACTTCTGATGAGCTTCCTGACCTGTAGTCCATTTGAGTATACCATTCCTAGAGATTTAAGCTCTCCCATAATTTTGTTGAATCTTGAAAACATGGTTTCCACAGATTCTTCATCAGCCATCTTGAATAGTTCATACTCGTTTACTAAGGAACTGATCCTGGCTTCTTTTACTTTGGTGGTTCCTTCATATGTGACTTCAATTTTGTCCCACATCTCTTTGCCAGTTTCACAGGTGGAGATTTTTTCATATTCTGCTCCGCTCACTGCACAGTAAAGTAAGCTTATGGCTCTAGCATTAATTTGAATTACCTTTTGTTGTTCTTTGTGACTTCAAAGGTTTCCAGATCAACTTTGCTTGCAGAATCTTTTAGTCCAGGGATAGGTTTCGGTCCTTTCTTTATTACAACCCAGTCTTGGAAGTCATTGGATTATACAAAGATTCTGAACCTTTCCTTCCAGTGAGAGTAATGTTGTCCGTTGAAGTATGGAGGTCTGTTTCTCTTGCAATATTGCTCCAGGGATTTGATATGTTGCCATTTGATCTTTTCTCACTTGTTGTTAGATACTTGTAATGTGAGACCTGCCCTGATACCAATTAAAAGTCAAGAGGGGTGAGGTGAATTGAAATTTCTTACCACCAAGTGGACTGTGGCTACGCACTAGTCGACTCACCTGCAAGTTAGTTAAATAAACAGTTTATGAAATAAAGAAGGAACTGAAAGTAATCAAATACACAGAGTTTTTATACTGGTTTGGATCACCAATGTGGTGCCTATTCCAGTCTCCTTGGGTTTCAAGAATTTTCTTTAGAGCCTTTGATCGAATGAGATTTACAATGGAGTGACTTGACAATTCAAGATTGTCTTTCTTAACACTCGTACTGACACAGCCTCTACCTGTATAACTAGTACTGACTTGTTCTTTTTTATTTTGATTACAATTATAGACACCAGAGAATACAAAGTATTATGAAAGATAAAAGCTAGACAGTGGTCTTGTTCAAGAGAAGTTGCATGACTTCTTTCTTCTGGATGGTTGAGCTTTTATACATGAGAGGATAAGACTATGGTTGCTCTTGTAAAGGAAAAACCCAAGGGATTTGCTCAATCAAGGATTTTGGATTTGTTCCTTGATTGATTGACTTCAATCACGTCCATATCAGATATGTCCGTGATTCTTCCTTCCTTCTATGTTTGTGGCAGCCACGTCCATATCAGATATGTCTGTGGCTCTTCCTTCCTTCTATGCTTGTGGTAGACTTGATCTCCTTTCCTTGTCGTCTAGAGATCGCCTTGATGGCTTTCCATGTGTGCTTGATTATGACAGATCTTTGCCTCCTTGATTTTAGTATTTATACTTCGCCATATTTGGACAGATTGCTAGGGTCATGGAGGGTTCCGTGATTTCCTTAATCTTCTTTCCTTTTGAACCTTTTTGATTTAGCTTTGATGGTGCTGCTGATTGTTTCCTGCAATAAAGTAGGGGATTAGTTCTGTCATTATTAAAATAACACATAGGAGGCTAACATTAATTAGTATTAGCACTTTTCATGCAGTTTTCAAATATGTAAATTTTATTTTTTTAAAAAATAAAAAATTCATATCCAAATTTATTGTCAAACATAAATATTTTGACCATCGTAATCTAAATTCCTTCTCATAAATTAGGACAGAGAGAGTATATATATCTAGGAGTGTATGTTACAAACCAAATGGGAGAGCCCAACCCAAAAGACTAATCTGATAGGTGGGAGAACTCATTTAGCCTATAAACCCATTGTCATTTCTCTATTTATTCGATGAGGGACAATTGGTTCACAACAATCGTCCCCGCTTGAGAACCAACGACCTCGTTGGTCATGGCTGACCCAGTTGGTTACGGCTGACACTCCTAGCGCACAGGCCACCACTCCGAGTTCTTGTTGGTCATGGCTTGGCCCAGTTGGTCACGGCTGGCACCCCTCTTGGGTCCATCCCACTACTCCTGGCGCTCAGGCCACCACTTCGAGTCGTGATCCCCACTCTCAATGAAAGTACCAATGTTACAAACCAAATGGGAGAGCATAACCTAAAAGACTAGTCTGATAGGTGGGAGAACTCATTTAGCCTATAAACCCATTGGCATTTCTCTATTTATCCGATGAGGGACAATTGGTTCACAAAAATATATCTCATTTTTGCTCAAACTCACGATTTTTAGATTGAAAGTGAAGAATGTTTAGCCATATTTGTGCAACTCTTTCTTGTCGTATATTTTATTTACTTAATTTTTATATTCAACTAATTATAATTCTTTTTCTGCTGCATGACCACCAAATTATAATACATTACTAGTACATAAGCTATATCTTCAACTATTGTACATTCACATATTTACTCTCATGTCATTTCAACCCTAATAACAACCTTTGACTGGAAAAGATATATTCTTCAGTCTATACTAGAAATCAAGCAAATAAAATGAAGAATATCATTTCTCATACAGAAGCAAATTTGGTGAAAGTCATAAATGCTTCATAATTCTGACAATTATTGCATTTAATTTTGGAGTATAGTTTGTCATATTGGCAGAATTTGAAAAGCATGCAGACTGAAGTCTACACCATTTTCTTGTTATTCCCTGAGAGTGTCAGAAGGTAAAATTAATTCTGAAGTTGAACTAAGAAAATCTTCTAATGTTTGGTCATGAAGTCCAAAGAGGACTTTTATTTGTTTGTGGTCCATATGATGTTGTACAGAGTACTTAAGGCATGAACAGTTTGGTAAGATTCCATTTCCCATCTTGGACTTCTTATTCAGTCAAACCAGGAATAGGACAGAGAAAGATATAGGAAAATTGTAATGACATATAAATCATTTGCTCCAGATTCTGGAGTTTCTAAAAGTTATCAAATGAATTTAATGTCCTATACTCTTAACTTTCGCGATAACTAAATACTCTAACTTTGAAATGCACATTTAAACACCTAAACTTATCTTTACTATGGCAATTAAACATTTCAACTTATAAAATGATTATCTAGATACCTCTAAAATTTATGTGTCACGTCAGCATTTGGTATCCAAGAAACACAATGAAGACAAATTAAAGTATCTAGAGATACTCTCCCAAAATTGAAGTGTTTACTTGTTAATTGAGGCCAAAACTGAGTGTCTACTTATCACTAACTTATGTATTAAGTACTATGTTTTTGTTTTTGCGCTCTCTTCTTCTTGCTTTAGTGGTTTTTCTTTTTGATTCAACTTTTACATCGTGACTGTGTAAAAAAAAAATAAAAAAAAATAGATACTACTCCTTCCGCCGGGGTGAGCATAAATATCATAAAACTAGATAAAATCAAACTAATTCGATTCTGTTTTAATTTTTTGGTTTTGGTTCTATATTTTCTAGAACTTTGATATTCAATTTGATGCTCGGTTTTAGGGTTTTGGTTCTTCGATTTAACCAAAATTTTAATACATAAATATAGTAATATATGTATATAACACTAATCCAATTTTTTCAAGAAATTTTTACATGATAGAGAAAATATATGCCATATATTTACTATACATAGCTATACGTTAAAAAAAATTACACTTTATAACTACACTTCACTTTTTCTAGCTTACCTCTCTTTATAACCAAAATCTCTCCATATCTCGCTTACCTCTCTCCTCTCTCTCCTCCCTCCCTCCCTTCCCCTCTCTCTCTTTCTCTCTCTCCCTCTCTCGCTGTTTATCATCATTTATCATCTTTAAACTCTCCTGTAAATCATTTTGTGGCATTTTAAACTTTCCATTGAGTCAAAATCAATGTCATATTTCACCAACATACGAAGGGAGGAAGCAAAACTTAATAATGTTTGGAGCTTAATGCACCACCCTTTAACTGTAGGCGAGCAGAGCCTCAAGGAAATTATCTACCAGTAACTTTATTTTTTTTAATTTTTTTTTCCATTAAATCATGAGTTATTGTAAATTGTAAATAATAAAATTCGCGTCGAGAAATTAATAATCAAGATAAAAAATATTGCAATAATTATAATATTTGATTTTAATATGTGAGTGTTACAATCTTTATGAATCCTTCGATTCTTCTTTTCAAGTATAAATTAATGGGCTTTTGAGCTTGATCTTGAATTTTAATAAACTTTATCTTGACTTGTGAATTCGATGAGTTTGATATTGACTTGTTCTTGAGTTCAATAGATTTTGAGCTTGATCTTGAATTGGTGATCTTGATCTTGAGTTTGTATTTGGACTTGAGTGCTTCAACTTGTAGCTTGTAGAGAAATCTGCAACGTTTGATCTACGAGCTCTCTCTGGCTTCTTATTAGAATTTTGGTAGATTTTATGAATTATGGAAGACCCCTATTTATAGTTGTAGAATGGAGGAGTTGTGGTGAGGACAAACTTCTTTCGGTCAATCAGATTTAAGTGACATGACGATTGATTGGTCAGAACATGTCATTTATACACGTGGTGTATTTTCAGTGGCCTTTAATTTCACTAGGCATATTGTATCATTTTGACACGTGACATGACCTTATTGACTTCTCATTTGACTTGGCGTGCCACATCATTTGACACGTGGCGTCCAATTGAGCCTCTAGAATAAGATAACATCTTGAGCTTAATTAACAAAGTGGGCTCATCATTTGTAGTTCAAGGTGTAGCCTTTATTCAAAATGATTTTTCATTAATCATAATATATCCAAAGAGTTATATGTATTTTATCATCAACCTATGCAATACCTGAATATATATATATATATGTGACATAGACTCTAATAAGCAATGAATGCATAAGAAGAGGTGTGGTATTAGCACATCCTTCCAAGTGGAATTAAGAGATTAAGTGTTATATCGAGAAACATCCACGTGTATCTTGAAAAGTAGTTAGCAACAATTAGTTAGGGGTACTTTCCACCGCCATCTATCCTTGAACAATATTCAAGCCTAGCAAAAATATTATTGCAGCCCACGAGCTTTGAACCCAAGGCCTCATACATCAAAATCACACCTTTAACCACTTGGGCAGAGGAAGGCATGATGAATGTAACAGGACGGGCCCAATATATGTTGTTTTCTCTTTTCAAATTTATGTGGCAGAGATAAATTTTAGAGTTAATCAATTTTTTATATGATTTTTAAATATTTAAGTTATTAGTTTTTGTGATTTATAGTGTTTTTTTTACATAATTTTCAGATAATATATGTTATTCTTCCTATCTCAATTTATGTGGCACCGATAAAAATGTGGAGAGTCAACCAAATTTTTTATATATCTTTTAAATATACTAAGTTGTTAATTATTGTAATTTATAATAATTTTTACGTTATTTCTAAATAATATACCCTCTATCTCAATTTATGTGGCACTGATAGAATTTCGATAGACAATCAAATTTTTTATGTTTTTCAAATATTTAAAATCGTTAAATATTATAATTTATAATATTTTTTACGTTATTTTCAAATAATATATATTACTTCATCTGTCCCAATTTATGTGACACTGATATAATTTTGAGAGTCAACCAACTTTTTATACTTTTTATAAATATTTTAAGTTGTTAATTATTATGATTTATACTACTTTTGCGTATTTTTCAGATACATAATCGATTAAAAAGAAAAATAAAATAAAATAATTAAAATAGAAAAAATATACAAAAATGATAAAAATGCCCTTACTATATAGAAGAGTGACGGGAAACACACACGTCGATGAAGAGGTGTGTGCTTACCACACTTCTATATAGTAGTAATTTAAATATTTGGTGATAAAACTTGAAGTATTAATTCAATGATTTAATTAAGATCAATAATAATACGCAATCCGTGCATGCTGAAATCGAATGATGCTCGAAAATTAAGAACATAATTATTATAATGACCAGATGCTTCGGCAAAGCAAAACCACTATGGGTCTCATGAATTTTATCGTTGTCTTATCCAAAAGTAATGGGGTTCCTTCATTTTGATTGGAAATAATGTCACCAAGCCCAATTCCATTTGGATATGGAAGAATTTACGTTCACCGTCTTCTTCTTCTTTCTTTTAAATGAAATTAGAATTCCCAATTAATATTGGCAAAGATCTTCTATATTAATATTAATTCCTCTAACCTCCTTATGACCTCTATAAATAGCCACTTCTTTTTTATTATTTTGCATCGGGCCCCAACGTCTCCAACCACGAACGCAGAACATAATGTAAGGTAATTTCCTCTCTCTCTCCTTTTGATTTACACCTCAGTACATCAATAGTAGAAAACTCATATCTTATTGTAAAAATATCAAAATCATGAATGGTTTGATATTCTAGAAACTAGATTTCACGATTTATAATATATCCAAAATTTAGGATTAAACTCCTTTAATATCGTTCTAGACAATTTTTTAAAGTTAGCTTTAAATTCTATCATGCTAAAAATTTCAGATCTGTGCGACTTTACTAAAATTTCTGCAGAAACTAGACACAGAGGTCTATAACATATCAAAAATTTAGAATTTAATACCCTTGATATCATTCCAGATGTTAGTAAGAAGTCAACTTTAGATTTTGATGCACCAATAGTTCAAAATTTATGCAACAACATCAAAAAAATTATATCTTGATGTAGAAGTACTGAATCTTGATTCGCTTAATCATGCAGTTACTAGACACAAGCATCTATAACATATCCAAATTTTAAAATTTAACACCTTCAAAATTATTCTAGATAATATTTTGAAGTTGACTCTAGAATCTGTCATGCGCAGACAATTTTATATTTGAGCTGTCTCACCAAAAAAAATTATATCTTGATGTTGGAAAGTCACCATCGAAAATTATTTTGATCACTAGAAATTAAATTTCAAGGGCTTCATTCTCACCAAATTTTTTGGCTCAAGTCTGTCCGAGTCGCTCTAGGCTAAGTTTTAAACTCGACTTCCAAATCTAAAACGTCTTGATAGGTAACATTTTTTCTTCTACTTGTGTTTTCTTTGTGTTTTTTTTGTGGGCTTGTAACAAATAACATTCATGAAAGGTCAGCTTGAGGTGCGAGAGTTTAGCATCGCTTTCGACACCTTGAGACTGATAACTTTAGTTTTAAATATGGATTCTTTTAACGACGTACCTATGCAACAATCAGCTTAAGGTGCGAGAGTTTAATATCACCTCCGATACTTTAAGACTGACAAGTTCGACTCCAAGTTCAGCTCCTCTTAATGACGTACCTATGCAATAATTTGCTTAAGGTGTGAGAGTTTAATATCGCCTTCGACACCTTGAGACTGACAAGTTCGACTCCTTTTTATGACATATTCGTGAAAATGCCAATTTAAAGTGCAAAGATACAAAATTTATCCACCTTAAGGAATGAGAATATAATGACCCTTTTTAAGGATAAATATGTGAATAGCTCAGCTTAAGGTATAAAGGGACAAATTTTATCCACCTTAAGACATGAAAATTTAGAAGGCCAGGCTTGAAGACTTGGTAGATTCAAACTTTTGAAGACTTCAACTTATAGACTCAACAACTTTAAAGAATTCAACTTGCAGGCATGGTGGATCTAAAACTTCAACTTAAGACTTGGAGGATTTGAGAACTTCAGCTTGCATACTTGGAGTTGCGGACTTGGCGAATTTGAAATCTTTATCTCACAGACTTCAACTTGCAGATATGATAGATTTGAGAAATCAACTCCCAGAGTTGCTGAACTTTGAGGACTTCAACTTGCAGATTGGATAAATTTGAAGAATTCAACTTAAAGACTTGTCAGTTTTGATGACTTCAACTTACAAACTTGATAAATTTGATACCTCAACCTACAGACTTGGCGGCTTTGAGAACTTCAACTTATAGACTTGGAAGATTTGAAACCTCACCCTACAGACTTGACATATTTGAAGACTTCAACTCACAAACTTGACAGATTTGACGACTTCAACTCGCAGACTTGATAAATTTGAGACCTCAACCTAAAGACTTGGCGGCTTTGAGAACTTAAACTTACAAACTTGGAGGATTTAAAACTTACTCTATTGACTTGACAACTTTGAAGACTTCAACTCACAAACTTAGAGGATTTTGAGGACTTCAACTTTCAAACTTGACAAATTGAAATCTTTATCTCACAGTACTTGGAGTATTTGAGAATTTCACCTTATATACTTGGTAGATTTTGACTTCAACTTACAGGCTTGACCAATTTGAGGACTTCAAATTCCATTGAACAAGCTCATTTTTCATAACGGTTTTCCTCCATCGAGCTATCAGTATTCGGTGAAACTCTAAAGTTTGATAAAAGAGTACTTAAACCCTAACCTTCATGTTCCCGGTCAAGTGGTAATATGTATTTTTGGTACTCATGCGACTGAACCTAGAAGGAAATTCTAAGCGCCTATGTACCTCGGTGAAGAATTCCCCAAAAATTCTAAGCGCCTATGATCAAGTCATAATGTAATACCCCAAACATTCTAAGCTAAGACCCGAACTACTTCCATGAGTGTAATAATTATTTTCCTAATGTGGTGAGTATTTTGGATGCGAATCATATTCATAAAGAACTTCTATAATCAAGTTAAGTTAAAAGCTCCCCAACCAAATACGTTTTCATATAAGACTAAACTAGTGTCAACTTCAAATAATCATGGTTCATAGAATATGAGGAGTTAGGTGACCTAGTACCTATCAAATTAAAGATTTTTGAGTCTTCTTTCCAATATCACCGACCGTGTATTAATTCGAGTCTGGAGTAAAAAATTATGGGTATTTTACTGTAGCACTGTTAGTTTCTACGGGCGGAATGACGAACCATGGAATAGAATCACGATCCATATTGTGACTCATGAAAAGAGACCTGAAACTTAAAATTTTCACCCTCAAATTGATGGGTTGGTCCATGACCCGTGGACCAAAACCACGGTCCATAGTATGACCCGTGGAATGTCAAATTTTAGCTTTTCTTCATAGGTTTTCATAAGTCACTTTATGGGTCGTCATTTTGGATGATGGACCGTCCTGTTAACCATGGAATCACCTTCAGAGAGTTACCAAATCCTTTAAATCCACGAGTGGGTTGATGATCCTTCAACCCATTTCATGATCCGTGGTTCCATCCGTGGAACATGATTCTAAAATTTTCAGCAGTTTTCTAGACTCGTTCTTCAGAGGTATTTTAGACCTTTTTCACTCTTTTAACACGAAAACCACATTGTTTTAACCATACTAAACACGTATACTAATCCTAAACCACCTCGAATCCCTCATTCTCTCAAAAATCAAGTGACACTTAGTCAAGAACAAAGCTAAGAGGCGATTTCTTCTCCAAGGCAAGAGTTAGGGTTCTTCTCCAAACCTCCAAAATTCAGTTTAAGATTCTCCATTAACCAGGTATGTGGGATTTCAATGAGGGTTTCCTTTCACCCTCAACCCCAAAGTCTTAGATTTCAGTATGATATTTACAAATTATGATTCTAGGGTTCTTACCCAAACAAGTCTTTTAGTATGAATTCAATCTCTCGATGATTCTACATGACTACTATCCTTGTTAGGATGATTTTTACATGAATTCCTGCAATTAGATTTCAAACCCTAGATTTTAGAGAAAGCAAATTCTAGCGTGATTTTACTCAACTATGCATGTTTTTACAACATTAAATTCCTTATATACTATATGTTTCCCATATATGTTTAAGTAATATTGCATGAAGTTTTATAGATATTTTCGTAAAATCTCTGAAATTTAGATGAAATAGACTTAGCCTGGATTTACAGTATCTTCTGCATGAATTAGCTTTCTTTTCAAGAACTTAGCATGAAATTGTAGTATTTTTATATGAATTAACTTTTCCTTGGAATTTAGCCTAATCTACTAGCACTTAGTTTTAATGCATGAAATAACTCAGTTATCAACCTATAACTTTTAGAAAAATAGAATGCTTTCAGTCTCAGTATTATTTTGCATTCTCAGAAAATTAGTATTTTGAGGTATTCATTATGTCAGTTTTATTTATTTATTTATTTAATTATTTATTTATTTGCTTAGTTGGGAGTAGTACTTAGCACCGAGTGTATGCGGGGATGAAGGCTCACCTGCCAGTTTAGGCTGAGACATTTAGTAGAAGTTCCTAAGTCCCAGAATTACAGTGCCACCGTAGGTTATAAAGGGGTCACCCGTCAGTTTAGGCTTGACACCCTAGTCCCTTATTGGATATCAGATTAGTGGATCTACGCCAGAAAATGTTTGTACCCTTGGTAAGGTATGAACAACCTCCTAGTCAGGGTTACAGGTTGTCCCCATAGTTAGATCAACTTGGAGTATGTCGGTTAATAGTAGCTCCCACAGTTCATACTCAGTTAGTGCATGACCTCGTAGTTAGTTATTCAGTTCCGTATTATTCAGATTCAAGTTACCTACTTGGTCATTGCATCAGTTCACCTGTTTTAGTATTTTTAGCATGCTCAGTAGAAGTAACTGCCCTAAATATTTACTTTAAACATGAATTTTAGCATGGCTCATGATTTTTATCTCAGTTGCACTATTTCATGATTTACAGACATAATTCATCTTTCCAATTCATGGATCCCCAAGTAACAGTTTTACTTATCTTAAAATATCATGATCTCACAGTTACAGTTCAGAAACATGACTTACACCCTCTTTAGTAAAAGGGCTTATGTTTTACAGTTTTGACTTATGCACTTCAGATGTTATACTTAGTCCAGTTTTCAGCCATGCTTTCAGTATACATGTTTTCTCATAATTCTAAAGTTAGTGCATTATCTCACATGCTCAGTACATTCAAAGTACTGATTGCATACCTTCTTGTGCTACATCTTTTTGATGATACAAGTCTTAGTGCTAGCTTATAGGATCATGGTCAGACAGATCGCAGCTTCTAGTCAGCAGGGAATGAGTTCTCCTTTTTCGGGAACTCTAGTCAGTTAGTAGTCATAGCAGCTTATTTTCAGTTCTTATGTATTGATTAGAGATAGTTGGGGGTCATGTCCCGGCTAACTATAGTCAGTGTTAATAGAGGCTTCATAGACAGTCAGTCAGTTAGTTGTATCAGTTTTCAAATGACTATGTATATTAGTTTACAAAGTTTAGTTTATTATAGTACTCTTCAAGAGCTCAACATTTGTTTCAGCTTCCGCATATTATTATTTTCTGTTTATATGTTTCTATTCAGTTGCTCATGAAGTATGCCAACATGAAGGGTTAACTTGGGGATACTTGTGATTTCAGGTCTCGTGTTACATCCAGGGTGTAGGCTCGGGGCATGACAAACTTGGTATCAGAGCACAGAGTTCAAGTGTCCTAGGGTGTCTATAAAGCTGCGTCTTGTAGAGTCTTGCTTATGAGTGTGTTGTGCACCACACTTATAATCAGGAGTCTATAGGGTATTTAGGAAATGTTTCCCTTCTTTCATACTCTAAATCGTGCAGTAAAAATACCCCTTAAGAAACTTACGTAGATTCGTGCATTAATCCAATTCCTCCAATCATGCCTCATCTTCGAGATGGTAAAAATAGTATAGTTTAGATTCTTGTCAGTAAGATACTCTCAGATAGAACCATCAGAAAATTTAAGAGACTACACAAGGGCTTGAGAGGAGTCCACTAGTGCATTAAGTCTACTAATCCAAAAACAGGTACCATTTTTTACTCGTACAACTAAGCCTATAGTAGAGTGTGCCCTCAGACCCCTTCTGGAAACTTTACTATGAATCGCGCCTTAATCGAAAAGTATGGTTCTCTATGCACTTGGGTAGTATAGTTACTCTTGAGATAATGTGAAGTGAGATGTTATGGGCCATAAGTAGCAGAATGATCCCAGAGCTAGGTGTATGAATTTAGAGTATAGTAGCTATAAGATTGGGATAGTGATGGACTGAAGTATGTAGCCATAGTCATGTATTAATAAGGTGAGTATTGGGGTGATAAGTCTTTTGGCGTTAAGGGAAGATTAATAAGTTTTATATAGGTTCCATGGTAGTATGTAGATGAAGGATAGGTGTATATTATATGGCATTCTTAGAGATGAATTTAGAAGATTATAGATAGATGATGTTGAGTCCCATAGTATAGTTTTAATTCAGTTCATTTTGGTGGATGTAAGCTTAGAGATGCGATAAGCTAAGGTCCGATTGCTAAGTGTTAGAAGAAGTGGTTAGGTGTGCCAGTAAGAGTATGAGTCCTCTAGTGATTGCCTTAAGGGTAAAGAGGAAGCTAAGAGATGCCTTAACAGAAGACCTAGAAAGGGTTTAACATCTTCAGTTATAGCCTATCAAGGAGAGTTTAGCATCCAGGAGTACAGTGATACCCCGACCTTACAAGAGTTAACTGATTATAGCCTAGCTAGGAGAGAGATTCACGGACTTAGAGGGGTGAAGTTTAAGCTAAGGGGGAGATAATAGAATGAGAAATCAAGTTGAGTCTTGCGACTCAACTAGTATAGAATTCTATAAAAACAGCTATGCTGGAATATCAGTCCGTTCTTATTCTAGCGGATTCCTAGCACTTCATTCAAGACGACACTATACTCAGACATATTTGTATCATACTCATGATTGATTTCATACACTCCATATAGATTCACGTCTATACTCAGCTCTTAGAACAAACAGAAATTGCTCCAGATAGTGATTCCGGTCTTACTCTACGATTCTATGAATTCTAGCTTTATGCCATGAGACTCATTATATATGTAAACTCATGTATCACGGTATGTTCAGTTCTATGTACTCAATTCAGTCCTCAAGATATGCCTTAATGGCTAATGAAATTATGCTACGTCATGTATATGCTTAGACCAGATTTTTTGAACAGTTTGCGCTTATGATTCCTTACTATAACCATGATTCCTGTGTCCAGAATGTGAGACACTCAGGCCTTTGCACTTGACTTCTCAGACCTTACCTTGAGTGGCTAGATCACACTAAGTATAAGTTAAGACTGAACAATACTCCTTCATGCGTGATGCTCATGCTCCCACTCTATTCCTTCAGTGATCTTAGCTTATGTTGTCATAGTTATTAGTGGAGGAAGATAAGTAGTAGCCTAGATGGGAAGTACTAGATGTTTCTTTTTTTGGGTTTACTAGTTTCACCTTATCTTGTAGGTGTGAGCAAAATGTGAGGTAAGGATTGTTCATGTGAAATGGTTAGATGAGAAATTTTAGAGTGTCCCTTTGTGGAAGTTCATGAAGTTGCAGCTTCTAGATATGCTAGGAAAGTAGAGAGAAGTCTCATGTAGTGTCAGCTAAAAAGAACCCATAAGATGATCATAGTAATAGGCTTGAATGTCATGATGAAATACATGTGGGCCTTTGCTTTGTATGACTAGTAACCCATTGATTAGAGTTCAAGGTTAGTTGATTTTCATGATAAGAAGGAATACTATTCTTGGAAGATAACATATGATGCAAGAGATATAGCCGAGATAGGATTGAACATGGTGAAAGAAGGTAGTTAGACTCAGACCTCAACATCTACATGTGCACTGATGAGAATTTTAGTTACAGATGGTAAGTGTGGTATTCAGAGGAGTTAGTATAGTTGAAGGGTGCGCCTAAGCTTAAAGGTGGTAAATTATATTGTTTAAGATAGGAATAGTCTTGTTCTTACTCCCTATTCAGGGTGCTCATTCTTTATGTACAGTAGCTTCAGCTAGCAAGAGAGTAGACCCCTCATATCAAATCAGTTCAAACCTACCAATAATCATTCTTAAGGCCAGAAGGCCCTAAGTTCAGCTCAATCCATGCTAGTACGCTCAGTTTAGAAGAGAATAGTTTTCTCGGATAGTAACTCCTCTCAGTTTTATGTTTCTTTCAACTAACTAGGATTTCTAAGAATGCGTTCGTTCTTTATGAGTTTTAGCTAAGTCCCTAATCTCACTCCAAACCAATTATCATGTTGGATACTCAGTTTCATATCCTATCAGTGTTCTTATGCTCACAGTATGCATATATACCATATGAACTCAGCTCAGTTCAAATTTCAGTCAGAAATCATTTACCATGTCCGTACTCCAGCTTTTAGAACTCAGTTGGTGGGATTACAACTGTTTTTCTACCATCTCAGCCTAGTTAGTCTTCATTCGAAGATGAATGATCCCAAGGGAGAGATATTGTAATACCCCAAAAATTCTAAACTAAGACCCAAACCATTTCCATGAATGTAATGATCATTTTCCTAATGTGGTGAGTGCTTTGGATGCGAATCATGTTCATAAGGAACTCATATCATCAAGTTAAGTTGAAAGTACCCCAACCAAATACATTTTCATATAAGACTCAACTAGGGTCAAATTCAAATGATCATGGCTCATAGAATATGAAGAGTTATGTGGCCTAGTACCTGCCAAATTAAAAGTTTTTGAGTCTTCTTTCCAATACCACTGACTGTGTATTAATTAAAGTCCGGAGTAAAAAATTATGGGTATTTTACTGTAGCACTGTTAGTTTCTACGGACGAAATGATGAACCGTGGAATAGAATCACGATCCATATTGTGACTTATGAAAAGAGACCTGAAACTTAAAATTTTCACCCTCAAATTAATGGGTTGATCCATGACCCGTAGACCAAAACCATGGTCCATAGTATGACCCGTGGAATGTCAAATTTTAGCTTTTCTTCACAGGTTTTCACAAGTGACTTTACGGGTCGTCATTTTGGATGATGGACCATCCTGTCAACCGTGGAATCACCTTCAGAGAGTTACTGAATCCTTTAAAGCCACGAGTGGGTTGACGATCCTTCAACCCATTTCATGATCCGTGGTTTCATCCATGGAACATGATTCTAAAATTTTCAGCAGTTTTCTAGACTCATTCTTCAGGGGTATTTTAGACCTTCTTCACTATTTTAACACGAAAACCACATTGTTTTAACTATCCTAAGCAAGTATACTAATCCTAAACTACCTCGAATCCCTCATTCTCTCAAAAATCAAGTGACACTTAGTCAAGAACAAAGATAAGAGGCAATTTTCTTCTCCAAGGCAAGAGTTAGGGTTCTTCTTCAAACCTCCAAGATTCAGTTTAAGATTCTCCATTAACCAGGTATGTGGGATTTCAATGAGGGTTTCCTTTCACCCTCATGCCCAAAGTTTCAGATTTCAGTATGATTTTTACAAGTTATGATTCTAGGGTTCTTACCCAAACAAGTCTTTTACTATGAATTCAATCTCTCGATGATTCTACATGACTACTATCCTTGTTAGGATGATTTTCACATGAATTCCTGCAATTAGATTTCAACCCTTAGATTTTAGAGGAATCAAATTCTAGCCTGATTTTATGAAACTTTGCATGCTTTTACAGAATTGAATTCTCTATATACTATATGTTTCCCATATATATTTAAGTGATATTACATGAAGTTTTACGGATATTTTCTTAAAATCCCTAAAATTTAGATGAAATAGACTTAGCCTGGATTTACAGTATCTTCTGCATGAATTACCTTTCTTTTCCAGAATTTAGCATGAAATTGTAGTATTTTAATGAATCAACTTTTCTTCAGAATTTAGCCTAATTTACTAGCATTTAGTTTTAAAGCATGAAATTACTCAATTATCAGCCTATAGCTTTCAGAAAAATAGAATGCTTTCAGTCTAAGTATTATTTTGCATTCAAAAAGTCAGTATTTTGAGCTATCTAGTATGTCAGTTAATTTATTTACTCAGTTGGGAGTATTACTTAGCACCGAGCGGGTGAGGGGATGAAGGCTCACCCGTCAGTTTAGGTTGAGACCTTTAGTAGAAGTCCGTAAGTCCCTGAACTACGACGCCACCATAGGTTATAAAGGGGTCACCCATCAGTTTAGGCTTGACACTCTAGTCCCTTGTTGGACATCAGAGTAGTGGATCCACGCCAGAAAATATTTATACCCTTGACAAGGTATGAACGCCCTCCCAGTCATGATTATAGGTTGGCCCCATTGTTAGCTCAGCTTAGAGTATGTCGGTTAATAGTAGCTCTCACAGTTCATACTCAGTTAGTGCATGACCTCATTGTCAGTTATTCAGTTTCGTGTTACCTACTTGGTCATTCCATCAGTTCACCTATTTTAGTATTTTCAGCATGCTCAGTAGAAGGAACTGCCCTAAATATTTACTTTAAACATGACTTTTGGCATGACTCATGATTTTTATCTCAGTTACACTATTTCATGATTTACAGACATAATTCATCTTTTCATTCCATGGATCCCCAAGTAACAGTTTTACTTATCTTAAAATATCATAATCTCACAATTACAGTTCAAAAAATGACTTACACCCTCTTCAATAGAAGGGCTTATGTTTTACAGTTTTGACTTATGCACTTCAGATGTTATACTTAGTCCAGTTTTCAACCATGCTTTCAGTATACATGTTTTCTCATATTTCTAAAGTTAGTACATTATCTGACATGCTCAGTACATTCAAATTACTGATCGCATACCTTCTTGTGCTACATCCTTTTAATGATGCAGGTTTTAGTGCTAGCTTATAGGATCATAGTCAGACCGATCGCATCTTCAAGTCAACAGGGCATGAGTTGTCTTTTTTTTGGAAACTCCAGTCAGTTAGTAGTCATAGCAGCTTATTTTTAGTTCTTATGTATTGATTAGAGATAGTTCGGGGTCATGTACGAGGTAACTGTAGTCAGTGTTAATAGAGGCTTCATAGACAGTCAGACAGTCAGTCAGTTAGTTGTATCAGTTTTCAAATGACTATGTATATCAATTTATAAATGTCACGACCCAGAGCGTCATAAGTGGTACCCACCCAATACCCCCGGGTAAGTAGACCAATTATGACCCAACACTTAATCATTCTAGCAGCTTAAAACAAAAGCATAAAATAAACTAGCTATAAAATTTCAAATACTAGTTCATAAAACTGCGGAAACATCCTCCCTAGAACCTGAAATTCATCGTACAAAAATATTCTACCAAGTTGTCTAGAAAATACGGGGATGCAATCTTAAATAAGCAAGAATTTAAGCCCAAAACAAGTGGGCTATAACTAAACATAAAGAAACCAAGGTAGCTCAATCGAAGCAGCTCACCCTTGATGTTTGAAAGTGTTGGGACTAAAGGTGAGGTCGTGCGTTAGCCACCAGAAGATTTCATGTACTCACAAAAAGAAAAGCAAGTGCAGAATAAGTATACAACCACCGTGTACTGGTAGAATCATCAGCCAATTCCAAATAAACAGTATATGAACAGTAACTAAAGCCAAGTAAAACACAGAAAATATGTAAACAAGCCAACAAATATCTCTAGACTACAAGTCTCCTCCTAGCTTATCCCTACATGTAATCCACTTCACAACCATTGACAATATTCAATGACAAAACAATAAACATTCTGTTTTACTTATCCCGGACCCACCCTGGGATCCCCCTAACAACACCTAAGTGTTAAACATACAACCCGGTCTACACCAAGACTAACTCATAATCAAATATAATAATAATCCGACCTCTCAAGGACCATATGCAATATCACAATTCAGCAACACAACCCGATCCACTCATGAAACCATCGTAAAAATGCACAATACAATAAAATAAACCCGTACCATGCGTGGTACTCGAGCCAACCAGTTAGTATCTCGTACCAGATGTTGTACCAGAGCCAACCATTTGTTATCCTGTACCAAGCGTGGTACCCGAGCCAACCATTAGTATCCCATACCAGGCGTGGTACCCCAGCCAACCGTTTGTCATACAGAATCCACAGTCACAAACAATGAACAATCAACACTTGTAAACCCACAAGCAATAACACCTTGTTCATTTCACAATATGATAACATGACACTTAGACTTTCCTAAATTATTCCCTAAGCATGAAACTCATACAATACTTAAGCAAAAGTACACGAACATACAATGCATACAAGAATCAATAACCATCACCTACCTCAAAATATTTCAAGCTCTACTCAACCAGAGCTTTCCTGTTTCCCAAAGTTCTTACCGGTTCTTGGTCTAAAATAACACACAATAACCAAAATCAATCCTTATGGCCTAATAGTTACCTGGATTATGCAAAAATCCTAAACCTCAGGAAACCATGATCATCCCACCCTTTTTCCCGGGAATTACCACCATTAATTCATTTATTCCTACCATTTTTATGGATACAATAGAGAATTAAGGTCACATGATCATAATCTAATGAAATTATCAACATCCAAGAACTTCTACACCATAGAATTCCCTATTTCCCCAAATTTTACCATCCTAGGTCATTCCAAACCTTTCCCCAAGTTCACCCCTAGTAATTCTATAGTGTAGGAAGGAAAGTACGAAGTTTGGGGAGTAGAATTCTTACCTTTAGGACGAAAATTGGTGGAAAACTGATGAAAGTCGCCCAGAATTGCCTTGCCCTTCTCCCAATACATGTTGAGGAAAACTGACTATTTTTGGGGAATTTTCTACATTAAATCCCATCATGCTCCGCTATAGCGATCCGCTCTGCTATAGAGGTACCTCTGTAGAGGAATCGACCACTATGGCGGAGGCTGACTGATGTTAACTTTTGGTGTAGCGGTATTTTCTCTGCTACGATGGAGGTTGCTATGGCGGTGTGTCAACCGCTACAGTAGTTGACACAGGACAAAAAGTCATAAAGTCTCCCAAATTTGTCTATTTTATAACACACTCATTTTCCTGACGTTCTGGAACAACCCTTTCACGTCAACCTCGATACTGAGAGTTCTACTCACCCGAATTCAATTCTGAAAAGTTCCCCAAACTCCTTTATGTTTTATCTAAACAAAAAACTAGCTCAAAATAGTTACCCAATCCTTATCCAGATTGCCCTAGACCATACCTTGCTCCAAATCCTAAAGTTTTTTTTCTTAAAACTAGGCACGAAAAGTCTACTCATAATGACGAACCCGGTCATTACAATAGATACCAATTTACCCATCGTTCATCCCCGAACGATCCAACCCAAAATTATGGAAATAAAGAAAGAAAAGTGTAGTATTTGAATTCTCAAAAAAGTGAGGGTACTTGTCCCGCATGTCCTTCTTGGTTTCTCAAGTGGCTTTCTCAACCAGATAATGCTTCCATTGAACCTTTACCATACTGATCACCTTTGTACTCTATTTTCGGACATCCCGATCAAAAATCACAACTGGCTCCTCTTCATAGCGAAGTCCTTATCAATTAACACTTTATCCCACTTGATGATGTAGTCCCCATATCCATGGTATCGCTATAGCATTGATACATAAAATATTGGATGGACACCCGACAAACTGGGTGGCAGTGCTAAGCTGTAAGCCACTGGCCCTACAATCTCAAGAACTTCGAACGGTCCAATGAATCGAGGGCTGAGCTTGCCCTTCTTACCGAAATGCATAACTCCCTTCATTGGTGACACCTTCAATAGTACTTGTTCACCAATTTGAAAATCCATGTCCCTTACCTTGCGATCCGCATATTCCTTTTGCCTGCTTTGGGACGCTAGCAACTTGGTCTGAATGCCTCTCACCTTTTCTTATGCTTCCCTTACCAAGTCCACGCCTAAAAGCTTTACATCGCCTTCCTCAAACCACCCTATAGGTGACCTACAACTCCTCTCATACAGTGCCTCGAACTGTGCCATGTCGATACTAGAGTGGTAGCTATTGTTGTATCAGAACTCACATAATGGTAGAAACTGGTCCCAATGACCATCAAAGTCAATCACATATGCTCTCAGCATGTCCTCCAATATCTGGCTCATCCTCTTCGACTAACCATCAGTCTGGGATGGAAGGTTGTACTGAAGGTGAGTTGAGTGCCCAACTCTTCGTGTAGCTTACCCCAAAACTTAGAGGTAAACTGCATACCCTTATCTGAAATAATGGACAGTGGTACCCCATGCAATCTCACGATCTTTTTCACATAAATTAGCCAATTGCTGCAAATTATAGTCCACCATGACCGAAATAAAATGAGCTGACTTGGTCAGCCTATCCACAATGACCCAAATAGAGTCATACTTCTCCAAGGTCTTGGGAAGACCCACCATGAAATCCATGGCTATCCTTTTCCACTTCCACTCTGGAATGGGCATCCTCTGAAGTAGTCCTGTAGGTCTTTGGTGCTCATACTTTACCTGCTGACAATTTTGACATTTGGACACAAAATCAGCTATGTCCCTTTTCATCTCGGGCCACCAGTAAGTTGCCTCAAATCCCTGTACATCTTGGTTACCCCCGGATGAATAGAATATCGACAACCATGAGCCTCTACTAACACTTTATGAATGATGTTATCAACCCAAGGAGAACAAATCCTTCCTCTGAAATTTAACACGTTGCTAGAATCCAACGTGGCATCCCCAGACTCTTCGGATATTGCCTTGCTCCAAAACCTGCTCAACTGCGAATCCTGAAACTGTTTGGCCTTTATCTCTTCTATGAATGTGGATTTGACCTCAAAACTGGTCAACACCCCACCCTATTCTGAAATACCCAAGTGCATGAACCTAGATTCCAAAGCCTGAATCTCCCTTGCCAATGGTCATTTGGACACCCCCAAATAAGCCAAACTACCCATGCTAACTGTCTTCTGGCTCAATGCGTCCGCCACAACATTAGCCTTACCCAGATGGTACTGAATTGTCATGACCCAACTACCGGGTCATGCGGGAAACTACTCTAATCAACCTAGATAGAAGAACCTTTACCACCCGAACCAACAGGCAAAGCAGAAAAAGGAAATAACCATTAAGTAAGTCCCTTTTATACGTGAGAAATCTTTTTACAAGAATTTGGAAAATCTTTATACAACAACTTTCGAAAAAAATAACAACCTTTAAAACTTGCAAAAATTTACTAAAAATATAACACAACCTCCCCAGAAACTAGTCTAAGCCGGTACAAAAGCTTCTACAAGATGAGCTTATAACATAAGATGGACACAAATCCCACCATAGAAGAAAGTAGGAGCTGTTGGAAGATCACCGCAATCCTGAACCTGTGAAATATCACCGACCCTATGTCACGACCCAGACCACCATTAGTGGCATTCATCTAACCCCCGGGTGAGTGAACCATCACTTCCCCGAACTTAATCGTTCTAACAGCTCAAAACCAGTGCATAAAAGTAAACTAGTAATTTAATAATAATAAAACAACTACATTAAGTTAACCTGCAGAAATTTCCCCCTAGAATCTGAAAGTCGCAGTATCAAACAATTCTACAAATGTCTAGAATGCGGGGATGCAACCCCAAAAATATAAGGAAATAGTCTAAGCCCGAAACAAATGGGCTACAACCCAAATGATAGACTCAAGGAATCTCGATTGAAGCAGCTCACCCTTGGAGTCTGGAAATGCTGGTACTACATATGAGGTCGCGTCTCAGCCGCTGAAAGATTGCATGTACTCACAAGAAGAAAAGCAAGTGCACTATCAGTATACCACCACTGTGTACTGGTAGGATCATCAGCCAGTTCCAAATAAAATAGTGTATAATTCAGTACAACAAATCAAGTACAAGTATGGAAAACATGCAACGAGTCAACAGGCTCCCCAAGACTACAAGTCTCTACCTAGCATGTTCCCACATGAAATCCACCATTGATAATCATAAAAAACAGTCACATAACTAATAAACCATCCTTTCGTCTAGCCCGGACACACCCTGGGATCCCTTCTAAACAATACCTAAGCCTAATCCAAGACCAATTCCACAGACATAACAGGATTCCCGATTACTCAAGAACCACCAACTAATATCATAATTCTAATAAAATAGCTCGGTCCACTCACGAAACCAATAACAGTCAATGCAATGCAATAATATCAATACAATGATGCAATAAAATAAACCCGTACCAGGAGTGGTACCCGAGCCAACCGTTAGTATTCCGTACTAGGTGTGGTACCCGAGCCAACCATTTGTTATACATGTACCAGGCGTGGTACCCGTGCCAACCATTAGTATATCCGTACCAGGCATGGTACCCGAGCCAATCGAATGTCAACAATCCACAGTCAAATAATGAACAAACAACTTGTAAACCAACAAGTAACACACCGTTCAATTCACAAACGGTAAAACAGGACCCTTAGACATTCTACACAATTCCTCTAAGCAATGCAATTCATACAAACACATAGATAAGAGTGAAAAATATACAACATTCACAGGAATCGTAAGCCATCAGTTACCTCAAAATGATCCAAGCTCTACTCAACCCGAGCTTTCCCGTGTTCCGAATTTCTTTCTCGTTCTTGGTCTAAAACAACATACAAGTACTTTGAATTAACAATAAGGCCTGCGCATTACCCGGATTACACCAAATCCCAGACCCCCAGGCCACCCATGATCATCCTACCCCTTTTTCCCGGGCATCCCGCCAATAATTTCCCTAGTTCTATCATTTTCACGGATAAAAATAGAGAATTTAGCAATATGTGATCATAAAACCTTACTTTTAACAATGCCCAAGAACTTCCATGCCTAGAATTTCCCTTCTTCCACAAATTCTACCATCCCTAGGTTATTCCAACCTTTCCCCAAGCTCCCTCCTAGAAATTCTACCGCGTAGGAAAAATAGTACGAAGATATGGGAGTAAAAACCTTACCTTAGGGAAGAAAAACAATGGAAAACGGAGGAAAATCACATGGAATTGCCTTGCCCTTCTCCCAAAACAAAATTGTGAAAACTGAACGTTTTGGGGAATATTTCTGCATTAAATCCCAACACACTCCGCTATAGAAGTACCGCCATAGCGGAGGCATCCGCTATGGCAGAGGCTGACCGACGTTGACTTTCACTATAGCGGTAATTTCTTTACTATAGCAGAGGTCGCTATGGCGGAGTGTTAACCGCTATAGCGATTGACACGAGACTGAAAGTCGTAAAACCTCTAAAATTAGTCCATTTTACAACATACTTATTTTCCCGACGTCCCGAAACAACCCCTTCACGTCAACCTCAATTTCGGGAGTTCTACTTACCCAAATTCGATTCTGAAAAGTCCCCCGGACTCCTTTATGTGTTAACTACGAGGAAAACTATCTCAACAAAAGACATCCAACCCAATTCTTACCCGGATTACCCTAGACCATACCTCGCCCCTAAATTGGTCGAGACTAGCCTAGCCCAAAATCTCAAACCCCCAAACCCGGAGTTTTGTAACTCTAAAATTTGATACGATTGGACTACCCGTAATGATGGACCTGATCGTTATAATAGATACCAATTTACCCATCGTTCACCCCCGACCGATCAAACCCTAATTTACAAAAAATAAAGGAAAGAAAGTATAGTACCTGAATTCTCAAACAAATGAGGGTACTTATCCCGCATGTCCTTATCGGTTTCCCAAGTGGCTTTCTCAACTGGAAGATGCTCCCACTGAACCTTTACCATATCGATCACCTTTGTTCTCAATCTCCGGATATCCCAGGCAAGAATCAAGACTGGTTTCTCTTCATAATCAAGATCCTTATCGAAAAGCACCTCATCCCACTTAATGATGTAGTCCCCATCCCCATGGTATTGCTTAAGAATGTATACATGGAATACCAAATGGACACCTGACAAACTGGGCGGCAGTGCTAACTTGTAAGCCACTGGACCCACAATCTCAAGAACCTCAAACGGACCGATGAACTAAGGGCGAAGCTTGCCCTTCTTACCAAACTGCATAACTCCCTTCATTGGTTACACTTTCAATAATACCTATTCACCAACCTGAAATTCCATATCCCGGACCTTGTGATCTGTATACTCCTTCTGCCTGCTTTGGGTAGCCAGCAACTTGGCCTGAATGCTCCTTACCTTTTCCTGTGCTTCCTTTACCAATTCTACTCCCAAAGGCTTTACATCGCCTTCCTCAAAACACCCAATCGGTGATCTACAGCTCCTCTCATACAATACCTCGAATGGTGCCTTGTCAATACTGGAGTGATAGATATTGATGAATGAGAACTCGTACAACGGTAAAAACTGGTCCCAATGACCCCCGAAGTCCATCACACATGCTCTCAGCATGTCCTCCGATACCTGGATTGTCCTCTCCGACTGACCATCAATCTGAGGATGGAAGGCGGTGCTAAAAGTGAGTTGTGTACCCAACTCTTCATGTAGCTTTTCCTAAAATTTAGAGGTGACCTGCGTACCCCTGTCTGAAATGATGGACAGTGGCACCCTATGCAATCTCACAATCTCTTTCACGTATATCTTAGCCAATTGCTGTGAATTGTAATCTACCCTGATCGGAATGAAATGAGCGGACTTGGTCATCCTGTCAACAATGACCCAAATAGAGTCATACTTCCCCAATGTCTTAGGAAGACCCACCATAAAGTCTATGGCTATCCTTTCCTACTTCTACTCTGGAATGGGCATCTTCTGAAGTAGTCCTGCAGGTCTCTGGTGCTCATACTTTAACTGCTGGTAATTCTGACACTTGGACACAAAATTGACTATGTCCCTTTTTATCCCAGGCCACCAGTAACGCTGCCTCAAGTTTCTGTACATTTTGGTCACACCCGGATGAAGTGAGTACCGCGAACCATGAGCTTCTGCCAAGATTTTCTGAATTATATCATCAACCCGAGAAACACAAATCCTTCCTCTGAAATTTAGTACTCTACCAGAGTTTAACTTGATATCCCTGGATTTCCCGGATATTGCCTTACCTCGAAGCTTACTAAGTTTTGGATCCTGTAACTGCATGGCCTTTATTTCCTCTATGAAGGTGGATTTGACCTCAATGTTGGCCAACAATCCACCCTGTTCTGAAACACCCAAGTGCATGAACTTGGCCTCCAAGGCTCGAATTTCCGTTGCTAGTGGTCGTTTGGACACCCCTAAACAAGCCAAACTACCCATGATAACTGTCTTCCGGCTCAATGCGCTTGTCACCACATTAGCCTTACCCGGATGATATTGAATGATCACATTATAGTCCTTCAATAACTCCATCTACCTTCTCTGCCTCAAATTCAAATCCTTCTGAGTGAACACATGCTGCAGAGTACGATGATCGGTGAACACCTCACACTTGATACCATAGAGATAGTGTCTCCAAATCTTGAGTGCAAAGACCACTGCTTCTAACTCTAAGTCGTGAGTCAGGTAGTTCCTCTCATGCACCTTCAACTGCCTAGATGCATAGGCTATCACATTCTTATCCTGTATCAACACAACACCCAAACAAGAATATGAAGTATCACAGTAAGCAATAAAGTTTTTAGCTTCAACCGGCAAGGACAATATAGGAGCCGTGGTCAGAAGTGTCTTGAGCTTTTGGAAGCTCTCCTCGCACTTGTCGGACCATATGAATGGTATATCTTTCTGTGTCAGCCTGTTCAGGTGAGTCGCAATAGACTCGAAATCCTTACCAAACCTCCGGTAGTACCCTGTGAGTCCAACAAAACTCCTTACCTTAGTCACAGAGCTAGGCCGGACCCAACTCTTGACCGCTTTAATTTTTTGGGGATCTACCATCACCCCCTTTTCTGACACTACATGCCCCAAGAACGTAACTGAAGTCAACCAAAATTCACACTTGGAGAACTTTGCATAAAGCCTCTGGCATCTCAAGATGTCCAACACAATACAGAGATGACTAGCATGCTCCTCCCTACTCTTGGAGTAGATCAAAATATCATCGATAAACACAATCATGAAGGAATCCAAATACGACTTAAATACCCCATTTATCAAACTCATGAATGCTGCCAGCGTATTGGTCAAACCAAAACGACATTACTAGGAACTCATCATGCCCATACTGAGTCTGAAAAGCAGTCTTAGGAATGTCCTCAAGCCTAATCCTCAACTGATGGTACCCCAACCTCAAGTCGATTTTTGAAAACACTGATGCACCCTGAAGCTGGTCAAGCAAATAATCAATGCGGGGTAGAGGGTACTTATTCCAGATGGTCACCTTGTTCAACTGCCTATAATCTATGCACATCCGCATACTACCATCCTTTTTCTTTATAAAAAACACAGGAGCACCCCAAGGCGAAGCACTGGGATGGATAAATCCCTTATCTAGGAGTTCCTGCAGCTGAGTCTTAATTTCCCTTAACTCTGCCGGAGCCATACGATACGAAGGAATAGAAATGGTATGAGTGCCTGGCTCCAAATCAATATAAAAGTCTATATCCCTGTCCGAAGGCATACCAGGCAAATCCACTGGAAATACCTCTAGAAACTCAGAAACCACCGGAACTGACTCAATATATGGGGACTCCACACTATCATCCCGGAGATGAGACAAGAAGGCTAGACACCCCCTTCCCACTAGCTTTCTAGCCCGAAAAAATGATATGACCTTAACTGGCTTAGGTCGGTACACACCTTCCCACTCTAGTCTATCCTTACCCGAAATCTCTAGAGCCACAGTCTTGGTGTTACTGTTCAACACAACATGATAAGATGATAGCCAGGTCATGCCCTAGATAATATCAAAATCAGCCATATTCAGGATTACCAAGTCTACCCAAGTATGAAACCCCACAAACACAACAAAACAGACACGATAAACATGAGTCACAATCACAGACTCTCCAATTGGAGTAGAAACATGAATAAGGGAATCAAGGATATCACAAGTCAATTCTAGACCCAATGCAAAACTCACAAATACATAAGAATATGTAGAACCTGAGTTAAATAATACAGAAGCCATTTTATCGCAGACAAAAATGGTACTTGTGATCACCGCATCTGATGCTTCCACCTCGGTCCTCCCTGGAAAAGTATAGAAATGAGTCCGATCATCAATCCGGGTAACTTCCCGGACCGGCTGTGCTGCACCCCTACCCGCCCTGTCATTCCCTCTATCGCCCCAGCCTCCCTGAAAATTACCTCGCCCACCCTGTGGATGACCTCTAGCATTACCACCTCTACCTACCGGAACCACCGCTCTAGGCTGCTGTTGACCCTGACTACCTATCTGCTTGAGTGGGCACTCCCTCTTAAAGTGGCCCAAATCACCATAATAGAAGCAACCAGGGTCAAATGTAGGCCTGCTAGCTGATGTATAAGACGCTCCCTGGCCTCTAGGAGCTGAAAACTTATTATGAGCTCCCTAACAACCACCTATAGCAGCTGGCAGAGCTGACTGAATAGGATGGGCTGATATGCCTGCTGATTCTGGCCCCTAGAGTATGAACCACCAAAATTTCCCTCATTTTGGGGTTTCTTGGCTAAAGCCTTAGCCTGCCCCTCTTGCTTAACTCCTTATAACTTCTTCACATAATCCACCACATCATTAAAGCCCTTCCCTGAAGAAGTCATATGCACTGACAGTGCCTACAGTTCAGTTCTCAGAACCCAACATATGTGTGGAAAAATGAGACAAGGCATGGAACTTAGCCTGGCATGCCACCGTGCTCTAAGTTCAAGAACTCATCTTTCTTCCGGTCCCTCATAGTACGGGGTACGTACTTCTCTAAGAACAAAGCGTGGAACTGTTCCCAAGTCAGTGGGGGTAGAACAGAAGACTGGCACTCCACATGAGAGCTCCACCACTGCTTAGCATCACCCTGCAGCTGAAATGTGACAAACTCAACCCCATGCTGACGTACAACACCCAACTTGTGCAACCTCTCATAACAATCCAAGACAAACTCATAAGCATCCTCCCTATCAGTACCCTAAAAAGTAGGAGGTTTCAGCTTGAGAAACTTGGTCAGCATCTCATGCTCATTCCCTGTTATCACTGGGCCTAACATTTGCCTGAAGAAATCATTCATGCCTGAAGCTGCATCCATCCTAGGCGCTGTAGTAACCGCTGGCTGAGTATCCAAGGCCTAGTCTGCAAAAGCTGCAGGTATGGCTCCAGCACCAACCAAACCACTCAAAATATTCCAAGCTTGTTGAAAGGCTTTTGGTGTCATAGTAGGAAGGCCCGCACCCCCAACCGGTGCCTCCTCCTCCTGCACCTCACCATCTTCAGCCATAACTTATACATCTAAAACAACATGTTCCTGAGGTGGGAGAGGGGTTGCCTCACGTGCATCAGTAGCAGCTCGAGCCCCACCCCTGGCGGGTGTGGCCCTACCTCATCCTATGCCCCTTCCCCTGCCTCTACCATGGACATCCAGGCCCACTGCTGGGCCCGCTGCTCTAGCTCCGTTGTTCCTTATGTTAACCATATGCGGACAAAAGAGTGAATGAGGTTAGATACCAATTTGTATCACCAGATACCAATTGGAATCAAGTTATAGCATGAAAGAAGGAAGGAAGAGATAGTTTTTCCTAAAGCCCCATAGCCTCTCGAAGAAAAGTACGGACGTCTCCGCACCATTTTGCAAGACTCTACTAGACCTGTTTGGTACGACAAGATCAACAAACCTAGGGCCCTGATACCATCTTTGTCATGATGCAGACCATCGTGAGTGGCACTCACCCAACCCCCGGGTGAGTGAACCATCACTTCCCCGAACTTAATCGTTCTAACAGCTCAAAACCAGTGCATAAAAGTAAACTAGCAATTTAATAATAATAAAACAACTTCATTAAGTTAATCTGCGGAAATTTCCCCCTAGAATATGAAAGTCGCAGTACCTAACAATTCTACTAATGTCTAGAGTGCGGGGATGCAACCCCAAAAATATAAGGAAATAGTCTAAGCCCGAAACAAATGGGCTACAACCCTAATGATAGATTCAAGGCAGCTCGATCGAAGCGGCTCACCCTTGAAGTTGGGAAATATTGGTACTACAGATGAGGTTGTGTCTCAGCCGCTGGAAGATTGCATGTACTCACAAGAAAAAAATCAAGTGCAGTATCAGTACACCACCACTGTGTACTGGTAGGATCATCAGCCATTTCCAAATAAAATAGTGTATAATTCAGTACAACAAATCAAGTACAAGTATGGAAAATATACAACGAGTCAACAATCTCCCCTAGACTACAAGTCTCTACCTAGCTTGTTCCCGCATGAAATTCACCCTTGATAATCATAAACAACAGTCACATAACTAATAAACCATCCTTTCGTCTAGCCGGGACCCACCCTGGGATCCCTTCTAAACAACACCTATGTGTTAAGCAGACAACCCGATCTAATCCAAGACCAATTCCACAAACATAACAGGATTCCCAGTCACTCAAGGACCACCAACCAATATCACAATTCAAATAAAATAGCCTCGTCCACTCACGGAACCAATAACAGTCAATGCAATGCAACAATATCAATACAATGATGCAGTAAAATAAAATCGTACCAGGCGTGGTATCCAAGTCAACCATTAGTATTCTGTACCAGGCGTGGTACCCGAGCCAACTATTTCTTATACCTGTACCAGGCGTGGTACCCATGCCAATCGTTAGTATACCCATACCAGGCGTGGTACCCGAGCCAACCGAATGTCAACAATCCACAGTCAAATAATGAACAAACAACTTGTAAAACCAACAAACAACACACATTCAATTCACATACTGTAAAATAGGACCCGTAGACATTCTATACAATTCCTCTAAGCAATGCAATTCATACAAACACTTAGATAAGAGTACAAAATATACAACATTCACAGGAATTATAAGCCATCACCTATCTCAAAATGATCCAAGCTCTACTCAACCTAAACTTTCCCGTGTTCCAGATTCCTTTCTCGTTCTTGGTCTAAAACAACATACAAGTACTTTAAAATAACAACAAGGCCTGCACATTACCCGAATTACACCAAATCCAAGACCCCCAGGCCACCCATGATCATCCTACCCCTTTTTCTCGGGCTTCCCACCATTAATTTCCCTAGTTCTATCATTTTCACGGATAAAAATAGAGAATTTAGCAATATGTGATCATAAAACCTTACTTTTAACAATTCCCAAGAACTTTCATGCCTAGAATTCCCCTTTTTCCCTAGATTCTACCATACCTAGGTTATTCCAACCTTTTCCCAAGTTCCCTCCTAGCAATTCTACCGTGTAGGAAAAGTAGTATGAAGATTGGGGAGTAGAAACCTTACCTTAGGGAAGAAAAACAATGGAAAACAGAGGAAAATCGCCTGGAATTGCCTTGCCCTTCTCCCAAAACAAAATTATGAAAACTGAACATTTTGGGGAATGTTTTTGCATTTAATCCCGTCACGCTCCGTTATAGCGGTACTGCCATAGCGGAGTTGTCCGCTATGGCGGTACCTGACCGACGTTGACTTCTGCTGTAGCGGTAATTTCTCCGCTACAGCGGAGGTCGCTATGGTAGAGTGTCAACCGCTATACCCGAATTAATAACACACTTATTGCTAAAACACTTATTTTCTCGAAGGTCATAAAACCTCCAAAATTAGTCCATATGACAACACACTTATTTTCTCGACGTCCCAAAACAACCCTTTCACGTCAACCTAGATTCTGGGAGTTCTACTTACCCAAATTCGATTCCGAAAAGTCCCCCCGACTCCTCTATGTGTTAGCTACGAGGAAAACTAGCTCAACACAATACATCAAACCCAATCCTTACCCGGATTTCTCTAGACCCTCGCCCCTAAACAGCCGAGATTAGCCTAGCCCAGAATCTCAAACCCCCAAACCCGGAGTTTTCTAACTCTAAAACTTGGCACGATTGGACTACTCATAATGACGGACCCGGTTGTTACACCCTGCAACCAGACTATACTTAGAAAGGTATAGCAAGAGTAGAATCAGTACAAACACACGTACTAGTAGGCATCATCTACTGACCGGAATTCACTCATACCATCATATAAAAATCAAGATAAAATGCAAAAGGTAAATGTTTCACCCCTTTTAACTTCACTTTTATCAATCCCCCCTTTCGGAAGCGACCTTCCTAACCTTCCGCTGCCAACTCCACCACTCTAACCTTGACCCTGATATCTAGGACTTCCCATGTCTCACTCATAACTAAACTTCTCAAGTCGCCTTGTCACCTAGACTTCCCAAGTCTCACTTTAACCTTTACCCCAGTCAACTATCTTGACTAAATATCCAGACTTAATCCGGTCAACTGTCCCACCAAACCATTTATCCCCGTAGCATTACCTACCATTGTCCGAACCTTTCCAGAACCCCTAGGACAACTTTCCAACCTGTTTATATTAACCAGTAACCACACTCCAGACTCTCAGTCTTTCTCCCAATATACCAATTATATAGAATCCTACTAACGGCCATTGACACCTTTAATAAAAACAACATAGTTTCATCTAAATCCCTTTTTACATCACGTAACTCGTACCCTTCAAGGATCCTCCATCCCCACCTAAGTATATAATAGACTACCCCGGTATACACCAAGACCCACCCTTAGCTTATTAACTACAACAATTCCTGACCGCCATTAGTACACTTAATAACAATAATTTGTGAACTTAAAGACTCTTTTACATAGTCCAGACCGACCCGGATCCCCCTAACACATCTAAGTGTTAACATGGCAAACTCGGTCTACACCAAGACCAACTAATAATCACAATTTATAAACACAGCCCAGTCCACTCATGGAACCAAATCAATTACACAATGCAATGTAATAAGTAAACCCATACCAGGCGTGGTACCCGAGCCAACCGTTAGTGTTATCCCGTACCAGGTGTGGTACCTGAGCCAACCGTTAGTATATCCCATACCAGGCGTGATACGTAAGTAAACCGTTAGTATTTCATATACCAGGCGTGATACCCGAGCCAACCAAATGTCACACGGAAATTCACAGTCCCAAATAATGAACAAACAACACTTCTAAACCAACAAGCAAACATACCAGGTTCATTTCACAAGACTGATCATCGGACTCTTAGACATTCTTAATCATTCCCTAAACATGCAACACATACAATAGTTAGACCAAAGTATACAGACACACAATGCATACAAGAATCAATAATTATCACCTGCCCCATTTCGGGTACACAATGAACCATCAAATCCTGTCCGAAGGCTAACCCCGGTTCACCCCTTTTAAACATGAAATTAATTACATTTATTCCTGACCCTCTTCCTAGGACCAAATACAACCTGGTAAAACCTTTCCCAACCTTAGAACACAGCCAACGAATATCCTAATTATACCAATTAGTTTTGGAACTACCGTTCCTTACACATGGTTATTTACTAACCCCTTTCCTATTCCCCGAACCTCCCGATATTCTAGTTCCCACATTTTTATTAGCAAAACCACACAATTTAAGCAATTCCTAGAATATCACAACACCCTATCCCCATCCTACCATGTCCAAACTAATCCAACAATTCAACGACTTTCTTCAGACTCCGTTCTCGAAGGCCTAATCATGGATTCTCCCTTTCATTCTATACAATAATAGAAAATGAGAGCGGTCAATCTACTCTTGGAAGAAACCTAGCCTACCTAGATGCCGAGAAGCTATTCCATGCCCTTTCTGGCCTGCGAAGGCGTTTCCAGACGATTTTGCAAGCCCGAATCCGTGGTTTTGGGCCCCTTTAGCTGGAATTCCTCCTCCTCATGGTTCCTGATGTTCCGAGATTCTACGGTACATTTGACGCCTTTAACTAAGAATACTCGGGAGTTTTCAAGCAACTTTTGTGGTTTTTGATGTTTTATTGTTATATTTGTAGGAAATGGAGCTAGAGATGGAAACAGAAGAAAAATGGTTCAAAAACCTCAACTAGTTAAGCTTGACGGCTGGCATGACTGACCGTCACACCTGTGACTGGACGTCAGCTAGGCCACCAGGACGAGACAACAATTCATCGAGCACTTCCTAGGAGTGACGGCCCATCTGACGGCCCGTCACTGGCCTGACGGACCGTCACCCATGCCACCAAGATAAAATAGAAAAAAACACTGTAAGTCGTCATGGGCGGATGACTTACCAGAATTTACCAGCAAGTCATCACAGGCCCGACGACTACCAGAATTTACCAGCAAGTCGTCACAGGCCCGACGACTTACCAGAAAAATAGCCTGAGAGCTCACTATTTAGCTGTGACGACTCAAGTGACGGCCCGTCACATTCATGACGGTCCGTCAGGCAACCCATCAATGCGAAGCGGGATTTTGAAAATTCTATTTTTGGACTTTATTTCCTGGACTGCTATAAATACCCAGTGTTAGGGTTATTTTATTATTCATTAACTAATATTTGTTAGACGTTTTGAACGAGTTTTGGGAGGAGAAAACACGACACAAACTCATTTTCTTCCTCTTCTTCGATTGTTCTTGGGATTTTCACAGTTGGTGCTGGGATTCTACGAAGTTCAAAGTAAAGTATTAATTTTTTATTGTAAGAATTCTTTCTTCTCATATGAATACTAGTATTTCTTTACTTCGCTTTGCTAGCATGAGTGGCTAAACTCCCCACAACTAGGGTTGTAGGATCCATGGCAAGAGTCACAATGTAGATTCCGGGTAGCGTTGGGTTAAATATATATGCTGTCACGTGGTTAATCATTCGTTATTTATGTTTTCTAATGGTTGCAAACATTAGAACATACCTAGGTTTGATTTGCTTGAACAAAGAGATTAAAATCGGGAAATTTGATTAACTACGAGGATTCGAGACTACCAACTCTCATCTTATGATTAATGTTGTAACTAGATTAATCTACTCGATGTTTAGGATTGAAATAAGAAATTTCACCTTTTCAAGTTCGAGAGAATTGAAAAGGAAATTCATCTATTTGGTTGAGAAACGTTTAGATGATACCATTAATTCAATCACATCGTGATATGCATATAGAAATAACCCGGTTAAGCTTTGAGTCAAAATTGTTACGATGCCATGGTGAACACTTCCCTAGTTCATTCTCATATTGATTAATACTCGTTGAAACTCACAATTAGTTACTTATATTGTTCAAATATTGATCACAGAAACCCCCCCAATTTACCGGAAACTATTGATTACTAGTCAACTAATTCACTACGATTTAATTTGCACCTTATTCCCTGTGGGATCGACCCCAACCTTTGTTGGGTTCTATATTTGACGACGACCGCTTACACTTCGTAATTGGAGTTGTAATTTAGGCGTATCAAATTTTTGCGCCGTTGCCAGGGAATACAGTTGTTTATTAAATCTGGTGTGTTTATTTGACTCTTAGTCATATTTCCTGCTTTTACTTTTATTTGTTGTTTTTGTTTGGTACAGGGTACTGAGTTGTGCATGCCAAGTACCCGGCGCTCGAGTGAATCAACATTACCTTACTACCCCGAGCTCGCAAGAACGCTAAGGCAAACCATGAATGTACAACAGCAGGAGGCAGCAAGGCTCGCTGTAGAACAGCAGGCTCAACAGGATCAGCATCACTTGAATGTTGAGGATATAGAGGATGATATTGCATTAGATGGAGTTGGTGCTATGGGCGCCATTGTTCTTCCTCTGCTAGCGCCCGGGGCCAAGTTCAACATTACTAGCACAATGCTCCAACTGTTGAACTTAAAGGGATTGTTCCGTGGTATGGCTGGTGATGATCCAAACCGACACCTGATGAATTTTGTGGGTATCTGCAAGTCGTTCGAATTGCCTGGAGTAAGTCAGACAGCAATCAGGCTCAGGTTGTTTCCATTGTCTCAGTCTGATGAGGCAGTGTTATAGTTGACAGAGCTAACCCCTGACTCTATCACAACCTGGAGAGAGTTGAAAGGAGCTTTCCTAGAAAGGTTCTTTCCTCCCTCTAGGATGATACAGTTGAGGGATGAAATTAGCAATTTCAGAAAACAACCTCATGAGGCTTTACATGAGACTTGGTTGCGGTTCAAGAAGAAGCTGACATAATGCCCGAACCATCAGTTGACCGAAAATTTCCTAATGCAGACATTCTACAGGGCATTGAATTAGGCTACCAAGCCGACACTGGATAATGCAGCAGGTGGAACATTTATGGGTCTTACCTTTATCGATGCCACAACTATTTTGGACCGTCTCACTAAAACCAACATGGCCTGGCATACACGGGATACAGAGGTAGCTGCTAGCATTTATGCAGTCGGTATGTCAGCGGAGCAGCACAGGAAAGAGGAAGAGCGGGACCAAGATAAAGGCCCATCTGAAAATGCAAATGGACCTACTGACAAAACATTTGCTGTCAGGAGGTATGGAGAAAGTGAAAGCTGTGGGTTCCCAAGGTAGAGAAGCAGAGTTTGAATCTGACAAGGAGGCTAATTATTTGGGGGGTTTCCAGGCCAATGGTCAGGGAAACCAAGGTCGGAACTATCAGAAGGACAACTACTATGAAAAAGCTGGATACAGAGATCGTGATCAGTAGAACTGGAAGAATAAAACTGATAGAGGTGGGTTGTATGTACCACCTGGTAATCAGGAAAGAGCTAGCAACGAGACAGGGATGTCCAAATTGGAGAATATGATGGCGAAGATGTTGTTGAAGGTGGAATCTACTGACTCCGGGGTAAAGGAGATGAGGACTGAATTATCAGCAATGAGTCAGGTAGTGGATTCACATTCCACCTCAATCAAGCAGTTAGAGCAACAAATGAGTCTAATCTCGGCGTCTCTAAATTAGAGGAAGACAGGTACCTTGCCGAGTGACACCATTCAAAACCCAAGGAATGATGGGAGTTGTATGGCGATCACTACGAGAACCGATAAAACATTATCAGAATCACATCCGGTAATTCAGACTCAGAAAGGTGATGTTGCGAATGACAATGTGGTAGAGGATGCTACTCAAAGGCTCACGGATAAAAGCAAGGAAGTTGAAAAACTTCCAACTATGATGCCTCGGCCACCGCCTCCTTTCCCACAACGGTTGAAGAAGAAAGTGGAAGATAGCAAGTTCCTAAATTTCATGACCATGCTCAAGCAAATGTCAGTGAACATCCCACTGGTGGACGCTCTTGAACAAATGCCCGGATATGCCAAGTTCATGAAGGACTTGATTACCAAGAAGAGGTCAGTGAGCTTTGAACCAGAAGATAAACTCCACCACTGCAGTGTTATTTCTTCAAGATTGTTAGTGGAAAAGAAGTAAGATCCAGGTGCTTTTACTGTTCCATGTACTATTGGGAAATTCAACTTTGAAAAAGCCTTATGTGATCTTGGTGCTAGCATCAACTTGATGCCGCTAGCAGTCTATAAAAAGTTGGGTTTGGGATCTCCCAAACCAACTACCATGAGGGTGTTAATGGCTGACCGTTCAGTAAAGCAACCGGTGGGAATATTGTCGGATGTGCTGGTAAAGGTTGGTAAGTTTATATTCCCAGTTGACTTTGTAATCTTAGATTGCGAAGTAGACTTTGAAGTTCCCATAATCTTGGGATGACCATTGTTAGCCACTGCAAGAGTGTTGGTCGACATGGAAAGAAACGAACTGACATTCAGATTAAACAATAAATTGGTCAAGTTTGATGTGTGTAAATTGATGAAGCCACCAAGAGACATGAGGGTGGTCTCGGTTATCAATGTTATTGATGAAGCCCCTACGGATGTGCGTATTGAAGAGAAGGGTTTTGTTGAGACTGTAGCGGTTATGAGAATGATGTTGGGATCGCAAAAATAGAAACCTATAGAGGAGGGCGGTGAGAACAAATCAAGGAAAAGAAAACACTGCAAGAGAACCAGCAAAGAAAAAGAGTTAGAAAGAGTAAAAAAGTTGTCTCGACTAGCTGAGGAGCCGAGAAAAGAGAAAGTTGGAGCTCAACAGTATGATGTCGCTTGCACCTATTCCAGCGATTGCTCCTGCTTTGGAGACCCTGGCGGTCTCCAACATCATGCCAGACTCTGAGTCCTTGGGCTTCACAGGTATTCCTTTCTCTCACAATTTTAGCTTTCACATGTATGCATTAGGGACAATGCATGAGTCTAAGTTGAGGGTGTTGGGATACCTGTGAGTCTTTTACCACCGAGAGTTTTTGTTGCCGTGTTTCTTTTCCCTCCGGTGTGCTATCTAGTAGAACCGGCATGTTTAAGTTGTCATTTTAAATGTTGTTTATGTTATTTTATGGTGTCTATAGCAAGCATGGCTTTTTGAAAGTTGAACTAAAAGAAGCCCCCTCTGAAAAAGTTGATTTTGTACTTATGTTTGAAATGATTGACTGTTCTGGATCCTTGAATGTCATTGAATGGATGTGATTGTAATAATTGTGCTTAAGCCAAACTGTTGTTTTGATAGTTGGTAGTGGTATGGTTTCTTGGTGCCAAATGTGTGTGAGCTTATTGTTATGAACTCTTACTCTGTGCATGCATCTAGAACTTGCCCGGTCTATTTTGTGAAGCTTGAAGTTGGTTGCTTAGGAAAGGATCACATGCCCTTTTTGTGTGCAGTCCACTTAGCCTATAAGACCGTCCAAATGCAAATAATCCCTTTGATCCCTGTTTGAGCCATAATTGACCCTATTGTTTCAATAACCTGTCACCATTTCTTTTTAACTTTGAATCCCTATTTTGGCCCTGGTCCTTCCTTGGACATCGTGCACCTCAACTCAGGCAATCAGCCTAAGTTGAGGGTGGCTACTATAGAGGTAAATTATAAGAAAAATAGGATGGACAAGATTGGTTGTGGATAGAATGAAAATTTCAGGTGTGTGCCTAAGAAAAGAAAGAAAAAGAAATGAAAAAGAGATGAAAAAGAATTATCAAAACAAAGAGACCGCACCTGTAGCTAGAAAGAAGGGAATAAAAAGGTGAATAAGGATGGACGAAGTAAAGTTAAGTGGAAATAGTAGGTCGGTGATTCCAAGGAGGATTTAGTCACTATTCCCCAAACGTATCCTACCTGCACCTGAAGCCTCATTACAAGCCAAAACAAGTCCTGTAGTGATCTTGAGCGGCTTTCTGAAAAGAAAAAAAAAACTGAAATAGAATAGCAAGGGCAAGCTTATAGCATCGCATGTGCATTGTTTGAAATCGTTTGTGAGTGTGAGCGCCTTACCTAATCCCAAATCTTATTTGTGGGACTTCTTTGTGGTGAGGGCACCGAGATTTCTGTATTATCTATTGACTGTTGGGATAGCTGTTGTGTGTGTATGTAGAATATTCTATCATATCGGAATGACATGTTTGGATCCTTGCAAGTTAGCGTTTCATACATTTGTGTGCTACCGGGGGGCTTGATTTAAATTTAATAAACTGTTGAGTGGCCATGATTTGCTAGATATATGTGTTGGTATTCTTAGTTGAGTCGTCATTTTGTTTTTGTTGTCATGTTGCTTGAGGACAAGCGAACGTTTTAAGTTGAGGGTGTTGATGTTCCGGGATTCTACGGCACATTTGATGCCTTTAACTAAGAATACTCGGGAGTTTTCAAGCAACTTTTGTGGTTTTTGATGTTTTATTGTTATATTTGCAGGAAATGGACCTAGAGATGGAAACAGAAGAAAAATGGTTCAAAAACCTCAACTGGTTAAGCCTGACGGCTGGCATGACTGACCGTCACACCTGTGACTGGCCGTCAGCCAGGCTGCCAGGACGAGACAACAATTCATCGAGCACTGCCTAGGAGTGACGGCCCATCTGATGGCCCATCACTGGCCTGACGGACCATCACCCATGCCACCAAGATAAAACAGAAAAAAACACTGTAAGTCGTCACTGGGCGGATGACTTACCAGAATTTACCAGCAAGTCGTCACAGGCCCGATGACTTACCAGAATTTACCAGCAAGTCGTCACAGGCCAGACGACTTACCAGAAAAATTGCCTGAGAGCTCACTGTTTAGCTGTGACGGCTCAAGTGATGGCCCGTCACATTCATGACGGTCCATCAGGCGACCCGTCAACGCGAAGCGTGATTCCGAAAATTCTATTTTTGGACTTTATTTCCTGGACTGTTATAAATACCCAGTGTTAGGGTTATTTTATTATTCATTAACTAATATTTGTTAGATGTTTTGAACGAGTTTTGGGAGGAAAAAACACGACACAAACTCATTTTCTTCCTCTTCTTCGATTGTTCTTGGGATTTCCACCGTTGGTGCTGGGATTCTACGAAGTTCAAAGTAAAGAATTAATTTTCTATTGTAAGAATTCCTTCTTCTCATATGAATACTAGTATTTTTTTACTTCGCTTTTCTAGCATAAGTGGCTAAACTCCCCACAACTAGGGTTGTGGGATCCATGGCAAGAGTCACAATGTAGATTCCGGGTAGCGTTGGGTTAAATTTATATGTTGTCACGTGGTTAATCATTCGTTATTTATGTTTTCTAATGGTTGCAAACATTAGAACATACCTAGGTTTGATTTGCTTGAACAAAGAGATTAAAATCGGGAAATTTGATTAACTACGAGGATTCGAGACTACCAACTCTCGTCTTATGATTAATGTTGTAACTAGATTAATCTACTTGATGTTTAGGATTGAAATAAGAAAGTTCACCTTTTCAAGTTCTAGAGAATTGAAAAGGAAATTCGTCTATTTGGTTGAGAAACATTTAGATGATACCATTAATTCAATCACATCGTGATATGCATATAGAAAGAACCCGGTTAAGCTTTGAGTCAAAATTGTTATGACGCCATGGTGAAAACTTCCCTAGTTTATTCTCATATTGATTAATACTCGTTGAAACTCGCAATTAGTTACTTGCATTGTTCAAATATTGATCACAGAAACCCCCCCAATTTACCGGAAACTATTGATTACTAGTCAACTAATTCACTAACGATTTAATTTGCACCTTATTCCCTGTGGGATCGACCGCAACTTTTGTTGGGTTCTATATTTGATGACGACCGCTTATACTTCATAATTGGAGTTGTAATTTGGGCGTATCAGTTCCCAAGCCTTGTAGCAGCATAGAAGTATTTTTTTGGAGGAACCCTCGTATGTTTCTCAACTAAGGAGGAGAAATCTTTTAATAAAACTCGTTCTGAGGCTACTGCCTCCCGCCATTTCGCTATAACAGTTGACCCTCCGCTATGGCGATCCTTCCATAGAAGAATAATTACCTCTATAGCAGAGTGACGTCAGCCCGAATAATTTTCAAAAATGAGAATTTTTTTGTAACGTCACCCCACTTAAAACAAACGTACTGTAATTAATTCCCAAAATTATTCAACTTTCGCGATTCTTAAAATAAGAACAGATCCGATCGTTACAAGAATGGTCACATCATAGTCCTTTAACAACTCCATCTACCTTTTATGCCTCAGATTCAAGTCCTTCTGGGTAAAACCATGCTGCAAACTGCGATGATCGGTGAACACCTCACACTTGACACCATAAAGATATAGTCTCCAAATCTTGAGTGCAAACACCATCGCTGCCAATTCTAAGTCGTGGGTTGGGTAATTCCTCTCATGAACTTTCAACTGCCTAGATACATAGGCTATGACATTTTTGTCCTGTATTAATACAACACCCAAACCCGAATGTGAAGCGTCACAATAAACAATAAAGTCCTTACCTTTAACCGACAAAGACAAAATAGGAGTTGTGGTCAAAAGTGTCTTGAGCTATTGGAAGCTCTCCTCACACCTGTTGGACCACACAAATGGTACCTCTTTCTGAGTCAGCCTTGTCAAGTGAGTAGAAATAGATGCAAAGTCCTTGACAAACCTACGATAGTAGCCTGCGAGCCCAACAAAACTCCTTACTTCAGTTACAGAGCTAGGACGGACCCAACTCTTGATTGCCTCAATCTTCTGGGGATCCACCATCACCCCCTTTTTTGACACTACATGCCTCAAGAATGCGACTGAAGTCAACCAAAATTCACACTTGGAGAACTTCGCATAAAGCTTTTGGTGACTCAATATTTCTAACGAAATACAGAGATGTTCGTTATGCTCCTCCCTACTTTTAGAGTAGATCAAAATATTATCAATAAAAATGATGACGAACGAGTCCAAATAAGACTTAAATACCCAGTTCATCAAACTCATGAATGCTGCCGGTGCATTAGTCAAACCAAACGACATCACTAAGGACTCGTAATGTCTATACCAAGTGCAGAAAGTAGTCTTAGGAATATCCTCGGGCCTAATCTTTAATTGATGGTACCCTGACCTTAAGTCAATTTTTGAAAATACACATGCACCTTATAACTGGTCAAGAAGATCATCAATACGGGGTAAAGGGTACTTATTCTGGATGGTAACCTTATTTAACTGCTTGTAGTCTATGCACATCTGCATACTGCCATCCTTTTTCTTCGCAAACAAGACCGGAGCACCCCAACGCGAAGCACTGAGATGGATAAAACCCTTGTCTAAGAGTTCTTGAAGCTGAGTCTTAAGTTCCCTTAACTCTGCCAAAGCCATATGATATGGAGGAATGGAAATTGGGCAAGTGCCTGGCTCCAAGTCAATACAGAAGTCAATATCCTTGTTCGGAGGAATACCAGGCAAATCTGCTGGGAACACCTCCTGAAACTCTGAAATAACCAAAATTGACTCAATAGATGAGGACTCCACACTATCATCCCAGAGATGAGCTAAAAAGGCTAAACACCCTCTCCCCACTAGCTTCCTAGCCCAAACAAAAGATATGATCTTAACCGGCTTAGGCTCGTACATACCTTCCCACTCTAGCATATCCTTACTCAGAATCTCTAGAGCCACCATCTTGGTGTTACAATTCAATACAGCATGATAAGGAGATAACCAGGTCATGCCCAAAATAATATCAAAGTCTACCATATCCAGAATTACCAAGTCTACCCAAGTATGCAACCCCACAAATACAACAGAACAAGAACGATAAACATGAGTCACAATCATAGACTCTCCAATCAGGGTGGAAACATGGATAGGAGAATCAAGGATATCACAAATCAAGTCCAGACCCAAATCAAAATTCACATAAACATATGAATATGTAGAACCTGGGTCAAAATGTACCGAAGCTATCCTATCACAAACAAGAATTGTACCTGTGATCACTGCATCTGATGCCTCCACCTCAGACTTCCCTGGAAAAGCATAACAATGAGACTGGTCATAAATCCGAGCAACTTGTTTGGTCGGCTGCGCCGCATCCCTGCCCACACAGCCATTCCCTCTGTCTCCTCGACCCCCCTGAAAGTTACCTTGCCCATCCTATGGATGACCTCTAGCATAGCCACCTCTACCTGCTGGTACCACAACCTTAGAATGTTGCTGAGCCTGATGACCAGTCTGTCTTTGAGGGTTTTCCCTCTTACAATGGACCAGATCACCACAATGAAAACAACCGCGATTAAGTATAGGCCTGCTGGTAGATGTGTGAGAAGCTCCCTGGACTCTAGGAGCTAAAAACTGCTGACTAGATCACGTATGACCACATGTAGAAGCTCGCAGAGCTGACTGAATAGGACGGGAAGAGTACACCTGCTGATTGTGGCCCCTGGAGTACGAATCACTACAATTCCCATCATTATGGGGCTTCTTGGCTAACATTTTAGCCTGCCCGACCTGCTTGACCCCTTCTAACTTCTTAATATAGTCTGTGACCTCATTGAAGCCCTTCCCTGCTGAAGTCATGTGCACTGGTAACACCTGTAAATTTGTATTCAAACCCTTCACAAATAATCAAATCCGCTCCTCTTAAGAACCCAACAACTGTGTAGCAAAATGTGACAAGACATGATACTTAGCCTCATAAGTAGAGACCGACATGTTATTCTGTTCTAGAGCCAGGAACTCATTCTTTTTGCGATCTCTCAAGGTATGAGGCACATACTTCTCCAAGAAGAGAGCGTGAAATTGCTCCCAAGTCAGTGGGGGAAAAAAAAGATGACCGACATTCCACATGAGACCTCCACCATTGCTTAGCATCAACCTACAGCTGAAAGGTGACAAACTCAACTCCATGTTGTTGCACAATGCCCAGCTTGTTCAACCTCTCATAATAGTCCAATATGAACTCATAAGCATCTTCCTTTTTAGTACCCTAAAACGTAGGAGGTTTCATCTTAAGAAACTTGGTCAACATCTCGTGCTCATTCCCTTTCATGACCGGACCTAGCATTAGTCTGAAGAAGTCGTCTATGCCCGACTTCGTATCTATTCTAGGAGATATAGTACCCACTAGCTGAGTACCCAAAACCTGATCTGCAGTCCCCGTGGGGTTGGCTCCAGCACCAACCAACTCACTTAGTAAGGACCACACTTGCTGAAATGTTGTGGGTGTGATAGGGGGAAGGTCTTCAACTCCAGCCGGTGCTGCCTCCGCCTGCTCTACACCCTCATCAATAGCATCCTCGACCTCCTCTTCAACCTGATCCTGAGGTGGGGGGGTTGCTTCACGTGCTCATGCAGCCGCTTGAGCTCCACCACTGGCGGGTGTTGCCCTACCTTGGCCCCTGCCCCTGCCTCTTCCTCTACCTCTGACACTCGTGCCCGATGCTGGGACCACTGCTCTCGCTCCATTGTTCCTTGTGTTAACCATCTGCGGACAGAAGAGTGAACGAAGTCAGATACCAATTTGTATCACTAGATACCAATTGGAATCAAGTTATAGAAGGAAGGGAGAAAAAAGAGATAGTTCCTAAAGTCCTATAGCATCTCAAAGAAAAGTACAGACGTCTCCGCAAGACTCTACTAGTCCTGTTTTGGTACGACGAGATCAACGAGCCTATGGCTCTGATACCATCTTTGTTATGACCCAGACCGCTGTGACTGATACTCACCTGATACCCCCGGGTGAGCGGACCAATTCTGACCCAACACTTAATCATCCTAGCATCTTAAAGCCAAAGCATAAAATAAACTAGCAATAAAATCTCAAATACTATTTCATAAAACTGCGGAAACATCCTCTCTAGAACCTGAAAGTCATCGTACCAAAATATTCTACCAAATTATCTAGAAAATACGAGGATGCAACCCCAAATAAGCAAGAGTTTAAGCCCGAAACAAGTGGACTATAACTAAATAGAAAGAAACCAAGGTAGCTCTATCGAAGCAGCCCACCCTTGATGTTTGAAAGCGCTGGGACTAAAGGTGAGGTCGTGCATCAGCCGCCGGAAGATTTTCTGTACTCACAAAAAGAAATGCAAGTGCAGAATCAGTACACAACCACCGTGCATTGGTAGGATCATCAGCCAATTCTAAATAAACAGTATATGAACAGTAACTAAAGCCAAGTAAAGCACAGGAAAAATGTGAACAAGCCAACATATATCTCTAGACTACAAGTCTCCTCCTAGCTTATCCCCACATGTAATCCACTTCACAACCATTGACAACATTCAATAACAACACAATAAATATTACATTTTACTTAGCCCGAACCCACCCTGGGATCCCCCTAACAACACATAAGTGCTAAACATACAACCCGATCTACACCAAGGCCAACTCACAATCAAATATAATAATAATACGGTCTCTCAAGGACCATATGCAATATCACAATTCAATAACACAACCTGGTCCACTCATAAAATCATCACAAGAATGCATAATGCAATAAAATAAACCCGCAACAAGCGTGGTACCCGAGCCAACTAGTTAGTATTCCGTACCAGACGTGGTACCCGAGCCAACCATTTGTTATCCCGTACCAAGCTTGGTACCCGAGCTAATTTTAGTATTCTGTACCAGGCGTGGTACCCGAGCCAACCATTTGTCACACAGAATCCACAGTCACAAACAATAAACAATCAACACCTGTAAACGTACAAGCAATAACACCTAGTTCATTTCACAAGACTGATAATATGACACTTAGACTTTCCTAAATCATTCCTTAAGCATGCAACTCATACAATACTTAAGCAAAAGTACATGAACATTTAATGCATACAGAAATCAATAACCATCACCTACTTTAAAATATTCCAAGCTCTACTCGATCGGAGCTTTTCCGTTTTCCGAAGTTCTTGCTGGTTCTTGGTCTAAAATAACACACAATAACCAAAATCAATTCTTATGGCCTAATAGTTACCCGAATTATGCAAAATTCCCAAACCTCAGGCCAACTATGATCATCCCACCCTTTTTTCTGAGCTTTCCCACCATTAATTCATATATTCCTACCATTTTTATAGATACATTTAGAGAATTAAGGTCACATGATCATAATCTAATGAAATCATCAACACCCAAGAACTTCTACACCTTAAAATTTCCTATTTCCCCGAATTCTACCTTCTTAGGTCATTCCAAACCTTTTTCCAAGTCCACCCCTAGCAATTCTATAGCGTAGGAAGGATAGTACGGAGTTTGGGGAGCAGAATTCTTACCTTTAGGACGAAAATTAGTGGAAAACTGATAAAATTTTCCCAAAATCGCCTTGCCTTTCTCCCAATACGTGTTGAGGAAAATTGATTATTTTTGGGAAAGTTTCTGCATTAAATTCCATCATGCTCCGCTATAGCAGTCCGCTCTGCTATAGCGGTACCGCTATAGCAGAATCGACCGCTATGGCAGAGGCTGACCAAAGTTGACTTTTGCTGTAGCAGTATTTTCTCCGCTACTGTGGAGGTCGCCATAGCGGTGTGTCAACCGTTATGGCAGTTGACACGGGGATATAAAGTCGTAAAGTCCCTCAAATTATTCCATTTTATAATACACTCATTTTCCAGACTTTCCGGAACAACCCATTCACGATAACCTCAATACCGGAAGTTCTACTCACCCAAATTCAATTTTGAAAAGTCCTTCGGACTCCTTTATGTCTTAGCTAAATGTAAAACTAGCTCAAAATAGGACACATTACCCAATTCTTACCCGAATTATACTAGACCATACCTCGCTCCAAAATCGGTTGAGACTAGCCTAGCGTAGAATTTCCAACTCTCAAATCCGAAAGTTTTCTGACTTGAAACTGCGCATGAAAAATCTTCCTATAATGACGAACCCGATCGTTACAATAAAGTTTAGTTTATTACATTACTCTTCAAGAGCTCAGCATATATTTCAGCTTTCGCATATTTTTTTTTTCAATTTATATGTTTCTATTCAGTTGCTCATGAAGTACGCTATCATGAAGGGTTAACTTGGAGCCACTTGTGATTCCAAGTCCCGTGTTACATGCAGGGTGTAGGCTCAGGACTTTACACATAATGTAGTTCTGAAGGAGTAATTTTTTTTGTGTAGTAACTTTTGTCTGGGCTGTCTTTTTGAGGTTTTCAACCTAGCAAACAATATTTTTAGAGCCGTACACAGTTTACACTCTTGCGGACCATGAGTGACATGTATTTTATGCTTGTTCCTTAAGGAGCATTTTAATTTGAAGACTTATCTTGAATTTGAAGATCTTTATAAGTTGATGATTTAGCTTGAATTTCAGGAGCTTCATGATTTCAAGATTTAGCTCGAATTAAAGGATCTATGCAATTTAAATATTTAGCTCGTAATTTAAGAAACTTTGTAACTTGAAGATTTAGCTCAAATTTGAGGAGCTTTCTGACTTGAAATTTAGCTCAAATTTTAGGAGCTTCGTAATTTCATGGTTTTAGCTCGAATGTAAGGAGCTTTGTGACTTGATAATTTATCTCAAATTTAAAGACTTTCGTGACATACATTTAGGCTCGTGCGTCCAAGAGCATACTAATTTAAAGGTTTAGCTCCGATTTGAGGATCTTCACAAATTCAATATTTGACTTGAATTTGAAAAGTTTTCGATATGCAGTTTAATCTCGTGCATCAAGGAGCATTGCAACTTATAAATTGAGCTCAAATTTAAGAGCTTTTCAACATGAAGATTTAGCTCAAATTTGAAAAGTTTCGTGACATATAGTTGTAATGACCCTTCCGGTCATTTCCACGTATAAGTTTTGAAGTCAAGCAAATTGACAAAAGTTATCGTAAGTTCTTTAACAAATTTCCTGAACTTTGGGTAAAATGTTTCTGGGATTTTCTCCCAATATATAAAGAGTTAGAAGTCTCCCGAAATACCAAATCGAAGGTCTACGAGTCTAGTTTCCAACGCACATAACCTCACGTCCAACTGATCTCAGAGTAAAAAGTTATGACTGTTTTACCGTGGACTGTCTGGCAGAAAACGGGTTGCGAACCGGGTCGCGAACCGGGTCGGGTTAAACTCGATTTAAGCCTCAACTTCACGTTTTAAAAAGCCATTTCAGTTCCAAAATAGTGATAAAACATAAGGGAGGATCCCGAGAGAATTCTTGAGTATCAAAATCGTGCGTTGGTGAATTATGAGCCTAGGCTTAAGAATTTTATTAGCATCGCGCGTGTATTTGAAAATATTTTATTTAAAAGTCGAAGGTGGTAGGAAGTTATGTTATATTATTATTACCTTTGCAAAATATTTTAAAGGTTTATGGAAAATATTTTTGATACGTTATAATTGTATATGTATTTATTTTATAAAGTTTTTATACATTGTAATATTTTAACGGAGATAGTAAATTTAGCTATGTTAAAAATTATTATTATAATATAGTAGGTTTTGTTTGAAATAATTTTCTAATAATTATGGTATATTTAAAATATTATATTTATTTTACCACGAATTTATGCAATACCCGAATATATAAATAACGGGATAAGAATTTCTTCTTTTGTCCTTTGTAATTGCCACCTCCACTCAACGTGTAGGTGGAGAGAGTGGCCAGCCAAGGGATAGCTAAGGTGGAAGCATATAACATTATCCACTCATTAGCATATTAAGCTAACTTTAGTGGCTATGCACCGATATAGGTGCCTTTATTTGTTAACATCTTGTAGAAATAGTTTAGTACAAAAGAAGATGTCACCAAATAAACAATAATATCACAAACTACAAGTGATTTAATAGAATTCATATCTTCCAGTAGAAGAAGTGTTCATATGAGGAATTACATACTACTATGCACATTGAAAAGAATCATAAGGAGTTCGTATGAAAAGATTTGCTGACGCAATATTGTTGATTATCAAAGAAAATCAATTATCTACGTCAAGTTATTCAAGCCCAAATCCGATTCTGATTTAGTTTTGGATTTTCTCGGAGTGGTTCGAGCTTGGACATCATCTTAGCAGCTTGTCATCGGACGACATGTAGGTTACGGTTTATTTTCCCTAGACTCCGCATATATAGGATAAAATTGTATTAATGGGCATCCTTGGTTTGGTTTATTAGGTTGGTACCACAGACCTCGACCGCTTTATTCATGTCCGCCTACTTTTGTTCCTCCGTTGCTTGTAGTATTTGCCGATATATTTTATTTACCCTTGTGGTCCTGTGAGGCCTTGTTGACTCTGGAACATAGAAGGTGGGATTTTTGGAATGTCCGCGAGTCCCGGGCATAGAATTATCCTTCTAGGCTGGTTATGCTTGTTGAGTAGCTGTGGGCCTGTGCAGGGTCGATAGGTTGATTGTGAGCTGCGGGGCAGCTATTGTGTGTGATCATACCATTTCCATGCATATAAAGAGGTTTTATCCATGTTTTACTATGATTTTGGCTTCGGGCCTACTGGCACTATTTTCTAAACCTTGCATGGCCCGGGGGGCCCGTTTTGATGGAAATAATTTGGAAATGGTTTGATTTAAACTTGTGAATATTCTTGGGTAAAAGAAAGTAAAATTATGATTTAAATCACCAGTTTTACGATTAACGCTAGACTCGGCAGAGCCAGAGTGCTAGTTGAGTTTTCTTGCTACTTGAGATGATTTTTAGCCTCGGTCGGATCGAGCACTTGAGATGGCTTTTTACTGTTTAGACCCGGTTATCCCCAGGCACCCTTGGAGGGGTTTTTGAGATATTTTCCTACTACTTTAGTCCTGGACAGGGTCTGGGCATTGCATATTCGAGACTGGGTCTCCATCCTGATACCGAACTTGCTTCCGGACGATATGTTCTGATACTGAGTTTTAGTATGGGGTATGGGACCTCCATGGACCTTGCCATCCGGGCCAGGGGCTACGGGCTGCGTGTGCCGGAGGAGGGGTATACGGTGGAGTAGAGGTATACGGGCAGTGTCCTTCCATGGAACCTACCTGCTGGGCCGGATCGGCCGCCGGAGGAGGTACATACAGAGATACCATGGCACTTGAGATCTTCATGCATCATATCATTCATTGTTTGAGGCTCCACCCTTGTTTGTTGTTTGTTGATTGTACGCTCCGGTAGTATGGGATGCCGAAGGGTTTGTTTTTCACTTGTTTGTGTTCCTCGGTTGTATGGGCGGCCGGGGGACTGTAGGTAGACTTTTGCTATTTACTTACAGAATTTGTTCTCTATTATGGGATAAGTATAAATTGGGTTACTGCTAGACTGTTAGTTTCTGGATTTGAGATTGATATGATTAGTTGAGTTTGATTCATGTCTCTAAGCATGTCTATCATTACTCTTTTCTCTCTCTTCTTACACTTGAGGTTACCGGTATAAACGTCCATTTCGTAAACTTAATTTTTCAATACACTGTTGTTGCAAGGACCCCAGGTGCGTTGTTTCTTACTTTCACTGTGCCTATGGTGTGTATATTCTGCTTACTAGCCTCACATGTGGTTTTGTTGATTTCCCTCTGGGCTAGTTCCTGTGTACCTTTCGTTGATTTCTGTGACTGCTTGCTTCTATTCTGTCTATTACTACACTTTTATCTTATATGTGCCCAGTCGGCCTATGATACCTACTGGGTACCTTATGCTTCGCATTTGGTGCTCACCCCTACCCCCTGCATCTTTGGGTGCAGATCCTAGCGTGGGCCATCGCTGTTAGGTCGCTGTGATTCGTGCTTGGAGATCTGTTGAGGACTACTTCAGGCTGAGGGTGAGCTCTTGGCGATCGAAGCTTAGCTTTAGTTTATCTTTTGCTTCATGTACTCTATTACCATTCAGAGACATCTGTATATATAGTTTTTGTTTATTTGCACTCCATGTATGTAGTTTGGCTCTGTACTATGATACCAGGTCTTGGGGTTCGGTTTAGTTTCTGCATATGTATATATTTATATTCCTTTTATTTGTTCTCTTCGTCTTGTTCCCTTATTTGTTAGATAGTAGCCCATTGCTAACTGTTCTGGGCTACGGGGATTGGTTCACCTACCGGGGGTTGTAGGTGCCATCATGACCGAGAAGTTGGGTCGTGACAACTTGGTATCAGAGCTTTAGGTTCACCGGTGTCATTGGTATAGGAGCCAATGTCTAGTAGAGTCCTGTGGATCGGGGCGGAGACGTCCGTACTCAATCTTTGGGAGGCTACAGTGGCATTTTAGGAAATTTGACTCTTTCATTGCTTCTGTGTCGTGCGTACAACCCTTGAAGTTTCTAGAAATCTCATTTATTCTACTTCATTCTTCCGCAGATGGTTCGTACGAGATCATCGGCATCCCGCGGAGATGAGCCTCCAGCGCCAGCTCCAGCGCCAGCTCCAGCGCTAGCTCCAGTGCCCACTTATGTGCCAGCTCCAGCCGCAGCTTAGTCTCCAGATATTCGGGGAGTACTATTACAGCTTTTGGGTATGATTGGAGAGCGGCCTTCCGAGGTAGCGCAGACATCCGCTCAGGGGGCAGCCCTGGGTGCACAGAGCTTAGGAGCGCAGCCTGCTACTATGGCTCCCCGTGCGGAGGTCATTCCGGTTCTATCTGTTGCACAGTCTCTTGCTCCTGGCCCAGTTATGACAGAGTCAGAGCAGAAGGCGTTGTGTAGGTTTTTGAGGTTAGCACCTCCGAGGTTTGCTGGTACTTCTGGACAGGATCCACATGACTTTATTACTACCTGTGAGGAGATGTTGCATCATTTGGGTTTGTTGGAGACTCACGGGGTTGGTTATACTACCTACCAGTTGGAGGGCCCAGCGAAGTTATGGTGGAGGGCCCAGGTTGCTTGTAGACCACCATCGTCACCTCCTTTGACCTGGTCTGAGTTTTATGAGACCTTTATGGCCAAGTTCCTACCCCAGAGTGATCGGGTGCATCGCAAGGAGCAGTTTACTCACCTTGTACAGGGGTCTGCGACTATCTCGGAGTATGAGACCCGTTTTCATCAGCTAGCACCGTTCGGAGTTGTGATCATTCCTACCGAGGCTGATAGGATTCGCAGATTTGTATGGGGTTTGAGGCCAGAGATCAGGCAGCCAGCTGAGATATTTATTGCCAGTGGTCGGTCATTCCAGGCTATTATAGACTATGCCCGCACTGTGGAGGACTTACAGCGACATGATCAGGGGTCCAGAGATAAGAGGCCTCAGCATCAGGGTGTCTATAGTGGTTCCAGATATGGTGGTAGAGGTCCTGACCAGTGGAGCCGGAGTTATCAGCCACAGCAGTACCAGGGTCAGTCCAGCCGATCGGTTCAGGCTTCCCTTCAGACCTTCGGTAGTACCCAGTTCGAGCAGGGTCAGAGCAGCCATCAGGGCTATGGCAGCCAGTCTTCGAGGGGTACAGTTTCTGGGGCATCTGGTCGTGGTGGTCATATGGGATTTGCTGGTTCATCTCGACCGAGTAAGCCGTCAGGGGCTTGTTTTACTTGTGGTGTGATTGGTCATTTTTCTAGAGATTGCCCTCAGCAGGGTACAGTTCAGTTGGCCGAGCCTTTACGGGCAGTTCAGCCCCCGGCTAGAGGGGTTGGTCGTCAGGGTAGAGGTGGTGCGCCACGCGGCAGAGCAGGTGGTAGGGATGGCAGTCGGGCAGGTGGAGGTCGTCGTCATTTTACGCGGTCCCTAGGAGACCAGAGGCAGAGGCCTCAGATGCTGTGATTACAGGTACGATTTCTGTGTGCCATCAGTCTGCTATGGCTTTATTTTATCCTGGATCCACTTGTTCATATGTATCTGCCTACTTTGTGCCTTGTTTGGGGTTGGCTAGTGAGCCATTATTTGTTCCTATTTCTGTTTCGACCCCAGTAGGAGATTCTTTAGTAGTGGATCGGATTGTGAGATCCTGTATGTTATCTATTGGTGATTCAGAGACTTGGGGTGACTTGATGATTCTTGATATGCTAGATTTTGATGTGATACTGGGCATGGACTGGTTATCCCCTCACCGTGTGGTTTTGGATTGTTATGCCAAGACCATTACCATAGCTGTGCCCGGTGTATCCCCGATTGTGTGGCAGGGCTCTGTTAGCCATGCACCATCTGGGATCATCTCTTTTCTTCGAGCTAGGATGTTGATTTCCCGTGGGTGTTTAACTTATCTAGCATATGTCCGAGATGTTAGTGTTGACCCCACTTCTCCTGAGTCTGTCCCTGTGGTTAGAGACTTCCTCGATGTGTTTCCTACCGACCTGCCAGGCCTTCCACCTGAGAGAGATATTGATTTTGCTATTGAGCTAGAGCCGGGCACTAGGCCCATTTCTATTTCTCCTTACCGTATGGCTCCTGCTGAGTTGAGGGAGCTTAAGGAGCAGCTCTAGGATCTGTTAGCTAAGGGGTTTATTAGACCTAGTGTGTCACCGTGGGGTGCTCCTGTTCTCCTTGTGAAGAAGAAGGATGGGTCTATGCGCATGTGTATTGATTATCGGCAGCTGAATAGGGTGACAGTGAAGAATAGGTATCCGATGCCGAGGATTGATGATTTGCTTGACCAGCTTCAGGGTTCAGTCGTGTTTTCGAAGATTGATTTGAGGTCTGGCTACCATCAGTTGAGGATTAGGGCGGAGGACATCCCTAAGACAGCATTCAGGACACGTTATGGCCATTATGAGTTCCTAGTGATGTCTTTTGGGTTGACTAATGCCCCCGCAGCCTTTATGAACTTGATGCACATGGTTCTTGGCCCGTATTTGGACTCATTTGTGATAGTTTTTATAGACGACATCTTGGTATACTCGCGTAGTAGAGATGAGCATGAGCAGCACTTGAGGGTTATACTCCAGACTTTGAGAGACCATCGGCTTTATGCCAAGTTCTCAAAGTGTGAGTTTTGGCTTGAGTCAGTTGCATTCCTAGGGCACGTGGTGTCTAAGGATAGGATTAGGGTTGATCCGGAAAAGATTTCAGCGGTTTGTGAGTGGCCTAGACCTACTACTGTTACTGAGGTTCGCAGCTTTATTGGGTTAGCAGGTTACTACAGACGGTTCGTTGAGGGATTTTCTTCCATAGCAGCACCCTTGACTATGCTGACTAGGAAGGATATCCCATTTCAGTGGTCGGATCAGTGTGAGGATAGCTTTCAGAGGCTTAAGGCCTTATTGACTTCAGCTCCAGTTTTGACTTTGCCGATTAAGGGTCAGAGCTTCTCCGTGTATTGTGATGCTTCTGGGGTTGGTCTAGGTTGTGTGTTGATGCAGCAGGGTCGAGTAATAGCATATGCGTCGAGGCAGCTGAAGGTTCACGAGCGCAACTACCCCACTCATGACTTAGAGTTGGTGGCGGTAGTTTTCGCGCTCAAGATCTGGAGGCATTACCTATATGGAGTTCACTGTGAGATCTTCATCGATCACCGTAGTCTTCAGTATATCACGAGTCAGCGGGAGTTGAACTCGAGGCAGAGGAGATGGGTCGAGTTACTGAAGGACTATGACTTCACTATTCTGTATCATCCGAGCAAGGCAAACGTGGTAGCGGATGTCTTGAGCCGGAAGGCGGTGAGTATGGGTAGCCTAGCTTCTCTTTCAGTTTCAGAGTGACCGTTGGCCTGGGACATCCAGTCCTTGGCTAACCGTTTGGTTAGGCTTGACTTGTCGGATCCTAGCAGAGTTCTCGCCAGTGTTGAGGTTCGTTCTACTTTGATTGATCAGATTCAGAGCCGTCAGTTTGAGGATCAGCAGTTGTGTGACCTTCGTGATCGGGTTGTTCAGGGTGAGACCAGTCGGGCTACTCTAGATTCAGATGGGGTTCTGAGGTTTGATAGTCACCTTTGTGTTTCGAGGATTAGTGATTTGATTCAGTTGATACTTCACGAGGCACATTGTACTAGATACTCCATTCACCCTGGTACAACAAAGATGTATAGAGACTTGAGGCAGCTTTACTGTTGGAGTGGTATGAAGCGGGATATAGCAGAGTTCGTGTCTCGGTGCTTGAACTGCCAACAGGTTAAGTTCGAGCACATGAGACCTGGTGGTTTGATGCAGCGACTTCCCATTCCTGAGTGGAAGTGGGAAGGGATTACTATGGACTTTGTTGTTGGTTTGCCCCGTACTTCTCATGGGTTTGATTCCATATGGGTGATTGTTGATAGGCTGACTAAGTCAGCACATTTCTTGCCAGTTCAGACGTCTTATGGCGCAGAGAGGTTAGCTCAGATCTACCTTCGTGAGATTGTTCGGTTGCACGGGGTCCCAACTTCTATTATTTCAGACCGCGGCATTCAGTTCACATCTCAGTTCTGGAGGGCTATTCAGCGAGATTTGGGTACAGAGGTTTATCTTAGTACCGCTTTCCACCCTCAGACAGATGGCCAGTCCGAGAGGACCATTCAGATTTTGGAGGACATGCTTCGAGCCTGTGTTCTTGACTTTGGAGGTTCTTGGGATCAGTTTGTTCCCTTGGCAGAGTTTGCTTATAATAAAAGCTTCCATTCGAGTATCGGCATGGCACCTTTTGAGGCTTTGTATGGCAGGCGTTGCAGATCACCGGTAGGTTGGTTTGATGGTTTTAGTGCTGGGCCATAGAGCACAGATTTTCTTCGAGATTCCTTAGATCGAGTCCGAGTGATTCAGGACAGACTTCGGGCAGCTCAGAGCAGGCAGAAAAGTTATGCTGATCGTAGGCTTCGTGCCTTGGAGTTTAGTGTCGGTGACTTGGTGTTTCTCCGTGTATCGCCCATGAAGGGCGTGATGAGATTTGGTAGGCGGGGCAAGCTTAGCCCCAGGTACATTAGGCCGTTTGAGATTCTTCAGAGGGTTGGTAGCGTTGCCTATCAGCTAGCCTTGCCTCCGATGTTTTCAGCTATATATCTTGTATTTCATGTTTCGATGTTGCGTCGGTATGTCCCATATGAGTCTCATGTGTTGCAGTGGGATTCAGTTCAGTTGGGTGAGGGTTTAGCATTTGTTGAGAAGCCGGCAGCTATTTTTGCCAGAGATGTCAGGAGATTGAGTCTCGAGAGATCCCGGTTGTTAAGGTTCAGTGGAGGCACCGTCCAGTCGAGGAGGCTACCTGGGAGACTGAGAGAGATATGCGGGATCAGTATCCGCAGCTATTTTAGCCTTCAGGTACCCCCTTGACCTTGACTTTCGAGGACGAAAGTCCTTTTTAGTAGTGGATGATGTAATGAACCTTCCGGTTATTTCCACGTATACGTTTTTCTTGAACCGTTAGAGCTTATTGTAGCAGACCCGAGTCATTTAAGGCTTGTCGGAACTGGTATTTCGGTGTCGGGTCCATTTGTTTGGTCGTATGATAAGTTTTGAAGACAAGTAAGTCGGCAAAAGTTATCGTAAGATCTTTAATAAATTTTCTGAACTTTGGGTAAAATGTCTTGTTGCTTTTCTCTCAATATATAAAGATTTAGAAGTCCCCAAAATACCAAATCGAAGGTCTACGAGTCTAGTTTCCAACGCACAAAACCTCACGTCCAACTGATCTCGGAGTAAAAAGTTATGACTGTTTTACCGCGGACTGTCTAGCAGAAAATGGGTTGCGAATCGGGTCGCGAACCGGGTCGGGTTAAACTCGATTTAAGCCTCAACTTCACGTTTTAAAATGCCATTTCAGTTCTGAAACAATGAGAATTTATTAACATCGCATGTATTTGAAAATATTTTATTTAAAAGTTGAATTTGGTAAAAATTATATTATTATTACCCTTTCAAAATATTTTAAAGGTTTATGAAAAATATTTTGTTACGATATAATTGTATATGTATTTATTTTATAAGGTTTCTATACTTTTTAATATTTTAACGGAGATGGTAAATTTAGTGATGTTGAAATTTATTATTATAATATAGTAGGTTTTATTCGAAATAATTTTCTAATGATTATGGTATATTTAAAAATTATATTTATTATACCACGAATTTATGCAATACCCGAGTACGTACGTAACATGAATCAACCTATCATTAAGTGGATAAGAGGAGGTGTGGTGATGACACCCACACCCCCACGTGGAGTTGTGGAAAGTGCACACAATGGTGCATAATGCCACTAGGCATTCCACTAATATCTCCAAATATATACATATCTATATTATATATATAGTAGTAGATAATTCCTCATTTTACCAACTCTATTAAGTCCCTTCCATTTCTATATTTAGGAAGGGACGTTGCAGCAAAAGGTTACCTTCTACATACGTATACGGAGAGAATTAGGTGGAACTAGATATATTTTGATGTTGTGTTTAATTTCGAAAAGGAAATCAATTATCTACGTCAAGTTATTCAAGTCCGAGTTCGGGTGTGATTTCATTTCGGAGCTTTTCGGAGAGGTTCAAGCTTGTCATCGGACGACAGGTAGGTTACGATTTATTTTCCCTAGACTCCGCATATATAGAATAAAATTGTATTAATGGGCATCCTTGGGTTGGTTTATTAGGTTGGCACCACAGACCTCGACCGCTTTATTCATGTCCGCCTACTTTTGTTCCTCCGTTGCTTGTAGTATTTCACCGATATATTTTATTTACCCTTGTGGTCCTATGAGGCCTTGTTGACTCTGGAACATAGAAGGTGGGATTTTGGGAATGTCCGCGAGTCCCGGGAATAAAATTATCCTTCTAGGCTAGTTATGCTTGCTGAGTAGCTGTGGGCCTGTGCAGGGTCGATAGGTTGATTATGAGCTGCTGGGCAGCTATTGTGTGTGATCATACCATTTCCATGCATATAAAGAGGTTTTATCCATATTTTACTATGATTTTGGCTTCGGGCCTACTGGCACTATTTTCTAAACCTTGCATGGCCCCGGGGCCTGTTTTTGATGGAAATGATTTGGAAATGGTTGATTTAACTTGTGAATATTCCTGGATAAAAGGAAGTAAAATTATGTTTTAAATCACCAGTTTTACGATTCACGCTAGACTCGGCAGGGCCGGGGTGCTAGTTGAGTTTTCTTGCTACTTGAGATGATTTTAGCCTCGGTCGGACCGAGCACCTGAGATGACTTTCTACTGTTTAGACCCGGTTATGCCCGGGCACCCTTGGAGGGGTTTTTTGAGATATTTTCCTACTACTTTAGTCCTGGACAGGGTCTGGGCATGCATATTCGAGACTGGGTCTCTATCTTGATACCGGACTTGCTTCCGGACGACATGTTTGATACTGAGTTTTAGTATGGGGTCTTGGACCTCCATGGACCTTGCCATCCGGGCCAGGGGCTACGGGTTGCGTGTGCCGGAGGAGGGGTATACGGTGGAGTATAGGTATACGGGCAGTGTCCTTCTATGAAACCTACCTGCTGGGCCGGATCGTCGCCGGGGGAGGTACATACAGAGATACCATTTCACTGAGATCTTCATGCATCATATCATTCATTGTTGAGGCTCCACCCTTGTTTGTTGTTTGTTGATTGTATGCTCCGGTTGTATGGGATGCCGGAGGGTTTGTTTTCACTTGTTTGTGTTCCTCGGTTGTATGGGCGGCCGGGGGACTGTAGGTAGACTTTTGCTATTTACTTACAGAATTGTTCTCTATTACAGATAAGTATGAGATTGGTATGATTAGTTGAGTTTGATTCATGTCTCTGAGCATGCCTATCATTACTCTTTCTCTCTTCTTCTTACACTTGAGGTTACCAGTATACCGTCCATTTTATAAACTTATTTTGTATACACTGTTGTTGCTAGGACCCCAGGTGCGTTGTTTCTTACTTTCACCTGTGCCTATTGGTGTGTATATTCTACTTACTAGCCTCACATGTGGTTCTGTTGATTTCCCTCTGGGCTAGTTCCTGTGTACCTTTCGTTGATTTTTGTGACTGCTTGCTTCTATTCTGTCTATTACTACACTTTTATCTTATATGTGCCCAGTCGGCCTATGATACCTACTGGGTACCTTATGCTTCGCATTTGGTGCTCACCCCTACCCCCTGCATCTTTGGGTGCAGATCCTAGCGTGGGCCATCGCCGTTAGATCGCTGTGATTCGTGCTTGGAGATCTGTTGGGGACTACTTCAGACTGAGGGTGAGCTCTTGGCGATCGGAGCTTAGCTTTAGTTTATCTTTTGCTTTATGTACTCTATTACCATTCAGAGACATCTGTATATATTGTTTTGGATCGTTTGCACTCCATGTATGTAGTTTTGGCTCTATACTATGATACCAGGTCTTGGGGTTTGGTTTAGTTTCTGCATATGTATATATTTATATCCCTGTTATCTATTCTCTTCGTCTTGTTCCCTTATTTGTTAGACAGTAGCCCACTACTAACTGTCCTGGGCTATGGGGATTGGTCCACCTACTGGGGGGTTGTAGGTGCCATCATGACCGAGAAATCAGGTCGTGACAGACCCCGGAGCCTCCTTATCTTTTGTGACCCCTTATGTACCATGCAAATTTGAAATTTGTCCTGAATTGCTTTTATAACCCTTTTGTGTGTCTAGTCCTATTGGTGAGTCAGTCCTAGCAAAAAGAATCTACCAAAATTACCCTACCTCAGTCCTTCACAGATTCACTTCAGCAGATTTAGTAGAGTTGGAGATTACAGATTTTGATGTTATTCTTGGTATGTATTGGTTATGTGCTTGTTATGCTTCGGTTGATTGTTGTACTCGGGTTGTCAGTTTCAAGTTTCCAAATGAACCTGTCTTAGAATGGCAAGGTAGTCCCCCATCCTTGAAAGGTTATTTCATATCTTATCTTAAGGCTAGGAAGATGATTTCTAAGGGTTATGTTTATCATATAGTTCGGGTTGTAGACACGGAGCCCGGAACCCTATCCCTTCAGTTTGTTCCTGTTGTGAATGAGTTCCACGAAGTGTTTCCCAAGGATTTGCCTGGAGTCCCTTCCGAGAGGGAAGTCGACTTTGGGATATATCTTCTTCCAGATACAAATCCAATCTCTATCCCTCCCTATAGAATGGCCCCTGTGGAACTTAAGGAATTGAAGGATCAGTTGAAGGATCTTCTTGATAAGGGTTTCATCAGGCCTAGCATTTCTCCATGGGGTGCCCCGGTTTTGTTTGTTCGGAAGAAAGATGGCTCTTTTAGAATGTGTATTGACTACCGTTAGTTGAACAAGGTCACCATCAAGAATAAGTATCCTATTCCTAGGATTGATGACTTATTCGATTAGCTTCAGGGTGCTAGTTTCTTCTCTAAAATCGACCTTAGATCCGATTATCATCAGCTTCATGTTCGAGAGTGTGATATTCTGAAGACAGCCTTCAGGACTCGGTATGGTCACTATGAATTTATTATGATATCTTTTGGTCTAACGAATGCTCTCGCAGCTTTTATGGATTTGATGAACCATGTGTTCAAGCAGTATTTGGATATGTTTGTAATTGTGTTCATTGATGATATCCTTATCTATTCTCGAAGTGAGGAGGACCATGCGGACTATTTGAGAGTTGTGTTGCAAACTCTCAAGGACCGACAGTTATTTTCTATGTTTAGCAGGTGTGAGTTCTGGATGCAGTCTGTTGATTTTCTGGGTCATATTGTGACTAGAGATAGTATTCAGGTTGATTCTCAAAAGATTGAGGCAGTAAAGAACTGGCCTAGACCAACTTCCCCGTCTGATATAAGGAGCTTTTTGGTTTGGCTGGTTACTACAGGAGATTTGTGGAATGATTTTCTTCCATTGCTGCCCCTTTGAATCGATTAACTCAGAAAAAGGTGAAATTTCAGTGGTCTGATTTGTGTGAGAATAACTTTCAGGAATTGAAGACTATATTGACCATATCTCCAATGTTAGCTCTACTCAAGGGCCTAGATGACTTTGTTGTGTATTGTGATGCTTCTCAGATTGGTTTGGGTTGTGTTTTGATGCAATATGGTAAAGTGATTGCTTATGCATCTATACAGCTTTAGGTTCATGAGAAGAACTACCCTACTCATGATCTTGAGCTAGCAGCCGTGGTTTTTACTTTGAAGATTTGGAGACATTACTTTTATAGGGTGCACGTGGATGTATTTACCGATCATAAGAGTCTTTAGTATGTGTTCACTCAGAAGGAATTGAATTTTTGACAAAGAAGATGGCTTGAGCTTTTTAAGGACTATGACATGAGTGTGCTTTACAATTCGGGTAAGGCAAATGTTGTGTCAGATGCGCTTAGCAGATTATCCATGGGTAGTGTGTCTTCTGTTGAAGACATAAAGAAGGAGTTGGTTAAGGAGGTTCATAGGTTTTCCTGATTGGGAGTTTGCCTTTTGGACTCGACCAATGGTTGGGTTATTATGCAGAATGGTTCTGAATCATCCTTGGTGGCAGAAGTGAAGGCAAAGCAAGACATCGATCCCATTTTGCTTCATCTAAAGGGTGCAGTCCATCAGCAGAGGGTTGAGGTTTTCTCCCAAGGAGGAGATGGAGTGCTTCATTATCAGGGTCGACTATGTGTGCCAGATGTAGATGGGTTGAGACAATAGATTTTGACTGAGGCTCATAGTTCCAGATATTCCATTCACCCTAGTGCCACCAAGATGTACCGTGATCTACGAGAAGTCTTTTGGTGGAATGGCATGAAGAGGGACATAGCCAATTTTGTGGCTAAGTGTCCCAACTGTCAGCAAGTGAAGGTGGAGCATCAGCGACCGGGAGGCATGATTCAAGATATTGACCTTCCCATTTGGAAATGGGAAGCGATCAATATGGACTTTATTACTGGTTTGCCTCGTACTCGAAGACAACATGATTCCATTTAGGTAATTGTCGACTGGATGACCAAGTCATCCCATTTCATGGTTGTTAAGAGTATGAATTCAGCAGACAATTATTCCAAACTCTACATTCGGGAGATAGTCCTATTGTATGGTGTCCTATTTTCCGTAATTTCAGATAGAGGTACTCAGATTACTTCTCAGTTTTGGAGATCATTTCATAGAGGTCTTGGTACTCAGGTAAAGCTTAGCACATCTTTCACCCTCAGACAGATGTCCAGGAAGAGCATACCATTCAGACTTTGGAGGACATGTTGAGATCTTGTGTGATTGATTTCAAAGGTAATTGGGATGATCACTTACCTTTTATCGAGTTTGCTTACAACAACAGCTTTCACTCTAGCATCCAGATGGCTCCTTATAAGGCACTTTATGGCCGAAGGTGTAGATCTCCTATTGGTTGGTTTGATGTAGGTGAGGAAACTTTGATTGGTCTTGATTCGGTTCATGAGACTATGGAGAAGGTTCAGCTCATTAAGTAAAGGTTGAAGACCACTTAGAGTCGACAGAAATTGTATGTAGAAGTGAGGAGAAGAGAGTTGGAATTTGAAGTCGATGATTGGGTTTTTCTGAAGGTGTCACCCATGAAAGATCTGATGAGTTTTGGCAAGAAAGGAAAGCTCGGTCCCCATTTTGTAGGTCCGTATCAGATTCTGAGGATAATTGGTAGCGTTGCTTATGAGTTGGATTTGCCAACAGAGTTAGAAGTTGTTCATCCGATTTTCCATATTTCCTTGTTGAAGAAATGTGTTGGTGATCCAACTCTGATTATTCCTTTGGGGTATGTAGGGGTGAAGGACAGTATCACCTATGAGGAGTTTCCCCTGGAGATCCTTGATCGTCAAATTTTGAGGTTGAGAAACAAAGAAGTCGCTTCGGTAAAAGTTCTTTGGAAAATCAGCTGGTTGAAAGAGCTACTTAGGGGAAGCAGAATCAGCCATGAAAGCCAAGTACCCTCTTCTCTTTCCTTCCGATTCTGTTTCACCATGAGGTAATAGTTTCCTCCTTAGTATGTTCCTCCGATACTATTCCATCAGTTTCTCTCATGATCCTAGCATGCATTCATGTTTTTGAAGTTGATCAATCATGTTTTAAGTTGAAAAGTTCTGTTTTCATGTTTATTCCTTGATTTCCATGTTTGTTTCTGGTTGGGCTGCTTCCTCTTTAGTTTTCCCTTTCTTAGTCTTCATTCGAGGACGAATAATCCAAAGGGTAAGATACTGTAACACCCCGGAATTTGATCCAGCTTTTATACTTAAGAACTCTGAAAATTTTGAAACTTCCAGGAATCACGAGTCAAGTCTACAATTTGTGGGAGGGATCACGACTTGTGGAAGTTAATCGTGAAACCATCTCTGCATATCCCACCTCTGGTATGAGAACCACGAGTAGATTCTACGGGTTGTGGTTACTTTCACGAGCCATGAAAACCACTCGTGGAACTCAGACTGAGGGTAGTCTATTTCTCTGGAATCATGAGTTGGTCCTACGACTCGTGGAAGTTTCCATGGGTCATCCTGTTAAATCGTAAGACCTCATCCGCAGCCTAAAATTTTGGCTCAAGAACCACAACTCCAGTCCACGAGCCATAGTTTGTTCTACGATCCGTGGAAGGGACCCGTGGAACCTGAAACTGAATTTTAAAGCAGTTTTTTTTTTGTTAAGTCCCAGGGGTATTTCAGCCATTACCCACCCTTTTAACTCCTAAGTGTGGTCGTTTTGGCCATTTTTAGCATGATTTCTAATCCTATTAGCCTAAGTCCCTTCTTATTACCTCATTCATCTCCCAAAAAGGAAAAAAAATCTCTCAAGCTCAAGGTCTCAAGCTCCAAGTTCAAGTCTCCTAGTCTTTTGAATTTCAAGTGGGTTATCTTCAATCAAGGTATGTGGATATTCAACAATGGATTTCTTTCACCCTTGTGCCAAAAACTCCAAAAAAAAAATTGAATTATGAAATTGTGAAATTAAGGTTTTGATCTACATTAGGGAAAGCTTATGAAATCAGTTTCTATGCATCAATTCATGGTTTATCATGGTTAACTTATGATTTGAATAAGATTCCTTAATTGGTTTCAAAAGCCCATACATTAAAGTTGATTTCTGGAATGATTCCGTTGAATTGTATGTTTTTAAGTGAAAGTTCACATGTTTAGATAACATGTCTTCATGTATTTTTGAAATTGCATGCCTAATTCTTTAAGTATGAATTTAAGAAGGAAAATTATGTTTTGAATTATAGTTATGCTAAGCTTCAAGAACTTATGATATGAGAATTGCATGATACCCGATGTGTTTTCATGCTTTTCAACAAGATTTGGGGTGAGATTTTTCCACTATGAATTATGAACTATATGTATATATTTTAGGAGTAGTATTTAGCACCGAGTGATGAGGTTTCGATTACCTTAGTCCAAAACTACGTTGCCAGCATAGGTTATGAAATAAAGTGCCCGATGGGCTTATGAGAGTGGTACCACATATTGATCATGGTGTCCTGTGCTTAGCAGGCATTAGGACAGCTTTGCCAACTAGGATTATATAGTTGGGTATGGTGACTCGTTCCTTCGCACGATTCAAGTTAGCTTTGCTAGCTAGGGTTATATAGTTAGATTCCATGTAGCTCGCATGGTCTGTTGTAAGAAACTCCCTTAAGAATGTTTTGACTTGTTTAAGCTTATGAAATCTATTTCAAAGTTTTAATTCTTTTCTCATGTTTACTATTTAAGTTATGATATTTACTTATGATATCTCTTTTATGCATGAACTTAGTTTTAAGCACGTTTTAAACATGTTTCAACATGATTATGCATATCTCACATACTCGGTACATCTTACAGTACTGACACATATTTTGTGTAGCATCCTCTTGATGATGCAGATTCAGGCTCCTTCCCTCAGACACATGGCTAGAGATTTCATGCCAATCCCAGTCCGATGTTGGTGAGTCCTCATAGTTCGAGGGATAGTTATGATCTTAGCTAGTTTATGGTTATTTACTTTCATATTTTGATTTAGCTAGGATCTTGTCCTAGCAACTCCTTATGTTACGTGTAGAGGCTTTTCAGACATGGATAGTATTCGAGTCTCTTCTTAGAGTTATATGTATTTTGACTCGGTTATCTATATGTTGATTTTTAATCTTCTTATTATGCTTCCGCTTATCTTTTGTTTTGCTTGAGTATGCTATGACCAAGGGTTAATCTACGACACTTGTGCTCCGAATCCTGTGTTATGTCTAGGGGGTAGCCTCGGGGCATGACAGAGTTTCCAGCCGAGTTAGCAGCGGTTCATACAGTCTTCCATGTGTCCTTATTGAAGAAGTGTATTGGTGATCAGGCATCAGTTGTGCCATTAAAGAATGTAAGTGTGAAGCATAGCCTCACCTATGACGAGGTTCCACTTGATATTCTTGATCATCAGATTCGAAGGTTGAGGAATAAGGAAGTTGCCTCAGTGAAGGTTCTTTGGAGGAACCAGTCAGTTGAGGGAGCAACTTGGGAAGCAAAAGCAGCCATGAAGACCAAGTACCCTCATCTTTTCCCTTCTGACTAAATTTTATCTTGAAGTAATAGTTTTTTCCTTAGTATGCCCCTTAAATTCTATTCCATCAACTTTGATCATGATCCTAGCATACATTCATGTTTTACAAAGTTAGTTCAGTCATGTTTCAAGTTAGAACTCAGTCATTGTGCTTGTACTTCAGTTTTTATATTTTGTTGTTGTAGATTGTAGCTCTTTCCCTCTAAACTCAGCTTACTTAGTTTTCATTCGAGGACGAATGATCCCAAAAGGAAGATATTGTAAAATCCCAGAATTTGAAATAGCATTTTAAACTTAGAATCTCAGAAATTTTTGCACTTTTCAGGTCCCACAGGCACATGCCATGGGTCGTGCAAGGCACAATGGCCCATTGGTCCATCCATGGGGACCATCTAGTCTAGATCTGCCCCAATGGACAACCACCACGGGCATTGGAAGTTTGATGAGCCATGGTACCTGTCGTGGGAACCCTCTAGTGGACCTGCCAGCCACTCTCAGTCCTGATAGTGGAAGGCGATGGCTGTGGGAGCCATCATCATGGAAAGCGACTAAAAGAGCAGTCAGGTCTGCCCCCTCTCGATGGTCAGACCCAATGGGCCATCGTAGGTCTGACAGGCTGTCGGACACGGCCGTCCGGTGAGTTTTTCTGCAACTTCTTATTTTAAGTCAGTGGTATTTTGATCTTTTTCCTATTCTTTTAACTCCTAAGTTAAGTCATTTTAGGACAAATTAAAGGGTGTTTTAGTCCCACTTTGTTAGTTTTTCATTCATTCTCTCAAATTAAGCTTTGAAAGAAAGAAAAGGATTCTTCTCTCAAGCTCTAAGGTCTAGGGTTTCATCTTCAACTTTCCATCTTTAGATTTTGCTAAGAAAGCCTATGGGTTTAGGTATGTGGGTATTCAATAAGGGATTCCTTTCACCTTATGCTCAAAACCTCGATTCTTACTTTGATTCTATGAAATTATGAAATTAGGGTTCTCACCCAATTATGCAAATCATTATGAATTCAGTTTACTTACATCAGTACATGATTTTTATTCCTTAATACACGATTTGGCATGAGTTTCTACAAGTATTTATTTAACCCATGATTTCATAAAGAATTTAGCATGAGTTGACATTTTTACATGTTTACAAGCATAAATTGGCATGTTTAGATAACATGACGTCAAGTTTCAAGAATTATGTTTTCATGATTTATGTGACATCTTGTTTTACCATCAATGCTTACGAACTAATTTTCAAAAGTAAAAGTTCGTGAGTATTATGACATCTAGGAATGTTTGCATGATTTATAAATAGTATGACATCCAGCTATGTCCACACGATTTATGAACAATTTTGGCATCTAGATATGGCCCAGTATATATATGAGCTATAGTATATTTTTAGGAGTAGTATTTAGTACCGAGTCAGACTAGGGTTCAGCATCCCTTAAGTCCCAGAACTCATTCCCAACGTAGGTTATTTAGCCCAATGGGCACACGACAGTGGTTCCACTCTAAACATGGTTTGTGCCCCGACAAGGTACAGACAGCTCTGCCAACTAGGGTCACGAAGTTGGATTCTATGTAGTTCACTTGATCTATGTCGGTTAAGATAATCTCCCACAGAAATGGTTTAAAGCTTTTAAATGTATTTGACTTTTTGATTTCAGATTTTAGACTTACTACCATGACTTACGATTATAAATATATTTTCAGCTTATGATATTGTATTGAGTCATTACATTATAAATTTTACTAATATTACATGATTTCAGTTTTCAGTATGTCTTAAGCATGTTTTACTATGGATTATGCATATGTCACATGCTTAGTATATTCCATAGTACTAACTGCATACCTCTTTGTGTTGCATTATTTCATGATGTAGATTCAGGCGCTCGCTCCCAGACTCGTGGTTAGACCCAGCAGGATTTCCAATTAGAGTTGGTGAGTCCTCATCTTTCGAGGGCTAGTTATGATTCTTAGTTAGCTTGACGACTTTTATTCAGTACTTGGAGTTAGTTGGGATCTTGTCTCAACATCTCAATCTATCAGTTTTAGAGTTTTTTCAGACATATCTAGACAGTCAGTATTTGATGTTTCAGATTTTGATACTCCTAGACTTTTATCTGATGATTATTTAGATTGCCTACTATTTTTATTTATGCTTGCGCTATAAATGTCCATGCTATGCTTAAGTTATGCTAAGGCCAAGGGTTATCTTGGGATTACTTGTGGTCTCGGGTCCCATGTTACGTCCAGGGGGTAGCCTCCAGGCATAATAGTTTATTTGTGAGTTCTTTTGCATATCTTGTGGTCTAGAACTTTCTCAGAATGTGTTTCGAGGCAAAATCTCAGACTATTCTTGGTTTGAAAATTAATATTAGGCCTTCCTTAAACCATTTTGTACCTTAAATTGCCTACCCTTACATACTTCTCCTAGTCAACTCTTTTGAGCCTTTAACCTTTTCTTTGGCAACCATGTTACGAACTTTACCATTTTGTTCTAAAATTGATCTATCTTTTGACACCCTACCTATTTAAGTACTTTGTAAGTGCAAATATGGGCTAAAAGCCTAAGTTGGGGATGATGCTTGAAATGGTGATGTGGTAGCTATTTTAAAGGTGGAAAAAATGACAAATGAAATCTTCCTTGATGTTTTGAAAAAGAACAAAAAGAAAAAATAAAACGAAGAAAAATAAAGTTTGTGAATAAAGAGAAGACTAGGTGGTTAATTGAAAAAGGAGAATAAGGATGGAAAGTTGTAAAGGAAGTATGCTTGTTGTTGCAAATTGTAGTGTTTAGAGAGGCTTTGATTTTTTTTTCAAATTGTGCCCCTACCTTAACCAAAAGACAACATTACAACCCTTAAGTCTTAATTGATTTTGTGTCAAGTGTGTCTACATTAGTGGAGAATTATATGAAGGGAAAGCCTATGGTACTACTTGAATGCATTTGATTTTTTTTGTGAGAGAGAGCGTTAATTCTTTCCATTCAATATCCCAAGTGTGTTTTGAATTGCATTGTAGAAGTGTGGGATACTCTCTTGATTGTGAGGGCACATGTTAACTTGAATTGTGAAATTATTCCATTTTCTAATAGAGAGGAATGAACAGAAGAAAGTTATTTGGTGATAATGAGGCAAATCTTGAAGCTTTAGTATCATAATTTTATTGTTACTTTGATTAATGTGTTGCTTGAGCACCCTAAATGAAAGTGAAATTTTGAAAAGTATGGTGATTTATATGTTTTGGATTAATTATTGGTATCAATCAAAGTGATGTGTTTGTGCTTAATGGGAGAATGTGAATTGATAGTGATGGTGATGATACTTGAGCTTGAAATGTTATAGCCTCATTGGATTTTGGTTTTAATTTGCTTGAAGACAAGCAAAGACTTTGGTGATTTCACCATTTATTAAGGTCTCTTTTTTTATGTTTTTGTGTCTTCTATTTATAATATGAGGCTATTTATTGTGTGAAATACCATTATTTCAGGTGTGGTGAGGCATAAAGGTTTTCGGGACAAAAGGAATCATAATTGATCAAAAAGAGAGAACATGTCCTCAGATGCAGCAAAAGCGGCCAAAGGACCGCAAATGCGGTAGTCAACAGTTAAATTTGAAACCAAATGCGGTAACATTTCCACAAAAGTGGCATCTGGTCAAAGTCAATGATACCTCAAATGAGGTGGTTGTTCGCATTTGTCGTCAACGATTTTCATTTCTGGCCAAAATGGTCATTTCACATTTTTCTTATCCCCAATCAACATAAGATTCATCCATCTCTCTTAGAATAACATAATTAGACAATTCTCAAGCTTGGGGAGCAAGGTTCAATCATCCTACACCATTAAAGTAAAGATTGAAAGAAACTATGACCAATTCTTAATTCTTTTACTTCTTAATCTTCAACTCTCATTTTGTATTGAATATATGTGAGTGTAGTTGCTAATTTCGTACTTGGATATTTTGTTAGAGATAAACAATATTTAGTTTAATTTTTATATTGTGATTTTGTAATTAGTTGAATATTTTCTAGTTTATGAAATGGATCTTTGATTATCTAATTTATCTTGTGCTTATATTTCTTTCTAAAAGGACTGATCAACTCTTGGACTAGCTCTTTTGACTTTAGCTAAGATCGAAAGAGGAAATTAAAGTTGTAGAAGGTTAATTATCATGATTTAGGGCTTTAAACCTTATCTAAAGGATTCGATCTAGAAATAGGAAAATCCAAGTGTTGCCTAAAATTGGAATATATTTATTGGCAATTAGCTAAGTCTGAGAGAACTAGTTAAGAAATATTCACTTGTGATCGAGAGATATTGCTGGATAATTGAGAGTCCAAGGCGAATTCGCTTGACCCATGATTAAATTAATAGTAGACAATGATTTGCAATGGATCGTATTGATATGAATTTGTTTCCCATTTCCAAATCTCCGTTTTAAATTTCCCTTGCTTGTAAAGGTCTATCACCCCCGAGTCGACCCCCAGGATGTAACATGGCACATGAGACCACAAGTGATCACAAGTTAACCCTTGGCATTAGCATGACTTAAACATAACATAATCAAACTAGGGAAAGCTTAATAATATGCAAAAGGGGCTACTCTATAAATATAGACAAAGCATAATTCTAGGAACAACAATCTGCAACATCAACACTACATATCTGGCTATGTCCGAAAAGCCTCTAACACCGACATAATAAGTTGTTGGGACAATACCTTAGCTAACTCTAAGTACTGAAGTAAAATGTCATAATGATGACTACAACTCATAACTAGTCCTCGAAGAATGTGGACTCACCAAAAATGACTGGATAACTCGCGATCTCTAGCCACGTACCTAAGAGCGAGAGCCTGAATCTGCATCATGATAGGATGCAGCACAAGAAGTATATGTTAGTACTATAGGATATACAGAGTATGCGAGTTTATGCAATGTAATGGTAAAACATACTTGAAAACATGCTTAAACTGAGTTCATGTATGGTAAAACGAAATCATAAGTAAATATCAGAATTTGAGCATAAGACATAAGGTAATAAGACAATCTTCAAAATAGAATATCATATAACTTAATAGCTTGAAAACATTCATAAGGGAGTTTCTCATAATTGTCATTAAACCAATGTGAGCATCATGGAGTCCAGTGTCATGCACCCACACCGAAAAAGGTTATTCTAACTGGCAAATGTTAGAACCATGTTCATAAGGATCCTGTCATAAGTCACAGAGAGCAACCTACGGTGAAAACATAGTTTTGGACTTAGATTATCTAGAACCCTCATCACTCAGTGGTAAATACTACTCCCAAAATATATCATAGTGCTCACATACATATGACATATCTAGATGACAAAACTTGTTGATAATCATATTTACAAACTCGGATCTTCATAATACTCACAAACCTTACTTTTAAAAATTAGTTCATGAGCATTTATGGCACGTCGGGATGTCATGTCTTTCATAATCAGTCATATCTTAAAGGTTTGTATGGCACTAGTTTAATTTCATAATCTTATACATTTTCATAAAAATAAGAACTAGGCATGCAATTTTTTGAAATACATAAGGTCATGCTGTCTAAACATGCCAATTTTCTTAATATAAGTCATGCATATAAAATTGAGTTAGGGTTATGCTTCAATTCATGAGATAAGTAATTATTTGTAAAAACTCATGCAAAATCATGCAATTAGGATTATAAATTATAGGAGAATCATGAAGAAAATAAATTTATGGTAATCCATAAAATTGGGTAAGAACCCTAATTTGAAAAATTCATGAAATCAAATAGAGATTTGGGGTTTTGGGCATAAGGGTGAAAGAAATCCCTTATTGAATGCCCACATACCTGAAATTGAAACTTTTTCTTAACCTAGAGCTTGGGGATGTAGACTTGAAGATGGAACCCTAATCTTGGATCTTGGGAGAATTAAGTTTATTTCCCTCTTTTGGAGTATGAATGAGAGAATGAGAGAAGACTTAGGCTAATTCGGAATAAAACCCTTCTAAAATTGCCCAAAAAGACTTAACTTAGGAGTTAAAAGGGTGGGGAATTACAAAAATACCCCTAAAAAATAAATTGAAAAAATCACTGAAGGACCTCGACTTCAGGTTCCATGGACCTTATCTATGGACTATAGATAGAACAACGGCTCACAGTCTTTGGTTGTGGTTCCTGATCCAATATGATAGAATGTGGGTCTAATTCCTATGGATAGGGTTCACGGCCCGTGGAACCATCCACGGCTCGTTGAAGCCCTTCGTGGAAATCAGGGAATCTGGCAACCCTTAGTTTGATTTCCAGGGGCTGGTTCCACGGCCTGTGGAACCATCCACGACCCCTGAACCCCAGTCGTGGTTCTCAGACCTAAAGAGGGGTCTACTTAACTGGTTCTATGAGATTTATCCATGGTTCATGGATCCATTCACGGCTCGTGGATTATGTCTGTGGACCCTAGGAATTTCAGTAATCCAAAATTCTTAAGTCTAAAATATAGTTCAAATTCTGAGGTGTTACAATATCTCCTCCTTGGGATCATTCGTCCTCGAATAAAGACTAAGAAAGATGAGTTTTTAGGGAAAGAGTTACAATCCCAACAAACAAACCATAAAAAAACTGAAGTACAAGCACAAAGATAGAGTTTTGACTTAAGACATGACTGAACTAACTTCATAAAACATGAATGCATGCTAGGATCGTTAGAAAGACTGATGGAATAGAACTGGAGCGACATTCTAAGGAGGAAACTATTACCTCAAGATGAAACAGAATTAGAAGGAAAAAGATTAGGGTACTTGGTCTTCATGGTTGCTTCTGCTTCCCAAGTAGCTCCCTCAACTAACTGGTTCCTCCAAAGGACTTTTACCGAAAGGACTTCCCTCAACTAACTGGTTCCTCCAAAGGACTTTTACCGAAAGGACTTCTTTGTTCCTCAATCTTCGAACCTGATGATCAAGAATATCAACTGGGACTTCTTCATAAGTGAGGCTATCCTTCACACCCACCTCCTCTAAAGGCACAATCTTGGTCAGATCGCCAACACACTTCTTCAACAAGGAAACTTGGAAGACTGGATGAATCGCTTCTAGCTCGGTTGGAAACTCTAACTCATAGGCCACACTACCAACTCTCCTAAGAATCCTATAGGGTACTACATATCAGGGACTAAGCTTCCCTTTCTTACCAAATCTCATCACACCTTTTATGGGTGGCACTTTCAGAAACACCCAATCATCCACCTCAAACTCCAAGTCTCTTCTCCTCACATCTACATATGGTTTTTGTCGACTCCAAGCATCCTTCAACCTCTCCCTAATAAGAAGTACTTTCTCCATAGTCTCATGAACTGAATTTGGACCTATCAAAGTTGTTTCACCTACCTTAAACTAACTAATAGGAGATCTACAACTCCGCCCATACAGTGCCTCATAGGGAGCCATCTGAATGCTAGAATGAAAGTTGTTGTTGTAGGAAAACTCAATAAGAGGTAAGTTATCATCCCAATTACCTTTTAAATCAATCACACAATCTCTCAACATATCCTCTAAAGTCTAAATGGTATGCTCTGTCTTATCATCTGTCTGCTGGTGAAATGTTGGGCTAAGATTTACCTGAATACCAAGGCCCTTCTGAAACAATCTCCAAAATTGGGATGTAAGCTTAGTAACCCTATCATGGATGATAGACAATGTAACCCCATGCAATCGGACTATATCATGGATGTAGAGTCTGGCATAATCCTCTGCTGAATCAGTAATCCTGACAGCCAAGAAGTGGGTTGACTTAGTCATCCTGTCGACAATCACCCAAATAGCATCATGTTGTCTGTGAGTATGAGGTAAGCCTATAATGAAATCTATATTAATCACTTCCCACTTCCAAGTAGGAAGGTTAATATCCTAAGTTATACCGCCTAGTCGTTGATGTTCTACCTTCACTTGCTGACAGTTGGGACACTTAGCCATAAAATCTGCAATGTCTCTCTTCATGCCATTCCACCAATAGACTTCCAATAGGTCACAGTACATTTTGGTGGCACCGGGTGAATAAAATATATGGAGCTATGAGCCTCTATCAAAATCCATTGTCTCAAACCATCTATATATGGAATACATAATCGACCCTGATATCAAAGCACGCCATCTCCCCCTTGGGAAAAAATCTCTACTCTTTGCTGAAGGAATTCACCATTAAACTTATGCAAAATAGGATCACTGTCTTGTTTATCTTTCACCTCGAGTACCAAAGATAATTCAGACATATTTTGAACAATGACACCACCATCCGCTGAATTTGTAAGTCAAACTCACAATCGATCAAGTCTATAAACATGCTTAGCCAACTCCTTCTTTATGTCCTCAACCAAATACACTACCCATAGACAATATACTAACTGCAACAGCCACTACATTGGCCTTACCCGGATGGTAAAGCACACTCATATCATAATCCTTAAGAAGCTCAAGCCATCTCCTTTGAAGAAGATTCAATTCCTTCTGAGTTAACACATATTGGAGGCTCTTGTGGTCGGTAAACAGATCCACATGGACACCATACAATTAGTGTCTCCAAATCTTAAAAGCAAAAACCACTGCCTCCAACTCAAAATCATGAGTCGGATAGTTTTTTTATGGATCTTAAGTTGTCTGGAAGCATAAGTAATCACCTTACCATGCTGGATCAAAACACAACCCAAATCAATTCTAGAAGCATCACAATACACGACAAAGCCATCTAAGCCCTCTGGTAGAGCCAAAACTGGAGTTGTGGTCAACCTAGTCTTCAATTCCTAAAAGATCTTCTCATACTCATCAAACTACTGAAACTTAACCTTCTTCTGATTCAACTGAATCAATGGGTCAGCTATGGATGAAAACCCTTCCACGAACCTCCTATAGTAACCGACCAAACCTAGAAATCTCCTAATATCTATCGGGGAAGTGGTTCTAGGTCAGATCTTCACTGCTTCTATATTCTGTGAATACACTCGAATGCCCTCTTTAGTCACTACGTGACCTAGAAAAGCAATAGACTGCATCCAAAACTCACACTTACTAATCTTGGCAAACAACTGATGATCCTTGAGAGTCTGCAACACCACTCTCAAATGGTCCGCATGCTCCTCATCACTCCGAGAGTAGATAAGAATGTCATTAATAAAAACAATCATAAACATATCCAAGCATTAATTGAGCACCCTGTTCATCAAGTCCATAAAGGTTGCAGGAGCATTTGTTAGTCCAAAACACATAACCATTAATTCATAGTGACCATACTGAGTTCTGAAGGCTGTCTTTAGAATGTCACACTCTTTAACTCTGAGCTGATGATAATCGGATCTGAGGTTGATCTTTGAGAAATAGCTGGCACCTTGAAGCTGGTCGAACAAGTCATCAATTCTTGATTGTGACTTTATTCAACTGATGGTAGTCAATGAACATTCTCAGAGAACTATCTTTCTTATGCACGAAGAGATTTTGAGCACCCCATGAAGAGATGCTAGGTCTGATGAAACCTTTGTCTAAAAGGTCTTTCAACTGCCCTTTCAATTCTTTATGCTCCGCTGGAGCCATTTTGTAAGGAGTAATATATATAGGCTATGTATCTGGGAGAAGGTCTATCACAAAGTCAATCTCCCACTCGGGAGGTACTCCAGGAAGATTCTCAAGAAACATCTCGAGAAATTCATTTACAATAGGAACTGATTGGAGAGATAAGGTTTCAAATTCCGTATCCATAACCCAAACTATATGATAGACATAACCCGTAGAAATCATCTTTCTATCCTTGAGATAAGATATGAAATGACCATTTGAGAATGGAGGACTACCCTTCCACTCTAAGATAGGCTCATTTGGAAACATAAAGCTGACTACTCAGGTTCGACAATAAATTAAGGCATAACATGCATGTAACCAATCCATACCAAGAATAACATCAAAATCAGTCATCTCCAACTCTATTAAATCTATTGAGGTGACTCTATGAAGGACTGAGACAAGATAATTTTTGTAAATTCTCTTGGCTAAAACTTACTCACCAATAGGAATGGAGACACAAAAGAGTTCTAAGAGTTGTTCAGGTCTGACTTCAAACTTGCATGCAACATAAAGGGTCACAAAAGACAAGGAAGCGTCGGGCTCTAGTAAAGCATAAACATCGAGAGAGAAGACTTGAAACATACCAGAGACTATATCTGGGGAACCCTCCTACTCTTGGCGGGATAACATAGCATAGAGGTAATTTTGATGTTTACCACAACCTGAACCGGAAGTAGTACCCTGCTGAACCAGATGGCCTGCTAGAGATGTTGTAGTAGACTGTATCCTGCCACCTCCATTTCCCTTCTTGGATCAAGGGCAATCCTTGATTCAATGACAAACCTATCTACACCCAAAACATCCACCTATGCCATAGAGGCACTCTTCAGGGTGACTCTTCCCACACTTGTTGCAAACAGGGTAGGAAGCCCATTTCACAACACACCCCTGAGACTGAGAACTTGGTCCTTTACCTACCTAATCATGACTAGGCCTGGGGGACTAAGTAGGAGCACTAGCTGATGATGGAACAGGTCCTGATGACCTCTTCTGAAATGAAGAACAGTGTCAGTCTCCAAACCTCTGAAGACTAATACCCGAACTCTCTATTTTGGACCTCTTATTCTCCCTTGCCATTTCCTTCAATTTATCTTCCTCAATCTATTGACCATGAGTCATAAGCCTAGAGATATCCATATCCCTTAATATCATAGTAGTCCTTCACTCCTTTTTTACCAAGTCAAATACCCTATAAATGAACCTTCTCATCCGAGCCTTCGGATCGACCACCATAGATAGGGCATACCTAGAAAGATGATTGAACCTCAACCTATAATCCTGAACTAGCATAGATCCTTGCCTTAAATTCATAAAATCTTTGGCCTTAGCCTCCCTCAACTCCCTAGGGAAGGACCAATCAAGAAATACTCCCTTAAAGCACTCCCAAGTCACAAGGACTACATCCCTACCCCTAGCATCCTTCTACTGAGTATACCAAATATGAGTCACATCCTTGAGTTGATAGGAAGCTAGCTCAACACTATCAGTACCGATAACCTGCATCACCTCCGAAATCTTCTTCACTTTATCCATGAAATTCTAATGATCCTCACCAACCTTAGACCCTAAAAACTCTAGTTGGTTCATACGGATGAAGTCTCGAACTCTAGAAGTAGTTGTCCCACCATGAGGGTTAGCGGGAACAAGTGTTTGTTGCTTGGCCTTATTGGCCATCGCATGTGCTAGCATCTGAATGGCAGTCCGGAACTCTATATTAGTGACCTCATGGTCTGGAATTGGAGGATTAGCATTTTGGGTGTTGTCTCTGTGAGGAGGCATGGCTCTACGAGGAGGCATGATCTGAAACACATAAATATTGTATTAGAGAGGAGTAATTGAGTTAAACTCTATCGCACGATATTTATCATGAAAGAAGTGAAGTTTATCCTAAAACATCTCATAGCCTCCCTGATAACATCCACATAGGCATACTTGCATTATGATTGACGGGCTTCAATGAGAGATTAAGAAAATACGTATCATGGAAGAAAAAGCTCAAAAATGAATCCAAAAATTGTGACAAACACATGGGTTGTGATATACATGTTCATGAGCAAAATTCAAACCCAAGAGATGGAACATTGGAGACCACATGGAGCACCAAAATAAGATCCCAAAGGGGCTGGTTTGCAAGTCCAAAGAAGTTGATTTGCATGCTTAAGAATGGGCTAAAAATCAAGCCTTAATAGGCTGAAAGTCACGTCCATGAGGAACCCAAAAGGGACTGAAGTCATGCTTGTGTTTTTGGTTTTATAATTGGCAACTTTTTCCTTTATTTTTGTTAGCTAGTTTTTGGAAGTATTTTTACTAGTTTTCCTAGCTTAATAGAAAGTTTCCTAGTTTAATATTTTCTAGTTAGCTTTTACTATTTATTTTCATAAAAGTAGGATTTGAATCCCATGTTATTTGGGATAGGTTTCTCCCTATATATAGGGATGGATTTTATTATTTTTAGAAGGAATATTATGATTAATATTATATGAGAGTTTTCTCTTCTTTACACTTTTGTGTGTGGTGACTACAAATTAATCTTACAACCTTATAAGAACGATTCTTTAAGAGGTAAGATTAATTCTTTAACTTGATATCTTTGGTTCTTATTCGTAAAGTAAAGAAGGTAATTAGTCTTATACTAATTGTTGTCTCTAATTTCTTCGAAATAGGGGTCTAGATCACTTTTGATCTAAGTTCTTGAATTGACTCAATTAGTATCATAATTAGTTTTAATCCGCTAATTTATGAATACTAAGATCAATTAGGGTTCTTAGCACTAAACTTGAAATTTGGAGATTTTGTTCTCAAATTTCACATATCTTTTAATTTCTTGTCTTTAATCTTAGTATTTTCGCTTCCGCCTTATTTTCTTGTTTATTCAAGTAACCCGATTCTTATCAAGTGGTATCATAGTGGTTCTGTCATGCCCCGAGTTTAGCCCCTAGATATAACACGGGACCTAGGGTAACAAATAACCTCAAGATAACCCTGAATCTTGTATATCACAAGCATACTAAATATAATTCTAAATCAAGCGGAAGCATAACTAAGAAATGAATAAAACTAAAGGAATGTATCTGATAATATCTAAAAGAAATGACTGAATTCAAACCATACAACCCAAATCAACTAAAAACTGGCTCTATGTATGAATGCCTCTAATACTGATGAGCTGCTGGGATAAGTCCTTAGGTAGCTCCAAAATACACGAACTAACAATACTGACTAAACCAAAAAGCATGATAAAAATGTCCTCGAAGGATGAGGACTCACTCCTGACTAAGTTGATGTGGCACCGGTAAGAGCTAATCACGTGGTTGAACCTGAGAACCTGATCCTGCATCATAATAGGATGCAACATAAAGTATGCGTCAGTACTTTAGATGTACTGAGTCAGGACTAGACTAGTCTAAAGTCTTTGTTTTTCTGAGATACTGTAGTAGACTGAAAACTGACCAATTTCTGCTTTTAGAACTCATACTAATAAGCTAGGTTGAATTTTTGAAGGAAGCTAACACATTTAAGCAAATGCTATAATTTAGGGCTAAGTCCATGATCCCTAAAGGTCCTGTAAATATCTAAATAATACAAGCTAACGAGTATATGATATTTAGAACCATGCAAAGATCATATATAACTCATGAGCATGATTTCTTGGAGCAATCTGTAAGAAAAGGACAAGAGCCCTAATTCTATATTCATGAGAATCATTGAAAGGATCTGAGGTTTTTGGGCATAAGGGCAGACTAAACCCTTAATAAATTCCCACATACCTGGTAGATGAAAATCCCTGCAAGAATCTGGAGTTGAAGCTTGGAGGAGAGAACCCTAGGCCTGGAATTTTGGAGAAGACGCTCTGTTCTGACTTGAATTGATTTTAGAAAAGTCTGACTTTGTTTTGGGGAATTAGACTTAATAAAATAATCCTAAGACTATTTATAGTCAGAGAAAATTAGAAAGGAAAGGTCTAAAATACCCCTAAGACTTAAATTAAAAACTGCTAGAAAAAGTCAACTTCAGGAATCACGAATGGATTCCATGAGTCGTAGACTGAACCACGGCTCGTGGTTTCCACTCGTGGTTCCTGGCCACAGAGTCAGACTGCAGATGACTTTTTTTGATTCACCAATACGGGCCATAGAATGTACTATGGTCTGTAGAACGTTGTCGTGATTCTAGGCTCAACATTCAAGCTGCAAAAGGAGTTCTACGGGTCAACAAGATGGACCGTAGAACCAACTATGGTCCGTACACCCAATTCATAATATTTAGGGAAACTGTCAGCCCTCTGATCAAGTTCCACCAGTTGACAGAATGGATCATGGTTTGAACCATGGTCCATAAAATCAACTCGTGGTTCTCAGACCAGAGACTGAACCTGCAGGTGTAAACCACAGGTTTATTCCATGACCCATGGTTCAGACCACGATCCGTGGTTTGGACTCGTAATTCTTGGAAAGTTCAAAATTTTGCAAGTTTTTGAGTTTGAAAGTTAGATCAAATTTTGAGGTATTACAATATCTCAAACTTGGGATCATTCTTCCTCGCATGAAGACTAAACAAGATGAGTTTGGAGGGAAGGAGCTGCAATCCCTACCAACTGAGTACTAGAAACTGATGTATGACTGAACTGAGTTCCATGAACATGCAAAGGTGCTGAAATGCAAGGATAACTGAAGGAACAAGGTACTAAGACTGAATCACACAAGAGTAAACTGAGAGACAGGAGAGGAACTATTACCTCAAAGTAAAACTGAAGTGGAAGGAAAGAGGTGAGGGTACTTGGACATCATGGCTGCTTCTGCTTCATAAGTAGCTCCATCTACGGACTGATTCCTCCACAAAACCTTTACTGAAGCGACTTCCTTGTTTCTCAACCTAAGAACCTGACGGTCAAGAATCTCGACTGGAACCTCCTCATAGGTGAGGCTATCCTTCACCGCCACACTCTCAAGAGGTATTATCGATGCTAGATCACCCACACACTTCTTCAATAAGGAAATGTGAAAGACTGGATGAACCGCTGATAGTTCTGCTGGCAACTCTAACTTATAAGCCACATTACCAATCCTCTTCAAGATTCTGTAAGGACCTACATACCTAGGACTGAGCTTCCCCTTCATGTGTGACACTTTCAAGAAAACCCAATCATCGATTTCAAATTCTAAGTCCCTTCTCCTCATATCTGCATAAGACTTCTGATGACTCTGAGTTGTTTTCAATCTCTCCCTGATGAGATGAACTTTCTCCATAGCCACATGAACTAAATCTGGCCCGATTAAGGATGCTTCATCCACTTTAAACCAACTAACTGGTGAGCTGTATCTACGCCCATAAAGTGTCTCATATGGGTCCATCTGAATACTGGAGTGGAAACTGTTATTATAGGCAAACTCTATGAGGAGTAGGTGATCATCCATACTACCCTTGAAATCGATCGTGCAAGCTCTCAACATGTCCTCCAAGGTCTGAATTTTATGCTCTACCTAACCATCTGTCTGTGGATGAAATGTTATACTGAGATTCACCTGAGTACCAAGACCCTTCTGGAATGATCTCCAGAAATGAGATATAAACTGAGGACCTCTATCTGAGATGATAGACAGGGGAACTCTATGCAACCTGACTATCTCGCTAATGTAGAGTTTGGCATAATCCTCCGCTGAATCTGTAGTCTTACCTGCCAAGAAGTGAGGTTACTTAGTGACTCTATCCACTATCACCCAAATAGAGTCATGCTGTCTATGAGTACGGGGTAATCCCGTAATGAAATCCAAGTTGACCACTTCCCACTTCAAAGTAGGAATGCTAATCTCCTGAGTTACACCTCTTAGTTTCTGATTTTCTACCTTCACCTGCTGACAGTAGGGACACTTAGCCACAAAATATGTGATGTCCCTCTTCATGTTGTTCCACCAATAGACTTCTTGTAGATCACAGAACATCTTAGTGGCACCCAAATGAATGGAATATCTGGAATTATGGGCTTCTTTAAGGATCTACTGCCTCAACTCACCCACCATAGGAACACATAAGTGGCCTTGATAACGAAGTACACCATCTCCCCCTTAGTAGAAAATGTCAAATCTCTGTTGACAAACTACACCCTTCAGCTAAATTAATATGGGATCACTATCCTGCTTTTCCTTAACCTCCGCTAGCAATGAAGACTCTGACCCATTCTGAACTATCACACAACCATCTGACGTGTCCATAAGGCAAACTCCTAAGCGAGCAAGCCGATGAACATCTCTGGCTAATTTTTTCTTCTTTTTCTCAACATGTGACACACTATCCATGGACAGTCTGCTGAGGGCATCAGCCACTACATTGGCCTTACCCAGATGGTAGAGCACATTCATATCATAATCCTTAAGGAACTCAAGCCATCTCCTTTGACAAATATTCAACTCTTTATGGGTGAATACATACTAGAGGCTCTTATGATTTGTGAATACATTAAAATGAACACCATATAAGTAGTGTCTCCAGATCTTTAAGGCAAACACAATAGCTGCAAGCTCGAGGTCATGAGTCAGGTAGTTCTTCTCATGGGCCATAATATGTCTGGAAGCATATGCTATGACCTTACCCTGCTTTATCAAGACACAACCCAGGCCAACACTGGATGCATCGCAATAAACCACATAACCATCTGAACCCTCTGGTAGAGTCAGAATAGGAATTGTAGTCAACTTAGTCTTCAATTCTAAGAAACTTTTCTCACACTCGTCTGACCACTGAAACTTGATCTTTTTCTGAGTCAACTTTGTCAATGGAGTAACTATGGATGAAAATCCTTCTATGAACCTCCTATAATAGCCAGCCAAACCCAAGAAACTTCTGATATCTGTCATAGAGGTGGGTCTGGGCCAGCCCTTTACTGCCTTAATCTTCTGAGAGTCAACCCGGATGCCATCACTAGACACCACATGACTAAGGAAAGATACAGACTACAACCAAAACTTGCACCTGTTGAATTTAGCGAATAACTGGAGATCCTTGAGAGTTTGCAGAACAACCCTCAAATATTTCGCATGATCCTCCTCACTCCGAGAATATATGAGGATATTATCAATAAAGACGATGATGAACAAGTCCAAATACTATCTGAACAGTTTGTTCATCAAGTCCATGAAAGTTGTAGGAGCATTGGTTAGTCCAAAAGACATAACATAACTACAAATTCATAGTGACCATACCGAGTCCTGAAGGCTGTCTTTGGGATGTCACTACCCCTGACTCTTAGCTGATGATAGCCAGATCTGAGGTTTATCTTGGAAAAGCAACTAGCGCCCTGAAGTTGGTCAGACAAGTCATCAATCCTAGGGATGGGATATTTATTCTTGATTGTGACTTTGTTAAACTGACGTTAGTCAATGCACATCCTGAGAGAACTGGATTTCTTACGCATGAACATTACTGGAGCACCCTATGGAGAGATGTTGGGTCTGATGAAGCCCTTATCTAGAAGGTCTATCAACTAATCTTTCAATTCCTTAAGCTCATCTAGAGCCATTCTGTACAGAGGAATCAAAATAGGTTGAGTACCTGGAAGGAGATCAATTCCAAAGTCGATTTCTCATTTGGGAGGAACTCCAGGAAGATCTTTTGGGAACTCATTCACCACTGGGACTGACTCAAGAGTTGGGGTCTCAGAGTTTGAATCCTTAACCCGAACAAGATGATAGCTATACCCTTTGGAAATCATGTTTCTGCCTTAAGGTAGGAGATGAAATGACCTATAGGTATTGAGTTACTACCCTTCCATTCTAAGACTGGATCGCTAGGAAACTAAAACCGAACGATCCTAGTTCTACAATCGACTAAGGCATAACAGGAATGTAACCAATCCATGCCTAGAATGATGTCAAAATCTACCATTTCTAACTCTACAAGATCTGCTGAGATGACTTTCTCAGAAACTGTGATGGGGTAATTTTTGTATACCCGTCTAGCTATAACTGGGTCACCAACTGGAGTAGAGATTGAGAAGGGTTCTGGGAGGATTTTGAGACTGACACCTAAGGTTACTTCTATGAAGGGAGTTACAAAGGAAAGTGTTGCAACTAGGTCTAACAGTGCATAGACATCTAAATAGAAGACTTGTAACGTACCCATGTCCACATCAGGAGAATCCTCCTAGTCCTATCGAGTCTGAATGGCATATAATATGCCCTGACGCTGACCACCACTTGTAACAGATGAGGTACCCTGCTGAGTGGAGAAACACTGGAGTTGCTGAAGTAGTAGACTAAGCTTTGTCACCTCCCTGTCCTTGCCTGGTGGAGGGGCAGTCCTTCAACCTATGACCAAGCTGACCGCAACCAAAACACCCCTCTCTGCCATCAAGACACTCACCTAGATGGTTCTTACCACACTTTGGGCATGAAGGAAAAGTACGATTACCTGAAACACTGGCCTGAGACTTAGAGCCTGATGCTCCTCTTTTTTGGTTATGTCGAGGCCTGGGAGATGGAGCACTAGCTGATGAAGGCGCTGGTGTTTCAGACCTCTGTTGAAAGTATGACCGACTCCCACCGCCCGACCTCTGCTGAGAATATTCATAGTTACACATCCTAGCCTTTTTGTTAGCCTTAGCCATTTCACTGAGCTTGTCCCCCTCAACCTGCTGAACATAGGTCATCAGTCTGGAGATATCCATATCCCCTAATAGCATAGCATTCCTGCACTCTGTTTTTACCAGATCAGTTACTCCAAACAAGAACTTGCCCATTAGAGCCCTTGGATCGGCTACCATATGTGGACCATACCAAAAGAGCTGAGTGAACTTCAGCCTGTACTCTTGGACTGTCATGGACCCCTGCCTCAAATTCATAAACTCCTGGGCCTTAGCCTCCCTCTACTCTCTCGGGAAGAACCTGTCAAGAAAATCTCCAGTAAAATAGTCCCATGTCATAGGAGCTGCATTCACACCCCTGTTGTCTTTCCACTGCGTGAACCAAATATGAGCCACATCCTTGAGTTGATAGGATGCTAACTCAACACTATCAGTCCCAGTGACTTGCATCACCTCAAGAATTTTCTTTATCTCATCAATAAAATTTTGTGGGTCTTAAACAACCTTCGACCCTAGAAACTCTGGACAAAACATACAAAGAAAATCATTAACCCTGGATGCAGCAAATCCACTAGTTGGGTTTGCAGGAATGGGGCCCTTTTGATTAACCTGATTGGCAACTGTCTGAGCCAACAACTGAAATGCGTTACGGAACTCTGCATTTGTAACCTCATGGTTTGGGGCTGAAGGAACTACGTTAGCATTGCATGCCTTAGCTCTGTGAGGAGGCATGATCTAAAATGCATAAAAATGTATTAGAATGGAGAAGTTGATTCACACTCAATTGCATGATAAAAATAGCAAAAGAAGTGAAGTTTTCTTAAAACACTTTGTAGCCCCCCCCCCCTCTCTCTCATAAGTGTGGCGCGCTTCACACCCATGAGAGAGACTCTACTAAGTGTGGCTTTCAAACATCCTAGGACTCTTGAACCTGATGCTCTGATACTAATTTTCTCATGCCCCGAGCCTAGCCCTTAGCCGTAACACGAGACCTAGGGTCACAAGTAACCCCAACCTAACCCTGAATCTGGTATATCACAAGCATACTGAATATAATTCTAAATCAAGCGGAAGCATAACTAAGAAATGAATAAAACTAAAGGAATGTATCTGATAATATCTGAAAGAAATGACTGATTTCAAACCATACAACTCAAATCAACTTAATACTGACTATATATCTGAATGCCTCTAATAATGATGAGCTACTGGGATAAGTCCCCAGCTAGCTCCAAAATACTAGAACTAACAATATCTGACTAAACCAAAAAACATGATAAAAATGTCCTCGGAGGATGAGGACTCGCCCCTGACTAAGCTGATGTGGCACCTGTAAGAGCTAATCATGTGGCTGAACCAGAGAACCTGAACCTGCATCGTAATAGGATGCAGCAGAGAGTATGCGTCAGTTCTTTGGATGTACTGAGCATGAGGGATGTGCAAAGGTGACTGAAATGTAAACATGCTAAAACTACTGAAAGCTGTAATCTGAACTAAGTTATAGTACATAGGCCCAAATGTATAGTCGTGCATAAAACAGCTGAAATGCAGGAATAACATGAAAGTATGCTGAAAACTGAAAATAAGTGTAACTGAGGGCCTAAAGTACAATACTGAATTTAATATTGTGAGAGAGTTTATTAACCAACATAAACCATGTGAGCTAAATATGGAGTTTGATGAATACGCCCCATCGAGAGGACCCAATATACCTTGCAAGGGTATAAAGGCATGACTGTGGCGTGATCACTAAAACTGATGCCCAACAAAAAGGGACTTACAAACCTATGATGGCACGAGTTCTGGGACTTGAGGGTACGTTTAAATCTAGTCCAACTCGGTGCTAAATACTACTCCTAAACTGAATATATCTCAATTCAAAACTGGCACCCTGAGTTTTTGGGTCAGGACTAGACTAGTCTAAAGTCTTTATTTTTCTGATATACTGTAGTAGACTGAAAGCTAACCAATTTCTGCTTTTAGAACTCATACTAATAAGCTAGGTTGAATTTTTGAAGGAAGCTAACATATTTTAGCAAATGCTATAATTTAGGGCTAAGTCCATGATCCCTAAAGATCCTGTAAATATCTAAGTAATGCAAGCTAACCAGTATGTGATATTTACAACCATGCAAAGATCATATATAACTCATGAGCATGATTTCTTGGAGCAATCTGTAAGAAAAGGAAAAGAACCCTAATTCTATATTCATGAGAATCATTGAAAGGATCTGAGGTTTTTGCGCATAAGGGCGGACTAAGCCCTTCCTAAATTCCAACATACTTGGTGGATGAAAATCCATGCAAGAATCTGGAGTTGAAGCTTGGAGGATAGAACCCTAGGCCTGGAACTTTGGAAAAGACGTTTTGTTCTAACTTGAATTGATTTTAGAAAAGTCTGACTTTGTTTTGGGAATTAGACTTAATAAAATAAGCCTAAGACTATTTATAGTCGGAGCAAAATTAGAAAGGAAAAGTCTAAAATACCCCTGAGACTTAAATTAAAAATTGTTGGAAAAAGTCAGCTTCAGGAATCACAGATGGATTCCACGAGTCGTAGAATGAACCATGGCTCGTGGTTTCCACTCGTGGTTCTTGGCCACAGAGTCAGGCTGCAGATGACTTTCTATAAGTCACCAGTATGGGCCGTAGAATGAACTACGGTCCGTAGAATGCAGTTGTGATTCTAGGCTCAGCATTCAAGCTGCAAAAGGAGTTCTATGGGACAACAGGATGGACCGTAGAACGAATTACGGTCTGTAGACCCAATCCATAATCTTTAGGGAAACTGTCAGCCCTCTGATCAAGTTCCAGAAGTTGACAAAATGGACTGTGGTTTGAACCACGGTCCATAGAAACAACTCGTGGTTCTCAGACCAGAGACTGAACCTGTAGGTGTAAACCACGGGTTTATTCCACGACCCGTGGTTCAGACCACGGTCAGTGGTTTGGACTCGTAATCCTCAAAAGTTCAAAATTTTGCAAGTTTCTGAGTTTGAAAGCTGGGTCAAATTCTGGGGTATTACAGATTCTATCAAGGTTCCATTTTTTATAATCTTGGGAGTTTCATAAAATTAAAAAAAAATATAAAACCAAAAAAAATCATTTTTTTGTAGTAGCTTAAAAGGTAAGGTGCATAGCCCAAAAAAAGGGCAAAAAATAAAAAATAAAAAAGGGGGGAAAATAAGTTCTTGAAAATTAAGTTGCTTTTAAAAAATCCGGGTTTATTGTGTTTCTTGGTTTCCAACATCAAGAAGAAAAATTAAGAAGAGGGGAAAATTGGTGTTTATTTATTTGGTATAGAAAATGGTCTTTTTCTTATCTCATCAAAATCCAATTCGTTTGGGTATTGGTAAATTCTTTTTCTTTCTATATCTTACTTTTAAAGGATTGTTACTAATAAGGTTTATATATAAATTCTAAAGGATCTATCCAAAGGTTGTAATTTAAGTGGAAAAAGGCAAGAGACAGTAAGATCCATAGAGGAAAAAAAGAGCCAAATTGAGAGATATTTGTTTCCTTGATTGTGATGACCCTTCCGGTCATTTTCATATTTGCGCATTCATTATACTGTTAGAGCTTTTCTGTAGCGGCCCTAAGTTATCTATGGCTTGTTGGGACTGGTAGTTTGGTGCCCTGGTCGTTCGTTTGGTTGTTTTTCCCTTTTTCCTATTTTAGATCTTTAACCTAGAACATCATTGACTTTAGTCAACATTCTTAGCCAACGTGCTCAGAATTGAATTCTGACAGTTTTATTAGCTTCAAAACGTTGAGTTTGGTCCAGTTAGACCTTCAGTTGAGGCCTGAGAAATTCTAGTGTGGGTTTGGTGTTGTTTTCTCTGTTTTTAGGCCATTTAGAGTTGAAAGTGTAATTTTTTTGGTGGATTTCGATAATCGGAGTGTCGGATTTGAAATCCGATGATTCCATCAGCTCTGGAATAACGAGTTTGGGTTAGGAAGGTGGTTGGTTCATGTTTCGGGTGATCCAGACTCATTTTGAGCCTTTGGGTTCCTTTTCGTTAGTGTTGACTTGGGTCAACATTTCATCGAAATGACCTCGTATGGAAGTTTCACCGATTCCGCTGAGTCCGGAACATCATTTTTAGTCTGTTAGCATTATTGGTTTCTGAATATCAATTTCTTATTGTGCCCAAAATGCCCCATCAAGTTTCGGAATATTGCAGACTTTTTCCTGTTGCAGGTGCAGGCATCAAGCCTCTATCACGATTGCGAGCCTCACCCTTTGTGACTGCGATGAAGCGGCTGGCACCGTGTTCTTTGTGATTGCATGATCTCTAGTCACGATCATAATGAATTGCATCCTTCTTTATTCTTCACGACCACATGGCCAGCCTTCACGATCGCGATGGCCTAGCCAACGAGGTCCTCGCGATCGTGAGGGGTCCTTCGCGATCGCAATGAAGGACACCTGGCAGTATAAAACTTTTTCATTTCGCATTTCCAGCCATTCTCTCTCATTTTTCTCCAACTCCAACTCGCCTAAACCCTCTCTAACCTGCTCAAACCAATACACCCTTGAAGAATTCCCGTACCCTCGAGAAATTCATGTTCCGTTGGTGTTTTGGTAAGTTTTCCCTCTTTTCCTTAGTTGTCTTCTCCAATTATCTAAACCTCCATTGTTGTGAATCCTTGGAGCTCGAATTTTGGTTGTAGATTCTGTCCGGGAGGAGTGCATGCTTGGCAGGCCTGCCCTTATCCACATTCTTGGCATGATTTTTCCTTTTGGGTAGGTGATTCTTGCCGATTTCCGATTCCTCTTTCCGAAAATTCCATTGTTGGGTTCCTAGCACTAGGGGTTGTGTTTAGCTCGAATTTGTAGCCAAATTTCCTTGATTTTCCCTTGCATGTGCTCCCATGGTCGTGGGTATCATAATGGGAGTTTTTCTTTTTTGTTTCGGGTTGTGGGCCCCACAAGCCTGCTTTTGACTTGGATTTTTGGCCTGGCTAAAATTGTAGCATTATGGGTATCGTTAAACTCGTCTTAATGTATTATTGATGTTTATGATAGTTTGACCATCGTTCGGGATCTCTCAGAGTGATTCGGGCTTGGATTTCATTATCCCAACAGCTTGTCATCGGATGACAGGTAAGTTACGGTCTAAACTCCCTAGACTTAGCATATATCGTATAAAACTATACTAGCTGGCATTCTTGGGTTGGGTTATTGGGTTGGTACCACAGACCCTGACCGCTTTTCCACGATTCGCCCAGTTTCTTTCCTCCATTGTGTGTAGTATTCTTAGTAGTTAATGTTATCACCCTTATGGTCATGTGTGGCCTTGCTTTGACTCTGGAACATAGATGGTGGGTTATTTTGGGGTGCCCATGAGTCTCGGGCATCATTATCATGATATTATGCTGGCTATCTGTGTTGTAGAGTGATTGGAGCCTGTGCAGGGCCAATAGGTTATTTGTGGACCGGGGGCCACGGTTGTAATTGTGTATGCCATTCATCATGCATATACATAGAGCGGATTTCTTCTTGATTTTTACTATGGTTTTGGCTTCGAGCCTACTGGGACTATTTTTCTACACCTTGCATGGCCCGTGGGGCCCATTTTTGGTAAAAATGATCTAGAAGGTGTTTGGTAATGCTTTGATGGGTCTTCTTGGGGAAGGGAGTTTCAAAGGATATTTTATCACTAGCTTCACTTATACTGGACTCGACGGGGTCGAGTGCTAGACTTACTTACTACAGCCTCTGAGGTGATGTTGGACTAGGCGGGGCCGTGAGCTAGAACTACTAGACTTACTGTTTTAGACCTTGATACCCTCCAGGAAGATTTACTTGGGAATTAATTTGAGATTGCGGGGCATCTAGTATATTGGTCTGGGGCCTCCATGGACCTTGCCATTCTGGACTAGAGGATGTGAGCTGCGGGTGTTTGAGGAGGGGTATATAGTGTAGTAAGGGTATACGGGTGTGACCTTATATGGATCCTGTCTTCTGGGACTCATAGGTCACCAGAAAAAGGTAACATACGGTACTATTTTCACTCTTGACTTAGCATGTCATCATATCATTCATTTGTGTGAGGTACCACCCTTGTTTGCTGTTTGTTGATTGTACGCTCCGGTAGTATAGGATGCCGAAGGGTTTGTTTTCACTTGATTGTGTTCCTCGGTTTTATGAGCGGTTGGGGGACTATAGGTAGACTCGTGTTACTTTCTCTTGATACGGTTCCCTGTCACGGTTATGATTTTGAGATATTATACTATAACGTTGTTGGTTCTGGTTTGAGAGTGATATGATTAGTTGGTTATTGATCCCTGTTTTCGAGCATGTCTATCTTTACTCTTCTCTCCCATTCCTTATGCTTGAAGTTACCGGTATACTGTCCATTTCTTAGTACTTGTATATATATACTATTTTGCAAGGATCCCAGGTGCGTTGTCTCTTACTATGACCTGTGCATGTTGTTCCTGTTGTCTTCCCTCTGGGATAGTTCGTGTGTGCTTTGTCATTGATTTTCGTGACTACTTGCTTCTATTCTGTCTATTACTACGCTTTTATCTTATATGTGCCCAGTCGACCTATGATACCTATTGGGTACCTTATGCTTCACATTGGGTGCTCATACTACACTCTGCATCTTTTGGTGCAGATCCTAGTGTAGGCCATCACCGTTAGCTTGTGGAGACTCGTGCGAGGTGCTACTTTTGGTGATATTCTGGACTGAGGGTGATCTCTTGGCGACCGAAGCTTAGCTTTTAGTTTATCTTTTGATTATGTACTCTATTTCTACTCGGAGATAGCTTGTATATATTGTTTGGACCCGTGTACTCCTTATGTAGATCCGGCTCTTATACGCTATGATACCAATTTTTGGGTTTGGTTTAGCTTACGAATTGTATATATATTACTTCTGTTATCTATTTTCTTTATCTTGTACCCTTGCTTCCGCTTATTTAAACTGTTCTTCTGCTTTGTTTGCTAGATAGTAGCCCATTACTGACCCTTCCGGGCAATGGGAATTGGTTCGCCTACTGGGGGGTAGTAGGTGCCATCATGACCTAGAAATCGGGTCGTGACATTGATATTTTCTTGAGATGTCTCAAATAAGTAAGGAAACTAAAGCTGGAACTCAAAATGACATCAACTTTGTTGAAGTGCCGATCACACAATTGGAGGATATGAATGTCACCGTAGCTGATTTAAGGAGGAAACATATTTTTCATACAAGGTGTGGGATAAAGAATAATATTTTCTCTATGATTATTGATAGTGGAAGTGGTTCTAACGTGGTGAGTTCATATGTGGTGGAGAAGTTGAAACTTACATGCATGAATGATTTTGGTGAGCTTCAGGTGACTAAGCGCATGCATGATTTCTTTATCTATTGGGTGGTATTTAGATAATGTTCTTTGTAATGTAATTCCAATAAAAGATTGTCATATCATGCTTGGGCGTCCATGACAATTTAGTAGGAATACAATTCATGATAGGAGAAAGAATAAAGTGTCACTTGAACTAAACAAAAGAAAATATATACTTGCACCTTTAACTCCACCCCAAATTTATGAAGATCAGAAACGTGTGAAAGAAGCATTGAAAAATTTTGAGAGAGAGAAGAATGAGAGAAGTAAGGGAGTGCATGTTGACATCCCAAGAGAGGAGAAAGGAAAGGATGTGTTGTGTGAAGAGAATGGAATGTCAAGTGAGATTGAGAGAAAAGAAAAGAGAGATGACCGTGAGCGTAAAAAAGAGAGTGATGGTCGTGAGATTGAGAGAGTAAAACAAGAGAGTTTGAGTGAGGCTATTTCTTATTCTAACTCTAACATTCCTACTTATTTTAGTTGTTTTAACTCTCTTTTAGGTGCTCATGAGAAAGTTTGCATTGAAAAATCATCATTGAATGAACTTAATCCTAAGGTGCTTGAAACTATATGTCTCATTGAGAAAGTGCATGTTGGTGAGAAGGATGAAGGTAAAGAGAATTATTTTGGGTCTATAGGTAAGATTGATCATGACAAGGAGTTTAACAAGGCAGATGTGAATCTAATACTCATGCAAAAGTAAAAGCAAGGTGATGTTGTTCCTTCGTTACATAAGACTAAGTACGGTATGTATGATTGGTTTATTCACACTTTTGGGATTCCTAGAACACCTAAAATCTTTTTGGAGGTGATGAACTACACTCTTAATTCTTACATTGGTGACTTTATTAATTTGCAGGATGATGATATTTTGCTCTATAATAAGTCATTATTTGCAATCTCTAAGTTCAAATATAAGAGTAATTCGTTCCCTTTTGAAATTGAGCATGACATAGTTGATTGTGAATTCCCACTTGTTAAAAAGAAGCATGATATTTTTTGGAGGAGGATTACAAATGAATTAGAGTTCAAGGATTCTTCTATCCTTTTTGAAAACTCAAGTGTTTATATGACTTGCGTGTATGAGAAAGAATCTGTGAGAGGTGTAATTGAGGATGCTTGGCTATGTCATAAAAGTGCTCAATTCGATGCGTATTCTCTGGATCTTAGGCCGTCTTTGATAAGCCCATTGGAGTAAATTATTGATTGAGTTTAATTGGAGAGGCATGTATCATTGCCTATGAAATCTAAATGAAATTTTTTTGTGCTTATATACGTAGAAGAATTTTCTGTTGGGATGATGATGTCCACATTCTTTATAAGGGTGTATTTATACATGCTAGGATTAATTGGGTTAAGTTGACACATGGTCACTATCTTGTTTTATTCCTACTATTGTTGCTTTCGATTAATGGATGTTTTTTACTAATGCAAGTCTTCTTGATTTTGCGAGATTCAAATTCAAGGACGGATTATTTTAAAGAAGAGGGGAATGATAGCATCTACGTAGGCATACTTGCATTAAGATTAACGGGCTTCAATGAGAGATCAAGAAAATACGTATCATGAAAGAAAAAGCATAAAAATGAATCCAAAAATTGTGACAAACACATGGGCTGTGTTATACATTTTCATGAGCCAAATTTCAAACCCAAGAGATGAAAGATTGGAGCCCACATGGAGCCCAAAAATAAGAGCCAAAAGGGGCTGGTTTGCAAGTCCAAAGAAGCTGATTTGCATGCTTAAGAATGGGCTGAAAATCAATCCATAATTGGCCAAAGGTCACGTCCATGAGGAACCCAAAAGGGACTGAAATCATGCTTGTGTTTTTAGTTTTATATTGGCAACTTTTTTCCTTATTTTTGTTAGCTAGTTTTTGGAAGTATTTTTACTAGTTTTCCTAGCTTAATAGTTTCCAAGTTTAAAAGTTTCCTAGTTTAAAGTTTTCTAGTTAGATTTTACTATTTATTTCTATAAAACTAGGATTCAAATCCCATGTTATTTGGGATAGGTTTCTCCCTATATATAGGGATGGATTTTATTATTTTTAAAAAGAACATTATCATTAATATTATTTAAGAGTTTTCTCTTCTTTACACCTTTGTGTGTGGTGTCTACGGATTTATCTTACAACCTTATAAGAACGATTCATTAAGAGGTAAGATTAATTCTTTAACTTGATATCTTTGGATCTTATTCTAAATTAAAGAAGGTAATTAGTCTTATACTAATTGTTATCTCTAATTTCTTTGAAATAGGGGTCTGGATCACTTTGATCTAAGTTCTTGAATTGACTCTATTAGTATCATAATTAGTTTTAATCTACTAATTCATAAATACAAAGATCAATTAAGATTCTTAGCACTAATCTTGAAATTTGGGGATTTTTTTCTCAAATTTTACATACCTTTTAATTTCTTGTCTTTAATCTTAGTATTTTCGCTTCTGGCTTATTTTCTTGTTTATTCAAGTAACCCAATTCTTACCACTCTCTCTCATAAGTGTAGCGCGCTTTACACCCATGAAAGAGACTCTACTTAATGTGGGTTTTAGACATCCTACGACTCTTGAACCTGATGCTCTGATACCAAGTTTGTCATGCCCCGAGGCTATCCCCTGGGTGTAACACTGGACCCAAGACCATAAGTAATCCCAAGTTAACCCTTGGCATTAGCATGACTTACACATAAAATAATAAAATGAGTGGAAGCTTAATAATAGGCAAAAGGGGTAACTCCATAAATATAGACAAAGCATAAGTCTAGGAACAACAATCTGCAACATCAACACTGAGTAGCTAGCTATGTCTGAAAAGCCTCTAACACCAGCATAATGATGTTAGGACAAGACCCCAGCTAACTCTAAGTACTGAAGTAAAATGTCATAAAGATGACTATAACTCTTAACTAGTCCTCGAAGTATGAGGACTCACCAACAATGACTGGATAACTCGCGATCTCTAGCCACGGACCTAAGAGCGAGAGCTTGAATCTGCATTATGATAGGATGCAGCACAAGAAGTATGCGTCAGTACTATAGGATGTACTGAGTATGTGAGTTTATGCAATATCATGGAAAAACATACTTGAAAATATGCTTTAAAATAGTTCATGCATAGTTAAAAGAAATCATAAGTAAATATCAGAATTTGAGCATAAGACATAAGGTAATAAGCCAAGCTTCAAAATAGAATATCATATAAATTAGTAGCTTGAAAACATTCATAAGAGAGTTTCTTTTAACTGATATTAAAATATGATGAGCACCTTGGAGTCTAGTGTCATGCACTCACACTGAAAAATATTTTCCTTACCGACCAAGGTTAGAACCATGTTCATAAGGATCATGTCATAAGCCACAGAGAGTAACCTACGGTGGCAACGTAGTTTTAGACTTGGGTTATCTAGAATCCTTATCGCTCGGTGCTAAATACTACTCCCAAAATATATCATGGTTCTTACATACATGCGACATATCTAGATGTCAAAACGTATTCATAATCATGTTTACAAACCTGGATCTTCATAATACTCACAAACCTTGCATTTAAGAAAATAATTTATGAGCATGGATGCCATATCGAAATGTCATGTTTTTCATAATGGATCATATCTTAAAGGTTTGCATGGCACAAGTTTAATTTCATAATCTTATACAATTTTGTAAAAAATAGAACTAGGCATGCAATTTCTTGAAATACATAAGGTCATGTTGTCTAAACATGTCAATTGTCTTAATACAAGCCATGCATGTAAAATTGAGTTAGGGTTATGCTTCAATTCATGAGATAACTAATCATTTGTAAAAACCCATGCAAAATCATACAATTAGTATTAGAAATCATAGGAGAATCATGAAGAAAATGAATTTATAGTAATCCATAAAATTAGATAAGAACCCTAATTTGAGAAATTCATGAAATCAAATAAAGATTTGGGGTTTTGGACATAAGGGTGAAAGAAATCCCTTATTGAATGTCCACATACCTGAACTTGAAGCTTTCTTAACCTAGAGCTTGGGGATGGAGACTTAAAGATGGGACCCTAATCTTGGAGCTTAGGAGAATTGAGTTTCTTTTCCTCTTTTGGAGTATGAACGAGAGAATGAGAGAAGACTTAGGCTAATTGGAAATAAAACTCTTCTAAAATTACCAAAAATGACTTACCTTACGAGATAAAAAGGTTAAAATAACAAAAATACCCTTGATAACTATTCAAGTTCCACGGACCGTAGATGGAACCACGGCTCGTAGTTTGTGGTCGTGGTTCCTGAACCAACATAATAAACTGTGGGTTAGATTCCTATGGACATGGTTCATGGCTCGTGGAACCATCCACGGCTAGTGGAACTCCTTTGTGGATATCAGGGAATCTGGCAACCCTCAGTATGAATTCCATGGGTTGGTTCCATGGCCCGTGAAACCATCCATGACCCGTGAACCCCAGTCGTGGTTCTCAAACCTAAAGAGGGTCCTTCTAAATAGTTTCCACGAGACTCATCCTTGGTTTGTGGTTCTACCCACGACTCGTGGATTGTGTCCGTGAACCTTGGGAAATTCAAAAATCTAGAATTCCTAAGTCTAAAAGTTGGTTTAGATTCCAGAGTGTTACAAGGTCATTGATCACTTTATCTATTTTATAGTTAATTATGTCTTTGTTTATTTCTAAATAACCCCCCCCTCCTAAAATAGTTATCATTTTGCATTTGGATTAGAGTAAATAGTTGTAATTTCTTATTTTCTCAATTTCCTTTACATTGTTTCTTGTGGGATTGACCCTGACTCTAAGTTGGGTAATTATATTGCCTACGACCATTTACACTTCTCTTAAGTGAGATGGATGTGGACATTATCAAGGCTTTCCTCTTTTTCTAATGTTAGTAACTATCTCATGTGTTAACAATACATTTTCAATGATGCGCCTTCCCTTGACAAACCCAGATTGAATAGGAGAAATAATATTGGCAATAATGTCATCTAATCTTTCATAAATCACCTTGGAAATCACCTTATGGTAAAATTACTCAAACTAATTGGTCTTAAGTCTAAAAGAGTCTGAATGATAGACTTCTTAGGCAGAAGAACCAAGTTAGTGTGACTAAAAGATTTTGCGAGTGTGTCTCCTTGGAAAAAAGATTGCACAACTCCCAAGATATCATCCTCCACAATATTCCAGGAAGCTTGAAAAAAAACACCAGATAAGCCAACTGGTCCACTAAAACTAGAACCTTCCCATGAGAAAAATTCTTTTGTTATCTTCCCCATGCTAGGAATAGTACTGAGTCTTCTGTTGTCTGCCCTTTTAACCAATTCAGGAACATGATTTAATAATCTGAATTTTGCACCTTTTTCTTACTGAGTGAATTCATCCTGGTAGAAATTAATAGCAACTTCAACAATATTTTGTTCTTCCTCTAACATCTCACCCTCTGCATTAGAAATGTTGTTGACATGCCACCTTTTTCTTCTACCATTTACTTGATTATGAAAAAATATAATATTTTTGTCTCTCTCTACATGCAACTTTATCCTGGCTTTCTGTTTCCAAAAATCCTCTTCATAATGTAAATACTTCTTCAACACTGCTTCTGCCTACTAAAGTACTGTCCTATTACCAGCAGATAAATTTTCTTCAAAAAGTTGTTCTTTGATTTGAACAGTTTCCTCTCTAATGATCAATTTCTTAAATGTGACTCCATATTGTTTTCTACTACATGTAGATAATACCTTCTTAACTCTTTTTTTCTTGTGCATAAACAGAAGAAAATGGTGTCCTTCAAAGTCAGCTTTCTAGTGTTCCTCTACCATATTCTAGAACTCTTCATGCTCCTAGAAAAATTTTAGAAATCTAAAAGGTTTCTGAATATTTTTTGGGTACTCACCATTGAAATAAACAATAGAGCATGATAAGTTCCTGTTCGAGCCAGATGCTTCATTTTTTGTATTGCTAAAAAATCCATCAGAGACTGATTTGCAACTGCTTTGTCTAATCTTTCAAAGATACAGTCTTCTGCTATCATTCCATTCCACTATGTGAATGGGCTTCCCTTAAAATCAACTTCATATAGCTCAAATGAATTGATACAGAAAGCAAAGTCTTCAGTATCATGAGGATGGATTGGAAGGCCTCCAATATTTTCTTCTTCATTCTTAACTGTGTTAAAATCCCCTCTTACTATCCAAGGATGCATCATGTCATTGGATAGATGATAAATGTTATCCAACAAATGTAATCTTTTCCCAGCATCACATTTAGCATAAACCTATGCAGTAACAATGTGTAGATTAATTTCATGGATGAATAGTTTGAGAGTGATATGTTGTTGATTGTCCAGGATAACTTCTACATCAACATTTATCTAAATAAAGTACCAGATCTTCCCATTGAAGTTGTTACCAAATCTTGCATTACCAAGTCTTCTTTGATATCTCTCAACATCCCTGTGGTGTTGAAATAGTTCTAGTAGAGCTATGAAATCAAAGTGATGATGTTTGTTTAATATTTGAAGCCTATGGAAGGCTTTTTGAGTCATAACTGACCTAATATTTCAAATAAATGTTTTTATCATCATAAAAAGATATTGGATTTGGTACCATTAGTTGTACTTTTTGTAATCATCTTATTTATTTATTGAGCTTTTATTTTCCTAATCTCTCTTCATTTTCTATATTTATTAGTGCTTCTTGGAGAAAGATATGCATTTTTAGCTATTTGATTCACTATCAAGGCATTTTCTTCTACAACTGCTTCTTCTTCTTCTCTTCCCTTAATAGTGTCCTGGTCTTTTTTATCAGTAATTTCCCTAAAATTATGTGACACATGGTCATGGAGAACCTTGTTGGGATATTTTTCTTTTACTACAGTCATTTGCTTTTCATTAGGTGACACCATAGCTAAAGGAATGGGATCCTTATTATCTATGTTTATTCAGTCTGACCTATCTTCTTTCGTGAGATCAAACATTCTGCCATCAGTATCAAGAGGTTGTTCCTCTTCTATACTTATAGCAATTTCTCCTTTATGATTTTCATTACTGTCTAACTTATTCTCATTTTCCTCCTTGATTTCCAGTGATTGCTCTGTTGAATGTATGCGTGCACTCTGGAACAAAACCTACTGAATTTTCATGTCCTCTTCATCGGTTTGTTGCACACTTTTCCCGTTTGTATCCTCAGCTACTTCTCCTTTTTCTTTTTCTTTCATTTCTTCATCTTTCTCAACTCTATCACACCACTATTTAGAATGTGATAGAGATTCATTCCTGTATAATTTCTACTCATTTTCCTTATCTTCCCCTGTTAATGTATGCATTTCCTTCTTGGTTGAATCATTATTTACTTGTTTGTCACCTTGTGAAGCTTCCAGTGTTGGATTCATTAAAGAGGCTAAGGCTCCTTCTTCCAACTGTATCTGATCAATCTGAAGAGCTACTTATTTGGTGAAGACCTCATACTGGATTACCTTGTCCGCCTTGCCTGCATTTTTTTCATTTTGAATTATGTTCATTTGTTGCTTTCCAGTAGCATTCTCCTTAGTATTTGTATTATTTTTTTCTCCTTGTTACTATTGTACTTGGATGCATGTTCTCTTATTGTGTCCTCTTCAAGGCCATCAAATTTGTTTCTAGTTAGAACTTTGTTTCCTACTGCATTCGTGTTGCTGCTGCTTTCTATGTTACTTTTGTTGTTTGATCTTGGATGCCAATTTCAGGGATCACCAACAACCTTGCCACTCGACAGAATTCGGACTTTGCCGTTTTGCTATCTCCTTACATGATTAGGCAACAGCTTTTCTTCATTTCCCAGACCCTTATGCTCCTTATTTTCTATCTTCTTGGTAGGCAGTAACTTAGGATTCAGAACTCTGCATTCTTTCACATCATGACCTTGTAGCTTGCATTCCCCACAATACTTAGGAATGTAGTCATATCTTACTTTCAAAATTCCAGATCTTTTGTCCTCATTTCCTCATTCTCTATGTCAATCATAACTTCTGATAGAAGTTTAGCCAATAGATCCACCATGTCCTTCACCGTTTCACTACTTGATCTAGTTCTATTAATAGTGGCTAGATCAAGATGTAAAGGTTCTCTTATTGTTGTTGCTACAGAGAAAAGTGCATTTTTCACAAAGTAGATAGGTAGTAATTTAGGAAAGGAGATCCATGCCATAACTTCAGTAGTTTCTGCTTCAACTTTGAATTGTTCATCACAGAGCAGTGTGCACATAAGATATGAGTATTCTTCATTACATGTGATGTAGTATGTTCCTTAAGAGATCAAGTTGATAAAATCCTTCATCGGGGAGAGCCTAATAAGGATATGACGATTACAAAATAGTCTAATTGTGCTAACCCTTGATACCTGATAAATGCTCAAATCGTGCTCTCCAAGTAGGAGGTCACGGTGATCGGCGTAGTCAAAATAAAATTTATAACCCAACCGATGTCGGGGTCGAACCCAAGGGACCTGATTTAGCTCATTAGAGATTGTGCGAAGTGATTTCAAAATGAGAGTAGTTGTTCAACAAAACCAAAGCAATAAAATGGGGGAATTGGAAAAGTTGTCACTACTAACTCAATTTAAGTAGAAGCCATAAAATCGAGATGGGTGTACCGAATAGAACTAGATGACTAGGGGTGCATTTCCGATGGGGAATTTGCTATAGGTTAGGGTGATCACTAATTCATTTAAATTCTCACCTAGTGACACAGGTAGTGTTGGTCATAAGTGTGGAATGCTATCTCTCGATCAACAACCACATATCCGATGATTTTGGTTAGAACATCATTCGGTGTGCTAAATAACCAACCAACATTTGCTTGGGGAGGTCATCCTATTTCTAGTTCAGACCCTTAAATAGGAGATTTCACGATTGGAGCTATGTCTAGCCTCCAATCTAAGTGGATTCGCAAGTACCCACTAGCAATTTCACATCCACAACTACAAAATTCTCTCTCGAGCAACTAAGTAGCCAAGTAAGGTAAATTCATCATTGCAACCACAAATTATTAGATTAAAACATGGTGAAATCACTATACCCACATCAGATAAACAATTATAATAGTGATTTAGCAACACCCACACCCATTAGGTACACACCGATCATCAATATACCCCTAGACAATAGAAATTATCCACTCATAGAAGGGGAAGAAGATATATCAGCTGGGTAAATCAAATTCCCATCCATTGTAGCTGATTCTGAAGTTCTAGAGTCAAATTAGCACACAATTTGTTAACCAAAAGATTGGATTGAAAACCCTCTCTAAATGGAGATGGAGAAAAGTGTTTACAAGCCAAAAATATCTCCAACTACTCTACTGAAATTCTCTACTCTGAATTGTATATACAAAATAAGGCTAAAATTTCCTTGTATATGTTCCCAAAATCATCACACAAATTTAGGACAAAATTGCCCTCCAGGTGGTGTGCGACGCAGCATGCGGTTCACACGTTACAGTGTGCGCGTCGCACACCTGATTCAGGTTGACTAGTGATTTCAGCCGCTTAAGTGATCTTTGTGCGAAGGGTGATACGTTTCGCACCATGAGATGTGTGCGTCGCATGGCGACCACACTCCTTAGCAGAATCTTCAGTCGTCTTTGCAGCTTCATATGGAGAAGGTGCGAACCGCACCTCATCTTGTGCGTGTCGCACAACCACCACATCTCTCGGCAGATTCTTCAGCTTTCCTCAACCCTTCACACGTAGCTCCATTTTGGCTCTTTTTGGGTTCATATCCTTGTTTCTCCTCTTCTATTAAAAGTACCTATATAGACATCAATAAAGGCCATAAGAACCTCTAAATAAATTCAAAACGTAGAAATAATTCATTGATATAGGCTCAATAAGTTGGTAGATTACCGACTTATCAAACCCCTAAACTTGAACTATTGCTTGTCCTCAAGCAAGATACTCACATGGAAAGGAATGAATTATGCCAAGGCTCAATTAAGGCTCAATTAAGGCACAAAAACTATTCTACACTAAAAATTTAAGAAAAATGAACAAACAAAAGACTCAACTACTATGCTTATCTCAATTTGGACCCCCACATGCTCAAGGCAATTGCTCATTTCAAAACTTTTTTTTTCAAAAAGGACATCATATCTCTTTTAAAACTCAAGGGAATTTGTCATTCAAAATAATACATTTTAGCGTCTCAAGTCATTAGCATGGACCGTCAAGGTTGGCCTCGAGATTCGCCACATAACTTGTCTCATTCATTCCCCTCAATTGAAATAGAGACTCTATGCTTCAATTCGAGTGCATGATGCCACTCACCACATGAGAGAATCCCACTCATAATCAATTCACAAAACACGGGAATATAAGAGAACCAAGAAGACTCTCACTCTCACAAAGAAGTTCAAGTGCATATGCGACAAACCATAGGCTTGTCCTTCATGTAAATCGCCACTAATGTAGGGTAGCCAATCTCGGAATCACCAAGGACTTGCAGGTTATAATGTTGGTTAGGGATAAGGTGAGGGTATCATTTGGTTCAAGTGACTACACCTCCCTAATGCTCTTTGTTTTGTCATTTCAAACTCTGCTCACATTTTTTCAATTTCCAACTTTACCTTATTTCTCCCTCACACAACAGAATATTTCTTTTTTTAACCTCATGATTATTCACACCTTATATCACCTTCACTTGGTGGCACCTATTTTTGCTTTTCAATTTGCTCATTTGGATTGATCCTTTGGAGCAATTTTCAATTCTTGAATCAAGGTGCTACCTTGCACTTTAAGTGCATTCCCTTTATTCTCCTCATTTGATCACATGCACCCCCAAACTAAACTTTGGCTTTTAGCCTGCATTTCATTTTCGAGCAATTAGGGAGGACGGGTGCCAAGCTAGAAGTTTCAAAAAGGTCAAGGTGTTACAAAGGTGTCAAAGAATGGTCACAAGCTCAAAGGGGTTCACTAGGATTTGATGGCATTGGGAGGTCATTAGTGTGAAGTGGCTATCAAAAAGGGCCTAAGGTCATTTTCCAAGCTTGGTTACACCTTAAATTTTGCCTTGAATCACATTCGGGGAAAGTTCTAGATGAAACTTATGCACAAGAATCAAGGTAAAGCCTCACTGCACAAGGCATCATGCCACAAGACTTCATCCATTAGTCCCAAAATCAATTGGGGCAAATGACTTTTGACAAGCTATGCCGAGTTCATTACACACTCATTTGTGAGTCAATCAAGCCAAAACGAGAGTGTGCAAGCCATGACAAGAGAACGCTTTTCCTCAAAAATTCATTTCCCTTCCTCTTTTCCTTTTTTCAAAAACAATTTACCAAGAAATGTTTTTGGTGGGCCCATTTTGAGACAAGCATTTACGGAATCAATTCTAAACTAAACTTGACATTTTCCCTTAAGAAAGTTGCCTCCCAATCTATCATAGGGAAATACCAACCCGGTTCGACACAAACAAACAAAAGAAAATAATCAAAACTCTTGCTCCTTGGGAAAGAACCGTGGTATTAAGAAAACCCTCGGAGTTTATTTCTACACTACTATGAACAAGGCGATACAAAAAATTTCGCGCTCCTGAATCAATTAAGAACAAGTCTCGGTGTAGGCATTTAGCACATTTGTAAGGCACGGGTAGTGAAACAATGGAGCATGTAAGACCAACCCGGCACACCATCAATAAAATTCAAGCCCGGCGGGCACAATTAAGCTCAAACAATACAAAGCAGAATAGTCAACTAGGCCCGACAAGGGCAGTAAATTATCTCAAGCCCACTCATGGGCACCAAAAAGCAAGTAAAGAAAGCCACCCCCTTCCATGGAAGAAGCATTGTACTTAATGCTTATAGTGCAATGGGAAAGGGTGGAACTCCCTATAGGATTTAATCCTCATCATCACCACCATCCAAAGCAGCTTCTTCTTCAACATTCTTCTGAAACACAGGATTCTCATCATCTTTTGCTTCCTCCTCATCATGACATGGCAACTCCTCGGATGCATATGAATCAAACAAGTTATCCAATGGGCCGGAAATCCTTCTAGGTGGAGGCAATGTGGATAAGTCCTCTTGTAGTATCAGTGCTTGCCCTTTTTTCTTGGCCATGTCCGCCCGAATGGACTTGAGAGACCTCTCACATGCATTCACTCATTTCTGTAGGTTGAGAGTACTTTCCACGACTTCTTCCATGGCTACTTTGACTGCCCTCCCAATCAATCCCAGGATATCATCTGACAGACCCTTCAACTGCCTCTCATGATTATATGCTTTGTCAACCATGTCTTGGAGGCTGAGTGGTTCCCTGGGTGCAGTAGCTAGAGGAGTGTGTCCTTGTGAGGCAGTAGGCAAAGGAGGAGAAGTATGCATGTCTACCTCCGAGTCATCATCCTTTTCTTCCACCGATGTTTCAACCCTAGGACTTTTGAATCGAGGAGAATCACGGTCAGTCTTTTTGTCAAGATCCAACACACCAATGGTGGAGGTAGGAATATCACAATCAAAGAAGGGGACACCGAATTGTGCACATAATTTACTGATCAAAACCGGGAAAGGAAAGGCATCACCACTCCTTCGGGACTTCATTTTTATCACCAAGGCAATGACCTCTCCCACAATGACATGATCTCCTGCCATGATTACAACTATCATCATGGCGATATCATGTGTGATCTTTTGGTCGTTCTGCGATGGTATAAGACAGGTGCGCACAAAGTCATACCACAAGAGAGCCTCAAAATACAACGTCAGGTGAGGTATTTCACCTCCCATGGTAGCCCAGAAGGGTGTATCAAGAGCAATGATGGGAACAGCCCACTCGAGAGGTTTGCGCCTAAGGAGAAACTTCTCCATTAGGATGGGTGCTGAATCGATTGGACTGCCCGAGTAGATAGCATTAATGGCAGCTGGTGTGACGTGGACTTCTTTCCCCCTAACAGTAATGGAGTCCAATGCGGGAAATTTCTCACAACCCCCTTTGTGGCCCCTAGTATCTTGGGTGACTTTGTATGAAGCGAAAAACTCCCGGACCAACTCCTTGTAATAGTTCCCGGGTACTTCCTGAAATGGTTGTCAATGGTGCTTAGCAAACCGAATGGGGATGTTAGGCAGATTATCCCCCACTGCATTCAGGTTGAAGCTTTGCTCCTCATTGAAGAACCTGCCCCTATCACGATCATAGATTACTTTTATACTCTCCATTCCAAACCAAACTCTCTCCTCCTCTGAGGCTTAATCACGGGCTGATGAGACTTTCTTCTTCCCTTTTGAAGTTGGCTTGGAGGAGGAGTGAGCGGTTGGCCTACGTGAGCTCCTCTCGGTGTTACCCCTGTTAGAAGATATAGTCTGCATCCAAAGATTGTGAGCCAAAACAAAATAAAGTCTACTAAGGGTGGAATGGAACATATTAGAAAGCAAAGTAGGTGTTTGTTGTCTTGTGCGGACCACATGCGACATACACTAGGAAGAGTGCATGTCGCAAGTGCCGTCGCACAAGTCAACAGAACCTTCAGGGAATTTTTCTATTGATGTGCGAAGCGGGTGAGATCCGCACCATCAAAAGTGTGTGTCGCATCAAGCTTCGCCCCTCAAGTCAGTGTTCTACACTTTTCTTTTAAACTTGGTGTGATGCCTTGAGCCACCCACATATCAAGATCTATGCATCATATGCGGAACGCACAAAGACCTAATTGGAATTTTTGGTTCCTTGTGTTCTTGTGAGTTATGCATATGATCCATAGAGCAAGATGTGCCTCGACACTTAGCACCACACGCAACCAATTCATAATAACAAGGGGTCAAAGTGGATTCATGACCATAACTTCCGGGTACTCAGACTTCCTCGGATTTCCGTTGATACATAACCAACAATAAAGAGCTCAACGACTTCCCTTAAGATGTACATTACCCCGTCTATCATCGTGAACATCAAGCCCTCCTTGCAACAATGGGCACCAATAGTATATCAACAATTAACCCCTTCCCCACACAAGATCATATAACCTACTAGATTTTCAATAAGAATCATAGGCCCACAATCAGCAACATTCAACCTCAATTATCAATTATCAAGCAAAACCTCATGACTAATGACGACTTGCCCTTAAGAACGACATCACTCAATCTATCATCGGGCCAAATCAAGCACTAGTCACGGGTGGGTTACTTAGACTTCACTCCATCACATATATTAAGGCTAAACATTACTACCAATCAACATACATAGTGAAGATTTACAATATATCAAGTTGAGATTAAAAGATTTCATCAGTACAACTCAAAATTGGGGACCCAAAATTTTTGGATCTCACCCATTATCAACATGGCTAATCTACTAAGCATGCTTCACACTATGAGTTCCCAATAATTATAAAAAAAACTATTTAATGTCGGAGAACTTATCACAAGTGAAGATTATGAAGGAAAGAACAGAAATCGAAGCTTTTTGAATTCGAACAATGGTGACCCACAAGACCTCCCGGAGAATGACAACGGCAACGTGGAGTAGTGGTGGAAAAGATTGGGTGAGAAGAGAAGAATGATTTGTGGGAGTTTGAGGGGTTTGGAGAGAATTTTGGTGGAAGGTTTTGAGAGTTTTGGAGAAAGATGGTGGAGAAAGGAGAGAAAGAGGCGGTTTTAAAAGAAAAAGAAGAAGAAGAGTCGGCTGGGTCATCTCCTGGTCGGGTCGGTCAATGGGTTAGGTCAATTAAAATTCAAATTTACTTTTTGTGCGCCGTGACATGCGATTTGCACCAGACAAGGTGCGGACTGCATGGCGTATCGCACATGCCTCTTTTTTCTCCCCTAGGTTTGCCCAGGCATCTGTTTTCTTGTGCGATGGAGGTTCGACGCGCACTTGGGTTGGTGGGATCTGCACAGCACAGCACATGTCACCTCTATTTTTTTCAATTTTTCTTCAAGGCCTTCTGTTTGGTGTGCGGTGAGCTGTGCGATAAACATAATTGCTTGTGCGGTCCGCACCATCCACCACACGGAACATTTTGCCTTTTTTTCCCTTGTCCATGTTTTCCATTCCACGCATTCCCCACAGAACATCAAAAACAACAAAGAATAACCAAAAACAAAGAAAGAAAACTTGGGTTGCCTCCAAAGCAGCGCTTGATTTAACGTCGCAGCACGACGATGTTACCTCAATGCTTATTCATTTTTGGGTTGTTGACGGTATCGCTAGGAAGTGTTCCCTTCATTCGTGGGTTTATTTGGCTTGATATATGGGTCATTTGGGCCTCAAGATGTTTGATCGAGGCACTATGGGAGCTCACCGTTTGGTGAAGTGTAGAGACCTCACTCTTTAGCTCACTCACTCCCGAGTTTGTAGTGTCCACCTTCTTAATAACCAAGGACAACATGTCCTCTAACTTGGATTGTCCGGGATTGCTTGTGCCCGGTTGGTAGAGAGAATCAGATTTGTTTGGGGGGATGTAAGGATTCGAGCTCTGGTGATTGAAGCGATCACCATCCTTCTCTCTTTCACGCCAATTTCCATCCCTTGCTTTGTCTCTAATCCAACCTTGATGCTCTTCCTGTGGGAGATAATACCCCGGGCGAGAACCCTCTGACATATAGCATAGCTTACCATCAACCTCAGTCATAAGCTCAACATTATTCACCTCAACCTCCGGTGTACTCACTGCATTCACCTTCTTAACACCAGCTCCCATCACATGCTTGGCCATCAAGTCAATTTGTGTCATCATTTTATCCAAAGCTTCATCTCGCTCCTCATCTTTTCTCCTTGCTTCATTTGTCAAGATTGTTGAGGGCGTTCCCGAAGTCGACACGTCTGCCTCTCTTGTATACCATGCTTGATTTGTCTTGGTCATTCGTTCTAATAGCGTCGAGGCAATGTGAAACTCAAGGTCCATAAAGGTGCCACCTCCAAGATTATCGGCCACTGATTTGTTTACGAAGTTCAATGACTGATAGAAGCTTTGTAACAACACATTGTTTGACAATTCGTGGTTTGGACACAAGAGAGCTTCTTCTTGAATCGTAGTCAAACCTCATGTAAGGGCTCATCAGAGAGTTGCTTGAAGTTAGTAATCTCGTCTCGGAGTTTCATCATGCGAGACGGAGGAAAAAACCTTGAAGTGAACGCTTCAACCAACTCAGCCCAAGATGTGATGGATTCATCCTGCAATTCTTCCAACCACGTTGTGCCTTCCCCCGTTAAAGAGAAAGGGAAGAGGCGCAATCGGATGGACTCTTGGGAGATATTGTGGATCATGAATGGTTGGAAAATCTCCAAGAAGTTTTGAATATGACGGTCGACGTCCTCATGAACAGCTCCAATAAATAGCCCCTTCATTTGAATCAAATGGAGCATGGTGCTTGTCACATGGAAGACAACATTTCCCACCATGAGGTTAGGCAGATTGCACCCACACCTCCATGCATCATAGGTTCATCAGCGTTGGCGTTGTCGAAGCTGCCAATGCACTCATTGTCCTCGGCTTCATCCATAGCTGACCTGCTCAATCAACACTCAAAAACAACAAAAAGTAAAAGAAAACAAGCACTCTCAAGTTGACTTCGCAACAACAATAAAAAACTATCTAATACTCAAGTCCTCGGCAACGGTGCCATTTTTGATAAACGCTCAAATCGTGCTCTCCAAGTAGGAGGTCACGGTGATCGCGTAGTCAAAATAAAATTTATAACCCAACGGATGTCGGGGTCGAACCCAAGGGACCTGATTTAGCTCATTAGATATTGTGCGAAGCGATTTCAAAATGAGAGTAGTTGTTCAACCAAACCAAAGCAATAAAATAGGGGAATTGGAAAAGTTGTCACTACTAACTCAATTCAAGTAAAAGCTATAAAATTGAGATGGGTGTACCAAATAGAACTAGATAACTAGGGGTGCATTTCTGATGGGGCGTTTGCTATAGGTTAGGGTGATCACTAATTCACTCAAATTCTCAACTAGTGACACGGGTAGTGTTGGTCATAAGTGTGGAATGCTATCTCTCGATCAACATCCACATATCCGATGATTTCCGTTAGAACATCATTCGGTGTGCTAAATAACTAACCAACATTTTCTTAGGGAATTCATCCTATTTCTAGCTCGGACCCTTAAATGGGAGATTTCGCGATTGGAGCTATGTATAGCCTCCAATCTAAGTGGATTCACAAGTACCCACTAGCAATTTCACATCCACAACTACAAAATTCTCTCACGAGCAACTAAGTAGCCAAGTAAAGTAAATTCATGTTTGCAACCACAAATTATTAGATTAAAACATGGTGAAATCACTAGACCCACATCAGATAAGCAATTATAAAAGTGATTTAGCAACACCCACACCTATTAGCTACACAGCCATCATCAATACACCCCTAGACAAGAGAAATTAGTCACTCATAGAAGGGGGGGGGGAAGATATACCAGCTGGGTAAATCAAATTCCCATCCATTGTAGTTGATTCTCAAATTCTAGAGTCAAATTAGCACACAATTTGTTAACCAAAAGATTGGATTGAAAACCCTCTCTAAATGGAGATGGAGAAAAGTGTTTACAAGCTAAAAATATCTCCGAGTACTCTACTGAAATTCTCTACTCTGAATTGTATATACAAAGTAAGCCTAAAATTGCCTTTTATATGTTCCCAAAATCGTCACACAAATTTAGGACAAAATTTCCCTCCGGGTGGTGTGCGGTTCGCACGTCGCAATTTGCGCGTCGCACACCTGCTTCAGGTTGACTAGTGACTTCAGCCGCTTAAGTGGTCTTTGTGCGAAGGGTGATGCGTTTCGCACCACGAGATGTGTGCGTCGCATGGCGACCGCACTCCTTAGCAGAATCTTCAGTCATATTTGCAGCTTCATGCGGAGGAGGTGCGAACTGCACCTCGGCTTGTGCGTGTTGCATAGCCACCGCATCTCTCGGCAGATTCTCCAGTTTTCCTCAACTCTTCACACTTAGCTCCTTTTTGGCTCTTTTTGGGTTCATATCATTGTTTCTCCTCTTCTATCCAAAGTACCTGCATAGACATCAATAAAAGTCTTACGAACGTCTAAATAAATTCAAAACGTAGCAATAATTTATGGATATAGGCTCAAAAAGTTGGTAGATTACCGACTTATCAATCTCATACTGCGTTCAAATTAATTTCCTGAGAGCTTTTAGATCCAGCCATCCATCTGAGAACTTGCCTATAAAGGCATATTGAAGGTTTTCCATGATATTCATCCGTTTCACCTCTGCCTCCTTAGAGCTTGTTTGAATTGGTTTTGTTTTTAGGCTTATAAGTCAAAAGTCAAAAACTAGAATTTCTAGCTTTTGATGTTTGACTTATTTTTATTATTTTGACTTACAAGGTGCTTATAAGAAATTTTTATTTTACTCAAAAACTTCAAAAGTATTTAAAAACTTTTTTGACTTAAAAAATACTTAAAATAAACTAATCCAAACAAGCTATTAATATATCTAACTCTTTTTCAAAATTAGTTGTATCAAATGTTTAATAAAAATTAGTGTCCAAAATTTTCACAATAAGTGTTTCAAAAGAATGTATTCAGAAATTGTTACAAGCAAAATGTTGGAAATGTTGATAAGTGTAATCCTTAAAGAGTTGCTGACAGAAGAATCATGAATGAGGAGACAATCTGCAGAGTTGCTACAATTACAATGATATGGAAGAAATACGTAGGCTTTGCGTTCCTTTACTCTGATCAACTTGTAAAATCTTTCCCCGCTCTTTCTACACTCGCAGTTTTAAGTAATACTACTACTGTAGATCCAGTTCCCATAAAGCTTCATCATCTTCAACACTACTATGCACATTATTCTTCCTCGCGTTTGCTTCCAGTATCGCAAATCAACGTCCAAGTCATTCATGCCAAGAAAATTAAAGATGGGTCTGCTCAGAACTCCTCTATCAGTAACTATGTTTTGAATCTTTACACGAAAAGTAACCATATAACCTCTGCCCAGAAGCTGTTTGATGAAATTCCTCGAAAAGATGTTCGAACGTGGACGATACTCATATCAGGTTTTTCTCAATTGGGACATAACGGAAATGCATTATGTTTGTTTGTTAAGATGCATAAAGAGGGCATTGTTATTCCTAATGAGTTCACTTTATCTAGTGTTTTCAAGTGTTGTTCTAGTGTTAGTAACGGGCTTAGATTGGGTAAGTCCATACATGGCTGGATGGTTACTGCTGCAATTGATTTGGATGTTGCTTTGGAGAATGCTATACTTGATCTTTATGTCAAATGTAAGGCTTTGGATTATGCTAAACGGGTCTTTGAACTGATGAGTGATAAAAACGTGGTATCTTGGAATATAATGCTGGCAGGATATCTGGGTACAGAAGATATGGTGACAAGTGTCAAACTCTTTATAATAATGCCTGTAAAGAATGTTTCGAGTTGGAATACAATCATTGATGGACTTTTGCAAAATGGGTTTGATAGGGATGCCCTGAAGATCCTACGTCAAATGACCTTAGATGGGCCTTCTTTTAATGAAGTTACGTTTTCTATATCATCAGCGTTGATGTCTTCTCTTAGAAATCTCGAATTAGGGAGGCAAATCCATGGTAAAGTGAGGAGGTTGTCAATATACAAGGACATGCTTGTAAGGGCCTCATTAATTGATATGTACTGCAAATGTGGTCAAATGGAGAAGGCTTCTACGATTTTTCAAGAATTACGTCAAGGTATTGTTAAAGTACAAAATTCACATTCTGTTCCGTGGAGTACAGTTATATCAGGTTATATTCACAATAGCATGCTGAAAGATGCTTTAGAAGTTTTTAGCTCCATGGTACGTGATCAAGTTGAAGTTGATGTGTTTACACTGTCAAGTATTCTTAGTGCTTCTGCAAGTAGTGGGCTTTTGGAACTTGGTTGGCAGATTCATGGCTATGTGCAAAAACTTGGACACATATGGGACATATTTTTGGTTTCAGCAATTATTAACATGTATGCCAAATGTGGAAAGTTAGATTCAGCTCGGTTGTTTTTTGAGCAAACCCAAACTCGGAATATTGTGGTATGGACTACTATGATAAACAGTTATGCTATACATGGAAAAGGATCTGATGCTGTTCAGCTATTTGAGTTTATGCTGAATCAGAGGATTGCACCAAATGAAGTAAGTTTCGTTAGTGTTTTAACTGCATGTGGTCATGCAGGTTTGGTGAAAGAAGGATGCAAGTATTTTAGGTTGATGAAACAAGTTTATGGCATCAAGCCTGGTGTTGAACATTTCTCTTGTATGGTTGATCTTTTTGGCCGAGCAGGTTGTTTAGAGGAGGCATATGATTTCATTCAAGAGAAGGGCATCTCTAACATGTCTGAAGTTTGGAAGGTACTCTTATCTTCTTGCTTGTTGCACAAAAATGTAAAGATGGCAAGACATGTTTCTGAGAAATTGCTAGAACTTCAGCCAAGTGAACACAGTCCTTACATTCTGTTGTCAAATACTTGTTCAGAGCATGAAAATTGGGATGAAGCATCAAAATTAAGGGGTTTGATGCTGGAAAGGAAAGTTATGAAACTTCCGGGTCAATCATGGACTTAGTTTTAGAATGAGATCAAGAATTGCACATGGTTTTTATAGAAAAAATCAGCAACAGAGTTAAAGATTTATTGAAACAAGCTGCCGTGCAACTGAAGACACGCACCTCTGAGAACGAGATAAGTTTGGGAATGTGAGAAGAGAAAGAGAAGAGCAGGCACATATGGATACAGCTTTGGATCACCAGATGTATCAGTTGCAGCGCCCCTGTACTCGGTCCCCAATCTGAACTCTAGTGCCATAAGTTTGACACATGCTTTACAGTTCTAAGGCTGCATTCAGAGATTACCAGTAAATAAAGCTGGTGATAGTTAGGGAACATGAATTTAATTTCTTTATTTGATATACATTGATCATGTTACTATTTATCTTTTTTAGTGACCTAGAAAAATAATTTATCAGTTATGACTTTGTGGAACATGTAGTCACTGTTGCCTCAGATTGTCCGACTAACTTCAATTGGTATTGCATAATCTAATCATAGGTAATTATGTTTGAAATAGTATGAAATTCATGTGACTTTATGCTTTCTATTTAAAGTGTCGTTCCTTTAAATCCCTGCTAGATGTATTTATGGAACCTTTAACTGGTTACCTGGTTTATTGAATTGGTGTCAGAGTGACTTCTTTTTGGGGACAAAAGTTTGTATCAGGGTGTCTTTACTTTTCTTAGTTTTCAACAGATAAACATGCTCATGTCCATTTACATTAGCACCAATGATATTCAGAAACCATATTTGTACTACATTGAAGTGGGAAGCCAGGGACGACCAAGGGCAAAAAAGTAACTTTAAGCTAACAAATGCACTATGTTTGTACCTCTAGAACCATCCGTCTTTAGGAATGGCAATGGGATGGGTGCGGGGCAAACCCGCAAAAACCCTCATAGATTTTGCCCCGCCCCGCAAGAACCCGCCCTGCAAAAAGCTACCCCGCATAACTTAAATTTTTCTAATTAATGAACTACTCCTGCACAACCCCTTCACTTCTTTTTGTATAACTAGTACGTCTGGACAACTAATACTAGCTTTGGAATGTATGGACAACTAATACTAACGGTTGGTGTGTGAGCATTTTAATATTAAATATATTATAATAAAGTACATCATATATATTCATGAGTTACATTTGTGCTATTTACTTTGGTAGAATTTGATGCCTCATTACTCACATTAGTTGGTATAAGAAATATGGTCATTATCTCTTTGTGTTAGTGGATATAAATTGACAAGAATATGGTCAATTATTCTTGGTGTAACTCTTGTAACCACCAACTCTTTAGTACCCACATTCTACCTAATTATGTCTTGTAACTCTTGTAACATCCAAGCCATAATCCTCCCATAACTCATCCACTTTACTACCCCACATTCATCCTATTGATGACAATGAAGATTTCCTTACCTATAAATAGTGATGGTCTTACATTGTGTTGTATATATAGAAAGGGAGTAAATAAGATGAAATATGATAAGTGTGGAAAAGTATTATAGTGTGTAGTAGTGAAAGAGAGAGTTGATACAAAGAAAATATTCTATGTCTTCAACTATATTCACTATACCAAAGAGAGTTTTATATGTTGAAGAAATGTGTTGTTTTGTGAAGCTTTGAACTCTTTAACTAATCCGGAGTTGCTTGAGTTGTACGATGTTGTTGGGCTGTTGTATCTTGGAGGGGACAAGTCAAGAGTGATACTGCTGGATTGGTGTAGATTATGCCGCAGTGGGCTTGAATCTCCTTAAAGAGAGCGAGATATCCGCGCCTCAGCCTGAATTTGATTTATTCAATTTTGTTCATATTTATTTTTCAACTGTAATTATTGTAATTTGTGGTATATTACACCAATAATTTTAAGGAGACTCGTGCTTTGTTACAGATTGAAAATTGTGGATATCAAGATGGAAGATCTCAACATCATCCTGCTTCAACGTCACTAGATCTCTTCAAGAGATGAAAGGGAAGAGATAGACGAGTAAAACATTTTTCTACTTGCTCAACTCAAGCGGAGAAAAGGTAAGAAACTTTTTTATTTATTGTGGAGAAAAAGGTAAAAAACTTTTTACCTAATTTCTTTCATGAATATTGAAATAGTTCACAAGAAAAGGGTCTGAAGCACATTTAGGGGGATAGATTGAAGCTCAAAAATTTCTAAGTTATATATGAGGAAACCCAACCTGGGGACTAGAGATTCTATAACCAAGTTCAATGGAAAAAACGAATCATATGATGACTTGTTGTGAATGCACTATTATTTTATCCCTCCTCCCTATGGTGTGAGTGCATTTTTCTGTAATGATTTGTGGAGGTTGAGTTTTAAAAACTCTTAATGAAAATTTGTATCTCGTATGAGTGGGGTGTTTGAATTATAGAACCAGCCATGAAGATATTCTTATTAATTTTGTTCATATTGATTTTTCAACTATAATTATTGTAATTTGTGGTATATTACACCAACAATTTTAAGGAGACTCATGTTTTGTTACAGTTTGAAAATTGCGGATATCAAGATGGAAGATCTCAACATCATCCTGCTTCAACGTCACTAGATATCTTCAAGAGATGAAGGGGAAGAGATAGACGAGTAAAGTATTTTTCTACTTGCTCAACTTAAGCGGAGAAAAGGTAAAAAACTTTTTTATTTATTGTGGAGAAAAAGGTAAAAAAACTTTTTACCTAATATCTTTCATGAATATAGTGATATTATTTTTCATGAAAAAATGAAATTCAAATTCTTTAAATAGTGGGGGTTCATGAAGTAAGTAAATAAAATTCATCATGAAAAATGTGATTTTTGCATCTTAAGAATGCTCTAAGAAGAGTATTAAAAGTGCATATATTTGTCTTGAAATAAATCACATGTTATGATTTGCATATGCTTTGATGTCTTTGGCTCTAACATGAGTGTTATAAAAAAGACTATAAAAATATGTTGAGTAGCCATAATTTACATGCAATATTTGAGTGAGATAAATTTCATTCTTGAAAATGAAAAATATCATAAAGCATGTGATGAATATTTCTTGACAAGTCACATTATGGTGAAAAAATTGTGAAATACAATTTGTTGATTGTATGAGCCTTGCAACTCCTTTTGATTTAAATATTGTGATAATCTTGCAGATTTAGGGCTTAGCAAGAAAAGGGTCTGAAGCACATTGAGGGGGATAGATTGAAGCTCAAAAATTTCTAAGTTATATATGAGGAAACCCAACCTGGGACTAGAGATCTTATAACTAGGTTCAATGAGAAAAACGAATCATATGATGACTTGTTGTGAATGCATTATTATTTTATCCCTCCCTATGGTGTGAGTGCATTTTTCTATAATGATTTGTGGAGGTTGAGTTTTAAAAACTCTTAATGAAAATTTGTATCTCGTATGAGTGGGGTGTTTGAATTACAAGACCACCCTTGACAGATTTCACCTATGTAAGTGTGGAAGTAGGCCGCTTCCTATCAGAATTGAGGTTATTCTCAAAAACACTTATGAAAATCGAGATAGCACAAGGCCGTAATGTGCCGGCTATAAAAGCATATGTCAACGCCTTGATTATTGTGTGTAAGCAGTAATACTTTATTTTTCTTAAACAATCATAGTTCAAGTCTGAGACCACTACTGACTCTAGAGTAAAGGTTACTGTTTTACTAAGTGAAGGTTCAATGCAGAGCACACCTTCATTATGCATAATAGTCTTTCTTCAACTAAATTGGTGAAATACTCTCTTATCTAATATTAAAATGAGTGGGGGATTGTTGGGTTGTGAGCATTTTAATATTAAATAGATTATATTAAAGTACATCATATATATTCATGAGTTACACTTGTGCTATTTACTTTGGTAGAATTTGATGCCTCATTACTCACATTAGTTGGTGTAAGAAATATGGTCATTATCTCTGTGTTAATGGGTATAAATTGACAAGAATATGGTCAATTATTCTTGGTGTAACTCTTGTAATCACCAAATCTTTAGTACCCATATTCTACCTAATTATGTCTTGTAACTCTTGTAACATCCAAGCCATAATCCTTCCATAACTCATCCACTTTACTACCCCACATTCATCCTATTGATGACAAGGAAGATTTCCTTACCTATAAATAGTGATGGTCTTACATTGTGTTGTATATATAGAAAGGGAGAAAACAAGATGAAATATGATAAGTGTGGAAAAGTATTATAGTGTGTAGTAGTGAAAGAGAGAATTGAGACAAAGAAAATATTCTAAGTCTTCAACTATATTCACTATACCAAAGAGAGTTTTATATGTTGAAGAAAGGTGTTGTTTTGTGAAGTTTTGAACTCTTCAACTAATCTAGAGTTGCTTGAGTTGTACGGCGTTGTTGGGCTGTTGTATCCTGGAGGGGACAAATCAAGAGTGATATTGCTGGATCGGTGTAGATTATGCCGCAGTGGGCTTGAATCTCCTTAAAGAGAGTGAGATATCCGTGCCGCAGCCTGAATTTGATTTGTTCAATTTTGTTCATATTTATTTTCAACTGTAATTATTGTAATTTGTGGTATATTACACCAACACTAACAAGTTTGGACAACTAACACTAACAAGTCTCAATTACAACTAGTACGTCTGGACAACTAATACTAATAAGTTTCAATTACAACAAATGCAACTCTGTCACTTTGGAACACAATTGCTCCTGAGGCCATCTCCAACCACACTATAAATTACTCTTTATTTTCTATAAATAGAGAGTAAAAATAGAGAGTGACTTCTCCAACCTCTCTTTATTTTACTCTCTACTTTCCATAAATAGAGAGGATGAATAGTAGCTCTCTAAATATAGAGAGCTACTATTCATTCTCTCTATTTCACTATTCATTATTTTATTATTATTTTTAGTACTCAATATTTTAATTTTACATATTTTAAATTATATAAGACCATTAATTAAGACTAATATTCGTAATTATTTTTTAATATAATTTTAAATTTATATTAATTTATGTTATTTTTAATTTAATTTTCATAAATAATATTTTTATTTAAGATATAAATTAGTTTTATTATAATTTATAGTTGTAAAAAAATATCATCACATAAAAAAATGTACGTATAAAATGAATAATTAAATTATAATTTAATCTAAAACTGATGCAATTGTTAATCTAAATGAAAATAATCTATTTGAACAATTTTTAGCCAGACATAAAAAAGTTAAGGACAGAAATGCTCATTTTGAACTTCATAATGCATTAGTAGAGCATTTATGGGAGCAACGTAATAATCTTAAAAGTTGAATATTTTTTTTAAGATGTAATGTTTATTTAATTGTATTTCTTTTATGATTTTACTTTTATTTGAATTGTCCATTAATATGTAATTTATATAATATTTGCTTATAATTTATTTTATTTAAAAATTTGAGGTAAAAAATAATTTTATATTACATGAAGATTTTGAAAAAAAATATGAATACTATGTGGTGATTATGTAAACATAGAATATGAAAATATAATTGAAATAGAAATAATAATATAATATTGAAGAAAGAGAAAATAGAGGGTAAAATAGAGAATAAAATAGAGAGTGGTTGGAGTTGCTCCGTTTACTCTCTATATTTAGAGAGTAAAATAGAGTGTGGTTGGAGATGCGCTGAGGAAGCACTCTAGCTTCAACTTCTAACTTATGAGTGTCTTCTGCCAATGGAACACAAAATTCTCAGCACTACACAAAATTTTGAGATTCCAAAATTAGAGATAAAATTAATATCACAGGACACAAATATTCTACAGGGGATAAGTGAAAACAAGATGGTGGTGTCGAGCTATATTATCTATTTGATGGTCTTAAGTATGTAGACACACAATCTTGAATGCAGGCTGCTACTATATCAAATTCAATTTCTACAATAAATTCTTGACACAATAACTACAAATTGAAAAGACCCCATGCCCTGTTACAGCAACTAAGCAACAGCCTTAACAACAGAACATCTTAAGAAATAGTCATTGAATCATCTACAACTTAATAACAAGAGCCTCTCCTATCATTGCATTTCAAAATGGTCTACAACTTGAGTCCGACTCTTCTTCTTCATAAAGCAAGGTCGGACATGAAACTCTATCAATGCTTGAAGTCGAACCTAGAATTTATTCTGATGGACCCTCAGGAATGCATCTGGGGTACCGCAAATGCAAAGGACCTATGCTAATCAACTAGAAACAGCATTCCGAATCCAACTGAATCGATGAAAATCCAATCGGAGGTCGATTTAACAAAAAGTGGGCCTCACACCCAAAGATCAACTTTAGGCCAACTATTTCTGAAATGGAACCCAATGGCCGAAATCAAGTCCAGAAGCCTCGGGACCCGAAGAAATGGTCCCTCTAGCCTAAACTCAATGTTTCAGAGCTAAGAACGCTGACAAAATTTCCATCCGAGGTCTTCTTCTCCAAATATTGACCTGAGTCAACCATATAAGCCCAACAAGCCTAAAAACACAGAACGAGAGAGATTTCCATGCTGAATAGCTCTCGGATCCCAAGCAAAGGTCCTACTAGACCAAAGTCCATGCTCCGGAGCTAACAAAACTGTCAGAATTTGATTCCGAGCACGTTCACCAAGAATGTTGACTGAAGTCAACCATTTCAAAAGCCTAAAGCTCTAAAACAAGGAACGACCAAAAAGACTAAACAAATGCCCCGAGCACCGAACTACTGGTCCCATCAAGCCATAAATAACTTGGGACTGCTACAGGAAAGCTCTAACGGTACAAGAAAGGCAAACACGCATAAATGACTGGAAGGGTCATTACATCATCCACTACTAAAAAGACTTTCGTTTCGGAAAGTCAGGAAAGAAGGAAAACACTAGAGATCTAAGAACAGCAAATACGAATCCCTCACTACTCTCTCGGACAACTCGAGTAGCCTCTACGACTGGATGACACCTAACAGAACAGAATGAACGAAAGCAACCAAGACTTAACTCCTTACTAGCCAAGCTAGATTCCAACTCAAACTCCAAAACTCCAAAGATCTGCCAACCCAAACTGAACCTCGAGAATCTCAACCGGTAAGCACTGACACAACACCAAAATCAGAGAAGCAAGGCGACCAACACACAGAACTCGAATCTTTGAAACCACAACCAAGTTTACCAGAAAAGCCAACAACCAAAACATTAACTCATGAACCCGCTGATCCGTAACACCCTTTTATTCTAAACTGAACCCTCTTGCACCACAAAGAGGAAGCTACATATAAGTCAAACACTTAAACCACCCTCGAAGCATCCACTGACACACCAGAGATCCATAATTCCCGCTTATACTCTACCACGAGCAAAGTCACCCTTTTTGCTCAAACTCTTAGCCAAGCTATAGTCTGCTAGCCTTTGCCATCCAAGATAACAACTCGAAGCATATCCTCAAAAACTGGGGTTACCTGACCCAACTGACCGTCAACCAACAAACAAACACTTTTGCTAACATTAAACTCGATAACTAAACCCAACTGACCAACCTTATCTGAACCGGCTGAAGTTTGCACCTCAAGTTTAGGAAAAGCATGCATGAACACCTTGTGTTGACGGAGAAACTTCCAAACTGTAGAACGAACAAAGCCAACCTCGCTGGACCCTACCATATCTGCATCAACTGAAAATGAATGAACTAGGGCAACCTGTCTAAAAGACCCAAACCAAACTAAGACCCTGCAAGAAGTGTGGTAAGCCCACCACTAAGGTCGAAATCACCAGCTAAGCTCCAATCTCTAAGAATACTCAAACACCATTCGGATTTGAAATCACCTTACAACTCTCACCTTAGAAAAAAGTTTACCATACCACGAATATCAAGTCAGGACACCCCATGGTCGCTATCTAGTAGTATAAATTTGCATAACTCGTCAACTCACCTCCTTGGTTCAAATCAACCGCTTTACTGAATCAACACATAAACCACCGAACTTCTAATCCATACTGGCCGAGTCTAACCAATATTGGAATCCCGCCTAAACAACAACCCCTGAAGAATTAACTAATCAAGCTTTCAACTCTAAGCAACTAACGGTTACCACCAACCTCTAAGTATCATTGGAACTAAAATAGCCTTTCTATTCATAACCTGCACAAGCTGATCACATAAAGCATACACCACTGCTGAATCTTAATCTTACGCTGCCGAGTCTGTTCAACCATGATAGAAGGAACCTATACTATCTAGAACACCACTAAAATGAGGAATGTCTAGCCTAACTCAAAGGTTAGCCAAGGACTAGGTGTCCAAGACTAACTACAACTCCAAAACAAAAATAGAAAAGCTAAGTTGCCCGCATCCACTGTCTTCCATCACAAGGATGTTGCAACCAATGGGAAACTTCCACGAACCACCCAACATAGTCTGCTAAGCCACGATCCTGAAACCCATCACCGATTCACCAATTAATTATCCTATCAAACCCACGAGTAGAGTCATCCACCATCAAAGAACACTAATAGAGCTGGAGCTAACTAGGCTATGAATACACAATTTTCCCAATCCATAGATGATACTGAAACTTGGTTTCCCCCAAAGAAGATAACAAGGAAGCCAAGGTCGATGTAAAAATCCCCCAAAGGTAGTAATAGGAATGACCATTACCTCAATCTCTAACTGGAAGGACTTCTGACCTCGAGTCTCCCAAAGGAAATGACACCATAACCTAAAATCGATCGATGCAAATCACCAACATACAAACCAAAGCAAACTCTAGGTCACCACCTCAACCAGCCACTAGAACACATACATACACACAAGGAGTCATCACCCTCCTTCGCAAACCAAATGAAACCTTTTCCAAGGATACACTAAATTCCACAAATTCTTTCCCAGACGACTCTGGAGCTGTTCCCTTAGCTCCTATAACTTTTACAGGCAACACTTAGCAACAATTCCATAGTCAAAACATTACCACAATTCCATAATCAAACTCTCAACCAGAGAGCTACGATCGAAATTCACTCCAACTGGAACTAGGGAAACAATAACACAACCTAACCAGACAAGAAACTGAGGAAGACTATGGGAACAACCCACATACCTGCCAACCTCCTAAACCAACCAAACAAAAAGGGTGGACTCTAAACACTTGAGAAAACCCAACCAAACAAACACAAGGACTCCTAGCAAATGCTAGATAACAGCCTAGGAAATAACCATCTAGGACTGCTCAATAAAGAAGATTCAACACGTCTAGAGCCACAATGGAACTGGAAGCAAAACCAACCAGAAAAGAGACTAACAAGAAGTACCCACGAGCCACAACTTTGGGTAAACACCACACAAGGATAACTCACCCCCCATCCACTACTAAGGAATAAACTACCAATAAAACAACACATAAACACTACAACTCAGGTAGTCAAATAACTAAACAAAAAGCAGGTAGGCATATAAGCAACTAAATGATAGAAGGAATAGAATTGCAATGCGAGCATTACTATCACAAGTCGAAGGTAATAAGAGCCTTACCTGGAGCAATGCTATTGGGAACTTCTACCTCTGGCCCACCAAGAGGGGCATCGGATTGACGGGGTCTAACTCTGGACTGAGTAAACGTTGAAGCTGAAGGCTTAACCATCCCACGCCGGGGACAAGCTCTATAAAGATTATCAATCTCTCCACAATCATAAAAACCAGGCTGACTGGGATACATAAACATGGGGAAATCCCTAGAAAAATTCCCACGTTCACCGCACCGACAACAACCTTTACCTGAACCACTGGCACGAAATCCACCTCTAACCATCTTGGGACCACCCCTACTACCCTGTACTGCACCTCTAGCCGGTAGTACTGAAGCTCTGTGATATAACATTTGCTGACCCTGCTGACTGGAAGGTGGGATCGTGGGACAATCCTTAACAAAGTGTCCACTCCCACCACACTGAAAGCAAATTCCACTGAATACATACGAGCAGGAAGATCTCACTAAACCTGATAATCCACCACAACCAATACAACCTAAATGCAAACCTCAAAGAATCTAACCCGTACCATGCCTACTAAGCTCAACATGTCCAGTACTATAACCCTCAGAAACCTATGGAGAAACTGAAACTAGCTAGGTAGATAAGAAGCAATGGAACCTATCTCAGGTGGGGAACCCCCTACCTTAAGTCTGACAACCTCGGGAACTGCCCTGGCGATGATGTTTCTTAAATCTACCTCTATAAGCCTCACGACATAAACCCTCGATAGCCCAAGCATGATTTACTACCTGAAGGAAGGTCATCCCAATTGTAACCAAATGCTCTATCGCCAAATGGAGCGGTGAAATCAAATGTCCCACAAAGCTCTGAACTTTATCAAACTCTAATGGCACAGCCCTAGAAGTACGCCTAACTACCTCGTGAAATCTTGCCTTATACTCTAATACCGACATACCACTCTACTGAAGAACTGGGAGCTCAACCCTAACTAAATCACCACTCAAAGAACCGGGTACTGAAATACCCACTGGAGGACTCAGAGTCCTAGACACAGTGTCCTGAAGAACTAGGGTAGCTATGAATCCAATCGGAGGTTGGGCTGACCCCACACCCCTTATCTAATGTGGTAAACTCTTACTCTGAAGTCCTAGCACTGGCAAAAGTACTGAAGTAATAGGCACAGAAGCCTCGACACCAACCACTATCGAACTGGTCTTAGGAATATGGGAAGGAATGAAACAACCAAAGTCTTAGAAGTCAATAGAGACAGGAACGCACGATAAGGAGCCAAAAAGATGAAACTTTTCCTAACAATGCTCTATAACCTCCCGTAGATAGGATATGGATGTCATCATACCGATCCGCGAGACTCTACGTAGATACTTGCTTCTATACCATGAAACCGGTGAACCTAGAGCTCTGATACCAAGATGCCATGACCCAATTTCTCAGGTCATGATGGCACATACAACCCCCCGTAGGTAAACCAAATCTCGTAGCCCAAAACGGTTAGTAATGGGCTACTATCTAACCAATACGCACAATAAGAAGAAATAAGAAGAAGCAGAATATAAAGGTAGATAAAGCGGAAGCAATAACTTGAATATATACATAAGAAAACTACACCAACCCCCAGACTTGGTATCGATAGTACAGAAGCTTCTAATAGAATACAAGTACTAGAAGTAACAAAATAGCAAGTACAACTGTCTCTGAGTATACAAAGAGTAACAGTACAAAAGATGAGATATGGTTAAGCCCCGGTCGTCAGGCGCTCACCCTAGTCTCGATGTCCAAAAGCTGCACGAGTCTTCACGCGATTAACGATAAAAGCTCACACTAATATCTACACCAAAGAGTGCAGACGTGTAGTATGAGCACTAATTGCTAAGCAACGGGTACCCAGTAGGAATCATAAGTCTACTGAGTGCATATAAAATATAAAAGCAGTAATAAAAAAGATAACAAGAAATAGTCACAGAAAACAAGGATGAAGCACAAGGAACTAGCACAAGAATAATCCACCAAGAGTTACAGGTAGAACATGCTAGCACAGAAGATATACATACACAGAAACACAGTTGAAAGAAGGAAGAAGGACGCACCTGGGATCCTTGTAACAATAGTATATATACGGAGAACTTAAAGAGATGAGTGGTATATCGATAATCTCAAAATAAAGGGTAAGAAGGGAAGCAAGTGAATAGTCAAACTAGAAAACAGACACTAACAGAACCATGCCTAAGACATCAAATACCAAGATGAAAATAGACGTAATCAACTTATAAGTCAATCCTAAGATGGAATAACTAACCCAAAAGTAGCCAAATCTGCTAATCAAGCCAGGATAAAAATAGGAATCAATACCCCACAATCGCTCAAAAAGCTACATAATCAGTATCTCGACAATGTGGGCCCCACTGGCCTTTCAATACTCATAGTCCCAAAGTAGGTGACTCAACAGGCTAAACCACTCATCCAATCGGTATCAAAGGTCAAAACAAGATCTACGAAATGAAAGAAGTAATATAATCTACTATAGTCCCAACGGCCGCCCATACAATCGAGGAACACAATCAAGTGAAAACAAACCCTCCGATCACCCATACAACCAGAGCATACACTGAACACACAGCAAACAAGGGTGGAATCAAAGTACCAAATGCATGATAATGATATGATGTTAACGTAACCCTATGTTCCCCCTCAGGTACCCCAAAGGCCCATGTAGAGGCGGGACCTATAGAAGGACTCTACCCATGCACCTCTACTCTGCAGTACAACCCTCCTCCTGGCATGCATGTCGGCTCGTAGCCAGTTTCCCAGGAATGACAGGGTCCATAGAGGTCTACTCATCGACCACATATAAATTGTGCCGCTCTCAAATAATAGCTCAATACTCAGAACCTCATAGTACATGCTCGGAATTAAACTGGGTCTAAAATAGTAGTAGTAATCTCAAAGACCCTCTCAAAGGGTTCCCAAAGTATATCCGGTTCTAAAACTAGTAATCACGCCTCAGTAACCCTCTCGAAGGGTGCCCGTGCCGTAGCTTGGTCTAAAACCATCATAAAAATATGTCTAGCACTCCGGCATAGCCGAGTCTAGTATCAGTAATAAAATCGATGAGAAAATCAACATAGTACCACTTTTATCTCAAGAAAATCCACTAGTCAATAATAAAACTTGTTTTATCATCATTTATACCAAAAATGGGCCCTCGAGGCCATGCAAGTTTTAGAAAATTGGTGATAGTTAGCTCGAAGCCCAAACAGTAGTAAAACATGCAGAAAAACCTTTTTCTGATGAATGATATAATCGCAAAAAATATAAATTAGCCCAACGGCTCACAAATATTCCTACCGACCCTGCACAGGCTCAATAACTCTACAACAGACATAACCAGCCTAGAACAATATCTCTATGTCCGAGACTTTTGAACATTCCCAAATAATCCACCATCTATGTTCCAGTGTCAATACAAGGCCGCACATGATCACAAGGGTAATATACAATAATACACGAATACTACAAACAACGTATGAAATAAACAGATAGAAAACATGGTCAAGGTCTGAGGGTACCAACCTATAACAACCCACCCAAGGATACTAATTAGTGCAGTTATAGTCTATATACAAAGAGTCTAGATAAGGGAAACCATAACCTACCTGTCGTCTAACGACTAGATGTTGGAATGACTTCGTCCAAGCTTGAACTGCTTCGAGAAGCTTTAAATTGCGAAACCACTATCAACACAATAATCTATATGTTAAAAAAATACGAACGATACCCATAATACTATAAACATAATCGGGTTGAAATTTGAGTCACAAATGGGCTCGTGGTCCCTATAATCCAAAATCAGATATGAAAAACACCCATGTGTTCCTTACCATCCAGGGAGCATAGCTAAAAATTTGAGCGGAAACAGACAACAAAGGCTCTAAAAAAGCCCAACCATTCAAGAATTTAAAGATGAAACAATGGAGAAATTGGGAATTAAAGAGAAGACTTACCCATTTTAGAAGCCAATTAATGAGCAAGGATCGATGAAGTACTACCCTCCAACCAGATGGGGTCAATTATGGTGAAGTATGGAGGTTTGAGGTCTTTAGCATTGGAGAAACCAAAGTTGGAGTTTTAATTAAAATGAAGGAGAAGGAGACAGTATAAAGCTTCTAGAAGATGCCCAGGCGAACGCGGCCATGGCATTTCCTATGCGGGCTCTCGTACGCAGGCGAACCCATGCATATGCGTAGGCCAGGCACTGGCCTAACGCACACGCGGCCAGGCCACCATGAACGCAGCAGCGCGCACGCGACTGGGTGCCTCTTAGGCGAAGGCAAGGAAAATGGGGCGGCTGGCAGGCTTCTTCGCGTACACAGCCAAGGCCTGCGTAGGCAAAGGCCATGCTGGTGCTGCAACAACCACCAACAACCAGCACTTAGGCAGAGCTAGAATTTATTCTGACGAACCCTCGGGAACGCATCCGGGGTCCTGCAAATGCAAATGACCTAATCTAATCAAGTAAAAATGGCATTCTGGATCTAATGGAATCAATGAAAATCCCATCGGAAGTCAATTTAAGGAAAATTAGGCCCCACACCCAAAGATCAACTTTAGGCCAACTATTTCGAAAGCAAAACCCAATGGCTGAAATCAAGTCATGAATCTTCGAGACCCGAACCAATGGTTTCACTAGTCTAAACTCAATGTTCTGGAGCTAACAGCGCTGACAGAATTTCCATCCGAGGCCGTCTTCTCCAAATGTTGACCAGAGTCAACCATACAAGCCCAACTGGCCTAAAAACACAAAACGAGAGAGATTTCCAAGTTGAATAGCTCCCAGATCCCCGTCCAAAGGTCCTACTAGAACAAAGTCCATGATCCAAAGCTAACGGAATTATCAGAATTTTATTCCGAGCATGTTTACCAAGAATGTTGACTGAAGTCAACCATTTCAAAAGCCTCAAAGAACGGCCAAAAAGATCAAACAAATGGCCCGGGCACCAAACTGTCGGTCCCAACAATCCATAAATAACCTGGGGCCACTATAATCAAGCTCTAACGATACAAGAAAGGCAAACACGTATAAATGACCGGAAAGGTCATTACATTTCCATAATTAGTTGTCCACTTATCTGAGATACATACAATCAGCATGAAATATGCATGTATTCAAAGTATGAAAAGTGGTAAAAAATATAATTAGGTAAACTAGTGTCTTAAGGAGTAATTGGACTATAAGAATGTGAGTTTTATGTGGTTTTCCCAACTATAAATAGGGGTTCTCTGCCCTAGACTAGTAGTATGTTTTGCCAAGCTTCTAAAACCAGCTTATTTTGAAAAGTGTTTTTCAAAAAAGTACTTTTGATAAAAAACAGTTTGTATTTGGCCAATAGATTTAAAAAACACTTCTGAACAACAATTAGTATTTGGCCAAGCATTTAAAAGATGTTTCTAAGTGTATTTTTTCTCAAAAGTGCTTTTTAAAAAAGTGCTTTGGGGGAGAAGATACCTTTTTTAGCTTCTAGAAAATAGCTTCTGCTACTCCCTAAAAGCACTTATTTTCTCCCAAAAGCTTGGCCAAACACCTTAATTTTTTAAAATAAACACTTTTAAGAAAAAATAAGCACTTTTGGCAAAAAATAAGCTTGGACAAATAGGCTATAGGTTAGCACCTCCCAGGCGTTTTAGGAAATATTATTAATTATCTTTCGAATTTATTGATCCTTAGCAAAAGAGAGAACTACTTATGGATATCTTGGAGAGCAAGTTCATCATCCAACACCATTGGAGTGAAGATTGGATGCTTTTATTGTAAGATTCTTAGTTCCTTTCTTCAACTCTTGCTTTGTATTGCTGAATTAAAAGGTGTATTGGTTGATTTGAGATTTGGATTTTGTGTTAGAGATAAACAATATTTGGATTTGAATTTTTATCTTGTGCTTTTAAAATTTATTGAATGCTTACTAGAGTATGAATTGGGTCTTTTATTATCAAATTAATCTTGTGCTTGAATGGATTTCTAAAGGGAATGATCAACCCTTGGACTTGCCTCTTTTACTTTGATTTGGCTTAAAAGAGTGAATTAAAGTTGGAGAAAGGTTAATTAGAACTAACTTGAGGCTCTAAACCTCATTTAAGGAATTGAGCTAGAAATAGTGATTTCTAGTGTTGCCATAGTTGGAATAGTTTTGTTGACACTTAAATAGATTTGAGAGAACTAGTTGAGAAATATTCGTCAATAATCGAGAGATATTGGTGGATACTCGAGATTCCAAGGCATATTGTGATTGGCCCATGATTTACTAGTAAAGTAGTTGAGTAATTTGTAATGGATCGTATGAATTTGATGTAATTCAAATTCCCAAATCTTCCTTGATCTTCTTTCATTGAAAAGGTTGGTCAAATTCTCACTTGCAAATCGCGTTCTCATTTTCAAACAACAACACCCAATCATTTATTTCTTTTTGCTCCTTGAACTTTAATAAATTGTTCTAATTCTTTATTTTCTCAATTGCCTTTATATTGTTAATCGTGGATTCGACCCAATATCCCATTGGGTTACTTATTGTTTTGCTTGAAGATTGCTACCACCTTCTTCGGGAGAGTGCTTTTGAGTGTCATAAAAAATGGCACCATTGCCAATAATTTGGCGTATTGAGTTAGTTTAGAATTTGAGTTTACTTGCTTTAGTTCAAATTTGTGAATAGTTGTTTATGTTTTAATTAGTCTTTGTTTTTGTTATTGGTAATTCTATGACATTTTGCTATGTTCGAAAGGTTCATGGATGTGGTAGTCACAACCCTTATTTTAATAACCCATGTCCATAATGTGGAAGAACTCACTTTTTGTGAGATTGTCAAATCGACCCTAGGAGAGGGAGGTATTCACCTTATAGATCCTATAGTGGGTATAATTGCTATTTATGTGGTGGTAAAGATGGTCATTGGAGTAATTGTCCTAATCGTCATGCCCCCTCCCCCCTGTATGTCAACAATCGTTCTAGTGGTGCTCGTGATATTAATAGGAGTCATAACTTGGTAAGTGAAGAACACATTATCTGTGCACATAGTATATAGGCCATGCTCCAAACTCTCCTGGACAAGGAAGATAGCATAGAGGAGGACGTAAAGTGCATAAAGCAAGGCTTCTTGTATAGAAGAGCTAAGGAGGAAGAGGAGAAAAATTGTGCTAAATAATCCATGGAGGATTTGTCTACTCCTCTTGATCAAGTTGGTGAAGAAGAGCCTCCAAGCCTAACAAATGATCCACAAATGCTTAGTAACCACAATGAAAGTTGTGGAGTTGAAGAGAGGGCTCACCTTGAAGTAGAGAAAACAAATTATGAAGAAGAAGTCTCTAGTCCTCTATGTGAAGAAGCTGGGAAGTTGTGGAGAGATAACACGAGTATAAATAAATAAGTAAACATGTCTCAAAAATTTGGGTAAATAAAATTTACTTTAGGGATGATGATGAAGATTTTCAAAATATGGAATTGCCTGTGAGTGAGTTTGTGCCGGTTGTGCTTGAACCCTAACATGAGGAAAAACTTGATTTAGATGAAGTTGTGAGCCAAGAATAGAATGGTTGTTGAATCAAGCTCACCAACTTGAATCTTAGGGGGAACAACGTTAAAGAATTCTACTAATGTTCGAGAATATTCTCAAGACGCATGCTAAAAGAAGTTGAAAAGAGGGGTTACTTGAAATTGCTATCCGAAATTTGAATATTGAATAGAATGTCCATATTAAAACATGTATGCATCGTGCGTAGTAATTTTGAGTTTTTTCCCATTGAAGAACAGGACATGTTGGATTCTCATGAATTAAAAGTGTTGTGGCAATGTCAATACCCAAAAACTCAAGACGTGATGGTGATAAATGCTCAAAAATACTCTCCAATGAGGAGGTATCAACGATCGTCAAGAAAAACACATTTACAAGGACCCAAAAGATGTCAAGGTCATACCCATAGAGACTTGTAGAAAGCACAATAATGATTGTATAGAAATGACTTCACTAAGAGAGTAAGTGTTTAAATACAATAAATTAAAGGATTGGGGGGAATTAGGAATTCTGTCACAAAAATCTAATTCAAGCAAGACGGTAAAGTAAAATGGGTGTACAAGTGAGAGTAGACAACTAGGAATGTTCGTCCAATGGGGCTTTAGTGTGGGATAGGGTGATTGCCTATTCATGCGAATTCTCACTTATTGACATAGGTAGCCTTGGTTATAGGTATGGTTGTTCATCTCTCGATCAACAACCATATATCCTAGAATCTCGATTAAAGCACTATCAGTTTAACAACAAACAACCATTCTAAAGCTTAGGGAGGTCATACTAGTTCTAGCTTAGACCTTTAAATGGGTGATTCTGTCGATATGAGCTATTTCTAGCCTCAATCTAAATGGAAGCCCAAGTTCCCACTAGCAATTTCACATCCGAAGCTATGAAATTCTCTTTCAAGCAACAACATAACCAAGTAAGGAAAATCAATATTTGCAACCACCAATTTTAGGATTAAAACTTGGTGAAACTACTAGACCCATATCAAATAAGCAATTATAAGCGAGAATTAGCAACACCCATACCCATTTGTCAAGCACCCATTATCAACACATCTCTAGAAAATGAAATTAGCTACTCATACTAAAGGAAGGAGATATACCAAGTGGGTAAGTCAATTTTCTCTTCATTCAAGTGTAATTTCAATATCTAAGCTCAGTTTTGTACACAAATGGTAAAATAAGAATTGCAAGAGAGAATGGATTGAAACCCTCTTCTTCTTCTTAGAGAGGAAAATTGTTCTCAAAGCTAAAATTACTCAAGAGTATTCAGAGCTGAAGAATCTTCTTTACAATTGTGCCTAAGATGGGTTTAAATAATTTCCCAAAACATCAGTAATTTTCTGGACAAAAATGCCCTTTGGGTGCTGTGCGGTGTGACGTACGGTTCGTACGTCGTGATGTGCGCATCACACACCCTGTTTAGTTGGACTAGTGACTCAGTTTCTTAGGAGATGTCATGCGAAGAGGGTGCGGTTTGTACAATGTGTTGTGCGCGTCGCACAGTGACCGCACAATGACCGCACCTCTGATAACGCCCAAACTACACCTCAAATTAACGAAGCGTAAGCGGTCGTAGTCAAGTAAAGAACCCAACAAGGTTGGGGTCGAATCCCACAGAGAATATGGTGAAGATTAAGTCTTTAGTGAAATATGTGACTAATGGTCAATAGTTTCCGGTAAATAAAGGGGGGGTTTTGTAATCAACGTGAACAAAAGCAACAATATTGTAAAGAAGTAATCAGTAGGAGAGAATGAACTAGGGACGTGTTCACCATGGCGTTGTAACAATGTCGCTTCTAGGCTTAACCGGGTTCTTTCTATATGCGTGTCACGATGTGATTGCGTCAATTGTATCGTCTAAACGTCTCTCGACCAAATAAACAAATTTCCTTTTCTATTCTCTCGACCTCGAAAAGATGTGCTTTTAGATTTCAATCCTAAACATCAAGTAGATTAATCTAGTTACAACATTAATCATAAGACGAGAGTTGGTAGTCTCGAATCCTCGTCGTTAATCAAGTTTTCCGGTTTTAATCTCTTTACTCAAGCAAATTAAACCTAGGCATGTTCTAATGTTTGCAACCACTAGAAAACGTGACATAAAGTATGATTAACAACGTGACTACATGTAAATTAAACCCGTCGCTACCCGGAATCTATATCGCTACTTTAGCCATGGCTCCCACAACCCTAGTTGTGGGAGTTTTAGTTACTCATGCTCGAAGAAGAAAAGAAGAAATTCATAATAAAGGAAAGAAGATTCTTACAATATGATGAAAATACCCTTCAATAATCCAAGACAAAGAAACCAAGAACTCAAGAACGAATCAAGAACACGCTTGCAAGATCAAGAAACCGTGTTGCTTGCGCTCAAAGTCTCGCTCAAACTCCTAAAACTCTTGTAAAAAACGTGTAAAAACTAATTTAAAAGGTGATGTCTAAAATAAACCTAACATAGGGTATTTATAGGAGTCTAGGAAACCAATCCCAAAAATGCTCGGATTCCGCGTCGCGCGTCTGCCTTAACTTGACGGCCAGGCTGACGGACCGTCAAGCCAGTGACGGACCGTCGCCTGGACCATCACTGCTAACCAGTGATGCTGCCTCAGCTGCCTTGGTGTGACGGTCACTGTGACGGACCGTCACATGTGTGACGGGCCGTCACATATGTGACGGGCCGTCACTCAGGCCGTCACTCTTATCCAGAACGCTCTTTTTCGCGTATTTCCTTCCGTTTCCACGTTTATCTCCATTTCCTGAAAATACAACATAAAAACATCAAAAACGACAACGGTTGCTTGAAAATGTACGATTGTTCTTAGTTTAAAGGAGTCGAAAGTGACGTAAATTAGCGGCACATCAACACCCTCAACTTAAGACGTTCGCTTGTCCTCAAGCAACATAACATAAAACAATAAAACGACTCAACTAAGACACGAACTCATGTCTCTAGCAACTCATGGTCATTCAAAACTTATTCAATTAAATCAAGCTCCCTCGTAGCACACGAATGTATGAAACACTAACTTGCAAGGATCCAAACATGTCATTTCGATATGATAGAACATTCTACATACACACGCGCAGCTATCCTAACAATCAATAGACAATACAGACATCTTGGTGCCCTCACCACAAAGAAATCCTACACACAAGATTTGGGACTAGGTAAGCGCTCACACTCACAAACGATTTCAAACAATGCACATGCGATACCATAGGCTTGCCCTTACTATTCTATTTCAGTTCTTCAGAAAGCCGCTCAAGATCACTACAGGACTTGTTTTGGCTTGTAATGAGGCTTCAGGTGCAGGTAGGATACATTTAGGGGTTAGTGACTAAGCCCTCCTTGGAACTACCGACGTCTTATTACCACATAACTTACTTTGTCCATCCTTATTCACCTTTATATTTCCTTCTTTCTAGCTACAGGTGCGGCCTCTTTATTTTGACAATTCTTTTTATTACTTTTTCGATCTTTTTCATCTTTTTTTTTCTTTCTTTTCTTAGGCACACACCCGACTTTTCATTCTATTCACAACCAATCTTCACTATCCTCTTTCTCTTATCATTTACCTCTTATAGTAGCCACCCTCAACTTAGGCTGATTGCCTGGGTTGAGGTGCACAATGTCCATGGAAGGACCAGGGCCAAAACAGGGTTTACCTCTATAGTAGCCACCCTCAACTTAGGCTGATTGCCCGAGTTGAGGTGCACGATGTCCAAGGAAGGACCAGGGCCAAAATAGGGATTCAAAGTTAAACAGGAATGGTGACAGGTTATTGAAAGAACAAGGTCAATTATGGCTCAAACAGGGATCAAATGGATTATTTGCATTTGGACGGTCTTATAGGTTAAGTGGACTGCACACAAAAAGGGCCTGTGATCCTTTCCTAAGCAACCAAACTTCGAACTTAACAAAATAGACCGGGCAAGTTCTAGATGCATGCACAGAGTCAGAATTTATGCCAATAATCTCACACGCTCTTGGCACCAAGAAACTATATCGCTACCAACTATCAAACAACCGCTCGGCTTAAGCATACTCATTCTACTCATAATCACACAATGACAAACAGGGATCCAGACAGTCAATCGTTTCAACATAAGCTCAAAACCAGATTTTTTTTTTTTAATTTTTTTTTTAAAGGGGCGCTACTTTGATAAGAAATCGCATGCTTTGCTATAGACACTAAAAAAAAATTTAAAATAAACAACCTAAACATGCCGGTTCTACTAGATAGCACACCGGAGGGAAAAGAACTTCGCAACAAAAACCCTCGGTGGTGACTCACAGGTTTCCCAACACCCTCAACTTAGACTCATGCATTGTCCCCAATACATACATATGAAAATTAAAAACTGTGAGAACAAAGGAATACCTGTGAAGTCGATATGACTCAGATTCTGGAATGATGTTGGAGACCGCCAGGGTCTCCAAAACAAGAGAACTCGATGGAGTGTGGCATTCCAGCTTCCTCTTTGGGCTCCATCGCTAGTCGCGACAACTTCTTTGCTTTTTGTTTGCAGATTCTCTTGCGGTGTTTTCGTTTTCTTGATTTATTTTCACCGCCTTCCTCTACATGTTTATGTTCTCGCATCATCCTTCTTACCACAGCTAGAGTCTCGACCAAACCCTTCTCCTCAAGTTGTGCATCCGCAGGGACTTCCTCAATAGCATTTATGACCGCGACCACCCTCATGTCACTTGGTTGCTTCATCAATTTGGACACATCGAACTTGACTATTTCATTGTTCAATCGGAAGGTCAGCTCGTTTTTCTCCATGTCGACCAATGCTCTTGCTGTGGCTAGCAATGGTCGTCCCAAGATTATGGGAACTTCGAAATCCACTTCGCAATCCAAGATCACAAAGTCAGCTGGGAAGATAAGCTTACCGATCTTTACTAGCACATCAGACAATATTCCCACAGGTCGCTTTACTGAACGGTCAGCCATTATCACTCTTATGGACGTTGGTTTAGGAGCTCCCAAACCCAGTTGTTTATAGACGGCTAGCGGCATCAAGTTGATGCTAGCACCCAGATCACACAAGGCTTTCCCAAAATTGAGCTTCCCAACAGTGCAGGGAACAGTAAACGCACCTGGATCTTCCTTCTTTTCGACTAACGACCTAGAAGAAATAGCGCTGCAGTGGTGGAGGTTGTCTTCCGGTTCATAACTTACCGTCCTCTTTTTTGTAATCAAGTCCTTCATGAACTTGGCATAACCGGGCATTTGTTCCAGCGCTTCCACCAATGGTATGTTTATTGAAATCTGCTTCAGCATGGTCATGAAGTTCAGGAACTTACCATCGTCAGATTTCTTCTTCAAATGCTGTGGGAACGGAGGTGGTGGTCGAGGCATCATAGTTGGGAGCTTTTCAGCTTCCTTGCGTTTCTCCGCGGGCTTTGGAGTTTCCTCCTCTACCGCCTCTTCATCATCCGCAGCATCACCTTGAGTCTGAATTATCGGATGTGATTCCGGTAATATTTTTCCGCTTCTTGTGGTGATCGCCATACAGCTAGCGTCATTCCTCGGATGAGTCGTGTCACTCGGCAAGGTACCTGTCTTCCTTTGGTTTAAAGATGCCGAGATCTGACCCACTTGCTGCTCTAATTGCTTGATCGCGGTTGAGTGTGACTCCACTACCTGACTCAATGTTGATAACTCAGTCCTCATTGCCTTTACCCCAGAGTCAGTCGATTCTACCTTCAGTAGCATCTTCGCCATCATGTTGTCAAGTTTGGACGTCTCAGCCTCGTTGCCAGCTTTGTCCCGATTACCAGGTGGTATATACAACCCACCTCTATCGGTGTTGTTCCTCCAATTTCCTTGGTCGCGCTCTTTGTAGCCACTTTTCTCATAGTGGTTGTCTCGCTGATAATTCCGACCTTGGTTTCCCTGGCCATTGGCCTGGAAACCTCCCAAGTAATTTGCTTCCTCAGTCTCCATACCTTGGGAACCCACAACTTGCACCTTCTCCATACCTCCTGAGCACAAGTGCTTTGTCAGGAGATCCAACTGTGTTTTCAGATGCGCCATGTCTTGGTCGCGCTCCTCCTCTTTCCTACGCTGTTCTGCTGACATACCAACGGTATAGGTGCTAGCTGCAACCTCTGAATCTCGTGTGTGCCAGGCCCTGTTGGTTTTGGTGAGCCTATCCAAAATAGCTGTGGCGTCGGCAAAATTGCGACCCATAAACGCTCCACCTGCTGCGTTGTCTAATGTCGGCTTGGTAGCCGAATTCAGTGCCCTGTAGAAAGTCTGCATCAAAAACTCGTCGTTCAGCTGATGGTTAGGGCATTGTGTCAGCTTCTTCTTGACCTCAGCCAAGTCTCATGTAACGCTTCGTGCGGTTGTTGCCTGAAATTGCTGATCTCGTCCCTCAACTGTATCATCCTTGAGGGAGGAAAGAACCTTTCTAGGAAAGCTCCTTTCAACTCTCCCCAAGTTGCGATAGAGTCGGGGGTCAGCTCTGTCAACCACAATGCTGCCTCATCAGACAGAGACAACGGAAACAACCTGAGGCTGATCGCTGTCTGACTCACTCCCGGCAGTTCGAATGACTTGCAGATGCCCACGAAGTTCATCAAGTGACGGTTCGGATCATCACCAGCTACACCCCGGAATACTCCTCTCAAGTTCAACAGCTGAATCATCGTGCTGGTAATGTTGAACTTGGCCCCGGGCGCTAGCGGAGAAAGAACAATGGCGCCCGTAGCGCCAGCTCCATCTAGATCGAGATCCTCATCCTTTCGTGCGACATCATCCAGCAGACCACCAGCATTCAGATTTTGTTGGGCCTGCAGTTCTGCAGCGATCCTTGCTGCCTCATTTTGTGCGGCCATATTCTGCCTTAATGTTCTCGCAAGCTCGGGGTCGTAAGGTACTGTTGATTCACCCGAGCTTCGGGTACTTGGCATGCACAAATCTGTACCCTATCAAAAAACAAAAACAACAAATAAACGTAAAGCAGGAAATTATGACTAAGAGACAAATAAACACACTAGACTTAATTAAAAACCGTATTCCCCGGCAACGGCGCCACTTTTTGATAACGCCCAAACTACACCTCAAATTAACGAAGCGTAAGCGGTCGTAGTCAAGTAAAGAACCCAACAAGGTTGGGGTCGAATCCCACAGAGAATATGGTGAAGATTAAGTCTTTAGTGAAATATGTGACTGATGGTCAATAGTTTCCGGTAAATAAAGGGGGGGTTTTGTAATCAACGTGAACAAAAGCAACAATATTGTAGAGAAGTAATCAGTAGGAGAGAATGAACTAGGGATGTGTTCACCATGGCGTTGTAACAATGTCGATTCTAGGCTTAACCGGGTTCTTTCTATATGCGTGTCACGATGTGATTGCGTCAATTGTATCGTCTAAACGTCTCTCGACCAAATAAACAAATTTCCTTTTCTATTCTCTCGACCTCGAAAAGAAGTGCTTTTTAGCTTTCAATCCTAACATCAAGTAGCTTAATCCAGTTACGGCATTAATCATTAGACGAGAGTTGGTAGTCTCGAATCCTTGTTGTTAATCAAGTTTCCCGGTGTTAATCTCTTTCTCAAGCAAATTAAACCTAGGCATGTTCTAATGTTTGCAACCCACTAGAAAACGTGACATAACGTATGATTAACAACGTGACAATACATAAATCGAACCCAACGCTACCCGGAATCTATATTGCTACGTTTGCCATGGCTCCCACAACACTAGTTGCGGGAGTTTTAGTTAATCATGCTATAAAGAAAAGAGAAGAGAATTGAATTCATAATAAGGAGAAGAAGTTCTTACAATATAATGAAAACCAATCTTCAATAATCCAAGACAAAGAACAACCAAGAACTCAAGAACACGAATTCAAGAGTCCGAAAACGTGTTGTTGCTCTCAAAAAACGACTAAAAACTATTCTAAAACTATTGGATGTATTCTTGAATAATGTTTAACATAAACCTAACATAGGGTATTTATAGGAGTCAAAGAAACCAAATCCAAAACGGGCTAGGAATTCCCAAAACGCGGGTCGCCGACGTAAGTCACTGCCTAAGCGTGACGGCTTGGCTTGACGGACCGTCAAGGGTTGACGGACGGTCGCCTGGACCGTCACCCTTAGGCAGTGTTGCTGCCTTGGCTGCTGCCTTGGTGTGACGGTTTGGGTGACGGACCGTCACACCTTGACGGACCGTCACCTGAACCGTCACTCTTATCCAGAATGTCTTTTTTTCCGTATTTCCTTCCGTTTCCGTGTTTGTTTCCATTTCCTATAAATACAACATAAAAACATCAAAAACAACAATGGTTGCTTGAAAACGTACGATTGTTCTTAGTAAAAAGGAGTCGAAAGTGACGTAAATTAGCGTCACATCACCTATTTAATGGCGCTTGTTGGTTCGGAGGGGTTTTCGTGGGGTTTTAGGATTTCAAACGTGGCCCGGACGGAAATAGGGATTTTTTTCCGGTTTTTTCGTGTGTTATAGTCCAATGGATTTTGTGTGATATGTGCTTCCGGCGGAAATTTTGGCCTGAAATTATTCGTGGCGTCCGCGGAGGACCTATTTAATGGCGCTTGTTGGTTTTCGAGGGGTTTTCGTGGGGTTTTAGGATTTCAAGACGTTGGCCCGGAACGGAATAGGGATTTTTCGGATTTTTCGTGTGGTTATAGTCCATCGGATTTGTGTGATATGTTGGCTTACCCGGGCGGAATTTGGCGGCGAAAATTTTCGTGGGCGTCCGCCGAGGGACCTAAATTTAATGGCGCTTGTTGGTTCGGAGGGGTTTCGGTGGGGTTTTAGGATTTCAACAAACGGTGCCCCGGAACGGGGAATAGGGATTATTTTCGGTTTTTTCGTGTGTTATAGTCGCATGGATTTTGTGTGATATGTGCATATTCCGGCGGAATTTTGGGCCGAATTTAGTAGGGCGTCTGCGAGGACCTATTTAATGGCGCGCGTTGGTTCGGAGGGGCAAACGTGGGGTTTTAGGATTTCAAACGTGGCCCTGAACGGGAAATAGGGATTTTTCAGTTTTTTTCGTGTGTTATAGTCCATGGATTTTGTGTGATATGTGCGTCCGGCGTTATTTTGGCCGAAAGTTTTCGTGGGCATCCGCGAGGACCTATTTAATGGCGTGCGTTTGTTCGGAGGGGAAAACGTGGGGTTTTTAGGATTTCAAATGTGGCCCGGAACGGGAAATAGGGATTTTTCAGTTTTTTTCGTGTGTTATAGTCCATGGATTTTGTGTGATATGTGCTTCCGGCGGAATTTTGGCCGAAAATTTTCGTAGGCGTCCGCGAGGACCTATTTAATGGCGCTTGTTGGTTCGGAGGGGCAAACGTGGGGTTTTAGGATTTCAAACGTGGCCCGGAACGGGAAATAGGGATTTTTTGGTTTTTTCGTGTGTTATAGTCCATGGATTTTGTGTGATTGTGCTTCCGGCGGAATTTTGGCCGAAATTTTTCGTGGGCGTCCGCGAGGACCTATTTAATGGCGCTTGTTGGTTCGGAGGGGCAAACGTGGGGTTTTAGGATTTCAAACGTGGCCCGGAACGGGAAATAGGGATTTTTCGATTTTTTCGTGTGTTTAGTCCATGGATTTTGTGTGATATGTGCTTCCGGCGGAATTTTGGCCGAAATTTTTCGTGGGCGTCCGCGAGGACCTATTTAATGGCGCATGTTGGTTCGAAGGGGTTTTCGTGGGGTTTAGGGATTTCAAACGTGGCCCGGAACGGGAAATAGGGATTTTTCGGTTTTTTCGTGTGTTATAGTGCCATGGATTTTGTGTGATATGTGCTTCCGGCGGAATTTTTAGTCGAAATTTTTCGTTGTGGCGTCCCGCGAGGACCTATTTAATAATGGGCCGCTTGTTGGTTCGGAGAGGGCAAACGTGTTTGGGGTTTTCAGGTTTCAAACAGTGGCCCGGAACGGGAATGGGATTTTTTTCGGTTTTTTTTTTTTTTTTTTTTTTTTTTTTTTTTTTTTCGGTGTGTTTATATAGTTCCATTTGGATTTTGTGTGATATGTGCTTCCGGCGGAATTTTGGCCGAAATTTTTTGTGGGCGTCCGCGAGGACCTATTTATTGGCGTTTGTTGGTTCGGAGGGGCAAACGTGGGGTTTTAGGATTTCAAACGTGGCCCGGAACGGGAAATAGGGATTTTTCGGTTTTTTCGTGTGTTATAGTCCATGGATTTTGTGTGATATGTGCTTCCGGCGGAATTTTGGCCGAAATTTTTTGTGGGCGTCCGCCGAGGACCTATTTAATGGCG